>CP136061.1:87743346-88343346 GCA_032622095.1 Siphonodentalium dalli | reverse complement strand
CTGCCAGATATTTCCACGACCCTCATTTCCGCAACATAGTGATAGCGGTGATGATTCCTTGTCACATTGACTCCACGCGGTCAGGTGCTTAATTGTTAGACCGATATATCGCTTCGGTTATGATATAAAACAATCACGCATCTCGCGAGATAAATATTAATAGATCATTCAAGGGCAGCGTATCCTAATCATTCCTAACCGACGGATGAATTATATATCGATTAGGTACATATTGTGGTCAATAATATTGTCTATTTAGGTCAAGGTGAGTTGTTTCGTATGTAACTTTAATTAATTTTATTACCAGATTACCAATATTTCGATGTCCCGGTACCGTAATCAACGTAAAGATGCATGCACTTGGCCATTCAGCTCCACTAACACAAAAATTAGATCATAGTTGACACACGTCACTTTTATAACCCTCTCAATACTAAATGGATTCTCCCACCCATTTATCAAAGTTTACATTGGAACAGTGTATTTTTCATTTGGAGGGATGTTAAGGATACATGAACAAACAACAGCCAGACGAAATAATATTACAAGTGCAGAAGAAATAACATTAATTGGTGGAAAATTATTGGATAATGAATTCAAATTACGACTTGCCGTTTGTTGAATTCATTATCAGAACATTTCTTAAGAGAACTGTATCCGTCAGTGAATATTTAAGAATTTAAGATCAAAACATGCGAGCATCATTTATTTCGTACCGGCCGCTCGTAAATAGTAATAAACTATAATAATGCATATACAATGGCGCAGTTCATATTTCACCATCGACCAAAGAAACCCGTAAAATTGTTGAACAATCCCTGTTTACAAAACATAAAATTTTCACCTCACTGTGTGGTTTCCCTCTCTACTAGTATGCTATACGTGGGTGGTTGAGGCCAGATGTGCAACAGAACCAATTCTGACAATATGTCAGTATATGTCAGCAAGACAATGCCATTAACTCATGTAACTGATAGTTTTCTGCCTGCATCGAACGTAAATTGGTAACCGATAAGTTTGTATTTGTCTTTCCGAATGATCTCATTGTGCCAACAGCTTTAACGATGACTAGATGAAGTTGTTGTCGCTAGTGAGTCGTCTGCGCTGGACCAAAATTTACTTTTGCCAAATAATTTGCCAAATGAAAATATTTTTTGCCAAATTATTTTAGAATTTGCCAAATTCTATCCCTGATAGTATCATTTTCTGCAAAATTGAGTCTTATTTTGTGGTTTATCATACAACAATAAACCGAACATTAAAATTGTTGAAGGGTTGCTTCATCAGAAGGGCACATTACAATAGTATTAACTATGTAAACACCACAACCACACTAAATACTGGTAATCCTTCACCCATCGATACTATTGCTATCTGATAAACTGCATCTTAATAAAGGTGTTAACTTTTCCTAAACCTTATAAAACACCACTAGTATAATTATATTGTGATAATTTCCTGAAATGAATGGTATTGATTAGCCAATATTTTTCAACTTTCTTGAGGAATTAAAAGTGACTTGCCAAAACTTTTGCCAAATGAAAATATGTTTTGTCAAATGTGAATTATTTTTGCCATTGGCAAATTTGGCAAGTGGCAGCGCGAACACTGTAAGTAGTGAGTCGTCTGCTTTCCCTGATGCGTCCGTCCAAACTCCATGCAGGGTTTGTCTCCCTTGATGACTCAAAGGGTCGTTGACACCGGCGACATTTTATCAACATTTTGTGGACGTCCGCGATTTTAATATATATACTAATCGAACAGAGCCAAATCAGGAACAAAAAATATCCAACAAAGTTTGTGTAATTTCGAACATTAATTTTAGAAAGTCCCACCAGAACCAAAGAACTATTTTGCGGAAAGATGTTGTTTCGTTCTCCGGTTATCTTATCAACACAAATATCTAAACGCACATTGACAACAACACACATGCAAATATCAGTCAAGTCAAACACAAGATTTCTAATTGGCTGCCATTTTTCTGATTAGCATGCGAATAATCGCCAACAAGACTACCGCTCTAAAGCTCCGTTCTGTGAATAAGTATTAACCCTTTCATGGCGGGAGCTGCGCTGGTACAACATTAATGACCATGTGCCAATGCATTCTCTTATATGTGCGATTCGACCATAGGTCGCCTCGCATATATAAGAGAATACATTGGCTTTTTTCTTACATTCTTTAACAACTTTTGTCATTTTGTATTATCTGTTCTTACACTCTATAACAATTTTTATAATTTTTTCTTATATTCTTTAACAATTTTAATATTTTTTCTTACATTCTTTATCAATTTTTACAATTTTTTCTTACATTTTTAATAATAATAAAAAATAAAATAAAATTGGTTAAGCCAATGCATTCTCTTATATATGCGAGGCCACCTATGGTCGACTCGCATATATAAGAGAATGCATTGGCACAGGGTATTCGCAAAAAATTAGGAAGCTCCCGCCATGGAAGGGTTAATGCACAAATCTTCAACATCTCCGTTCTATTAATAAGTTTTGTGAGGGAATTGTTCTCAAAGCACATAGGAAATTTGATTTTGGCGCCATCGGTTTCGCCATTTTGGCTGTGCACGAAAACTCATGCTAAATATAGATATAGTATGCTAAATATAGTACCTAGCCGATGAGAGGGCAAGATAGGAAGTATGACCGGTGCGCTCTGGTAGTGATTGGCGTCCGTCTCAAACTGAAAGACAGAGTTGAGTCCCCACGCTGGTCTGACCGCTGCCATCACGTATATTTTCGTAAGTATCCCCCCGTAACTAGTTATGGGGGAGGTATATATATATAGGAATCAGCTTGTCCGTCTCTATCGTAACAACAACACAGGTACCACTAACAGCAGCTCTGCCGTTTCCGTCGCAGAGACGAAGAACTACTGCGATGGCGTAATAAGATGGGCCAACGAAATACGGGAAACAGCTAGAAAAGACACAGACGAAGCGATCGCGGCAGCATTAACCCTTTACCCAACAAAATGGCCAAAAACGCCCAAATAAAGCTTCAACAGCCTAAAATATCTTCGGTCTGTCTCAATAACACCATACAAATATGGATATCATTGGAACCGGTTCATTGACAACATTGTGATGGTTATAGTTATGCCCTGTGCCAATGCATTCTCTTATATATGCGAGTCGACCATAGGTCGCCTCGCATATATAAGAGAATGCATTTAACACTTTTTACCATTTCTTACATTTTTTTCATTTTTTTATGGTCGACTCGCATATATAAGAGAATGCATTGGCACAGGGTCGTTCTGTTGGGTAAAGGGTTAACAGCAATAACAACAGCATCAGCATCAACCGATAGAAGACAGAAGAAGGCAAAGAAAAAACAATAACATGCCTAGATCATTCCCATTCATGTTCACCACTTCATGTTAATAGAGACCTTTCGCAAAAATCACGATTACGGATAGGATATATTGTCCTAGTAGGGTTGACTCCAACACAATTTACCTACGATGGCTAATTGGTGAGACGGCACATGTCCCACTATATTCAGTTACACATATATTTGATGGAAAAAGTAATGTGTGTCTCTTTCAGATCCCATGTTCTTATCCGTGGGTAATGCACCACGCGGATAATGTTACAGCGTACCCAAGCAGGACCTGTGACACATACTTGACACATCTGCACATAATTAAACTGCGTGGTGTATGTTTAGTCTCACATAAGAACCCCCGTGCGACGTGCGTAAAGTTCGAATATTTGCCGTATACTGGCAGGATATTTCCATATCCGTAATCGTATTCGTGATTTTGCGAAAGGTCTCTATTGTCCATTCATAACATGTATATTATTAAACTTCAAAAGTGGGTTGTAGGGAAGGGGTTCCGCCCCTTCCAAATCCTCCCGGGTTAAATCCCAAATCCCAATAAAACAAAACGTCTCTATCCGCCCCTCTGTCCGCGATGGACCCAACTTTGTCCGAGCTGACGTCATTGTTGATCGGCTGACCCTCCTTTCGTTCGAGTCCGAACGTGGACAATCTTGCGAAGTAGATGATAGTATTCAATGCGCTGAACAACAAGACCAGTGTTCACGTTGTCCGGAAAATAACATTATGTACCATTTGAAATAGAAAGCTCCAAAACATTATATTATCAACTTATCCGGTGTAATAAACTGTCAACATGTTGTTTTTGTTGAGTAACCAACGTGTTTTTGTCATCTAGTTTGTAGTAAAAAGTGTATTATTTTCAATGGAGGGGGAATAACTCTATATCTTAAACATTGACCAATTTTTTTGGCGATTTCTGAAATTGTTTTGGCCATTTTTCTGACAATTTGGCCAAATGGAAAATCAAAGTATGGTTCCATCAAGAAAACCGAAACTAAATACAAAAATATAGACACGCTAAAAAATAACTGAACATTTTCGGGTTGGAATTATGTACGGTTGGGAAAAGCAAAACTTTAAATAGGTCTAGCCGCCAACGTATATCAACATAAATAAGCAGTGATTCGTCTACATTGTCTTATTCTGAAACCACAAAACAGCAAGCAATGTCGCTTGATTAAGAAAGTACACAGTTATGGCAGACAACCATCGTTGTTTCGATAAGTAAGAATTGTGTGACTCATGATAAATTGTTATTCATATGCAGGCATTTTTTAACTGTTTGATGAGTAAATACACTGTTTGAGGTGATTGCTGACATTGAAACTTTTTCCAAAACAAAATTGCTGTTGGCCAATTTGGCCACGGACAACGTGAACCCTGAACACGACCCACTTAGGAGGTATGTCCTTCCTGTAAGAATACCCTAGCCCTAGCCCTAGACCTAACCATAACCCTAGCCATAGCCATAGCCCTAACCATAAACCTAACCCTAACCCTAGCCATATCCCTAGCCCTAACCATAACCCTAACCCTAACCATAATCCTAGCCATGATAAACCTAACCCTGACCCTTACCCTAAACTTGACCCTAACCCCAACCCTAACCCCAACCTACATATGGATATGGAGCATGGAGGGGTTGTGTGGTTTCGTGTATTCTTACATGAAGGATATACCACTTAGGATGTCAAATCGAATACCACGCTGTATCAATGGCGGAAGGAAAGTCGTTCGATGTGCGCATGCACGAAGCTCAGTTTGACCACCGGTAACGTTGTTGCACAAACCTGCGTGCCGATTTTCCCTGCCAACATGTCTGTCGATCATTGATGTCAGATGTGCGAAATATTCGAATCAGAACCTAGCTAATCCAGAGAACGTACTTTTCAACCAATCGTTTTCTGTTTACTCACGTATGCGTGCACGTGATATCAATGTGCCGACAGCTGCTAAACGAGCGTAGACTTGGTTTCTGCTGAGCTTGGACCGCGACTCGATGAATCTCCTATTCTCGTTTTTGAGTCGTCTGCTTCCATTAATGGGCCCGTCTTACAGAGCACTCTACAGAACGGTGACGTCATAATCGATCGGCAGATCCGCCTCCCATCCGAGCGGAACGTGGACAACGCCGCAAAGTAGACGATAGGTTTGAGCGATCCAAAAAGCAGGATGCTGCAACGAAACGAAAAATTGAAATCGACGAGTGTCGCCATTTTCGTGAGCGCATACTCAAGATCGATGACAGAAAGGACAAAGAATGGAGTCCATATGAGAAGGAAGATGAGCGTGATGACATTGAGGACGATAGCGAGCGACTTGTTCCGCGCCTTGCTGTTAATGGAAGCAACCTTGTTCATGTGTCGAGATGCCGTGATCATTTTGATTCCGTTATACACGCAGACGCAGAGTGGAAGAAAGTACGCCACAAAAAACATCGTCCCCGTGTAGACGGCCCCAGCTTTTGGTTCAATACCCCATGGCTTACACTTAACGTTAGCGATAGAGCCGTTCTTGATCATGATGATTTCTTTGAATTGGACCAAGCGCCCGGAACATAACCCAAATGAAACGACCCATATGGCTGTTATAACCAATACGTTCTTTCTCGTTGACCATTTCTTGAACTTGGCTGCGTTCAGTGATCGGCGGGTTATGTCGTAGCTTATCAAAGCCAAGAAAAACGTTTGTGCCGTATTTGTTGACATGGTAACGAATTTGTACAGCTTGCACATCGCGGGTCCAAAAATCCACGCATATTCTCCAGCGACTACGTTGTAAAGATACAGCGGATTAGCAACGATGACTATGAAGATGTCGCATAGACAGATGTTCAAAATAAACGCTGCTGTCGTTGCGTCTCTTTTGACCCTGAACTTGAGAACTGCGATGGTGAACACGTTCAGTGCGAGCCCACAGAATGAGAAGAGTGGAGCCAGGACAACATATGCAACTTGAGATGGCTGCAACATGGTCAACCGTTCCTCACTTCACGCCTGAAATAACATTATAAAAACATCATGAAAAATATGTGCATGTTTGAATTTGATCATCCACATGCAGAACTCCAATATATATATATATATGTAAACAATGATATTTTGATAGCAAGCGAAATATATTTGCCACCATTAACGCAGCAGTTATTATATATTTTTTTTCTTTTTGACTAAACCAAATGTTTCAATTTTTCACGATCCACATAAAAACCGAAGTGTTGACAGTGTGCCTGAAACTAAGCTTCTTGTGACTTGATTAATTATTCCCATTAATTTATTGCGTAGAACGACATGGCGGTTACGTTGAACTGAGGTGTGTTGGCAGTATGGATAAAGCTAAATGTTTGTGACTTGATAAATTAGCACAAAATCAAGAGTAGTTTCCCGTTGTAGGACTATAGGAGATCGCACTCAAATACGAAGTACGGTTAGCCGTATACGGTTAGCCGTATCTTATTTATGTCCAGTTTTAGCATCGCATTGTATCTTCGAAATATATATTTTTTTAAATATTGTTTGGCACAGCTCCGGAATACAGCGGCCACTTGAGCTTCCTTTTATTTCGATCTTGTGGACGTGTGATATTGACGTTGGACTTTGAGTGGCAAAGCGCGCTCTCCGTCACGGGCCGCGGTTCGAATCTCACACAATCCAAAAAATGTGCATTGTCTAAAAAATAGATACAGATACTTTATAGCTATTGTAGGTTTGGCATCTATAGCTGAATTTGACTGGTTACCAATGTCCTATTTTTGTCAATCGGTCAAGTGGGGGCAGCAAAAGGAAACCTTTTAACCTTCCATGACTGGAGTTTCCTGACAATTTGCGAAAACACTGTATCAAAGCATTCTCATATATTTGTGAGTCCCCCATATGGAGCCTCGCATACATAAGAGAATACATTGGCCTAACAATATTTATCTTGACCTTGTAAGCTGAGTGAATTCTCTTATATATGCGACGCTCCATCGTTGGATCGAGACTCGCATACATGTATATAAGAGAAGGCACCCACACATGATATTTAATGCTGCACCAGCACCAACGGTAATGTTCAATGATGACCACATACACTCAAGGGCATTTGATGACTGGAAAAATGATCCAGAAGTTGACTGGTCATGTGACAGGGCCAGGGTTAGGGTGGTGGTTATGGTTATGTTTATGGATATAGGGTTAGGGTTTGGGTTAAGGTTAGGGTTAGGACTAGGGTTAGGTTTGGTGCTATGTTTATGTAATTTATATATACACGAACACATCGAAGCAGTAAATGGCATCACATGTTGGTGCTATTCTTGCATATGTCAATAACACTCACAATATCGATCCATTAGCGTAGTGTGATACTGATTGAATTTTACAAATGATTAATGAACACCAGGGACTGATAGTACTAAACTATCACTCAACATTATGCTGACACCAGGCCTGATTATGGGGCTTGTCATTTGCAGAATGAGGTCCCCAGATGGTGAATTTAGTAACGCTATCCCGCATAGCGGGCTAGCATCATTAAATTCACTTTCCTGTGGCCTCATTCTGTCTATAGGCCTCATTTTCTCTGGAAAGTTTCTTTATTATCAAAAACTTCTTCACATAGATTCTATTTCTTTTTTAGTTTAGTTTCTCTATATCCCCAAGTTGGCAGACGATACATGGCATAATCGAGGTTTCCAATGGGTGTACATCACAATATTCACCATTTTGGGAACTTCAATCTGAGTCTATGTCTCCCATAGCAGATGAGGCCATACAGAATGATGTCCACAGAACATCCCGCTTTGCGGGATAGCGTCACTACATTCACCCGCTGGGGACCTCATTCTAGTCACATGTCGATTTGAAGTATCAAATTATGCTCGCTTTTGTTATTTGATTGACATCTGTGGAACCGTCTAATGGAATTCAATTCAAAACCCTCGCGATAATGTCACACAGCAAATCATTGTGTTAATGAAATTGGTTTTTTTTCTCCTCTGAATACAGTTCCTAAAAGATCATCTGCCAAGCGATGGGTTATATTTTAACTCAGTTTCCCATTCGGTCTACTTGCTAACTCAAAAAATTCCAGTGATATATACCATGGAAACCTATCAAAGTATCTTATTCACTTTTGTAACATTTTGAAGCTTCTGTGAAGAAGATCCATAGACGTTGCTTTTTGTATAAAATGTATTTAGCAAAACCATGCATGCAGACGGGATTTATATCTGGATCCAGATGCATGAATTCCGCCATCTTGCATTCAATTGGAATACATGTCAATACAACCCATCCAATGGAATACACGTCAATACAACCCATCCAATGGAATACATGTCAATACAACCCATCCAATGGAATACATGTCCATACAACCCATCCAATGGAATACATGTAAATACAACCCATCCAATGGAACAAAATGTTCTAGGTCAATCGTGATTCAATTTGGTTTCGACTGCTTGTAAAAAATTTATATGAATAAATACAATGAAAACATATATCTTGAAAAAATTGCGTGTGAGTGTGTGTCTGTATGTCTGCAGCTCTGTCACTTATTTCGGGCGTCTAAAATATATCAACCACATAACTGCGGCACATCTTAATATTCGACACGCAACATTTCATGACAATCGGTACAATATTACCTGAGATATAACGCATTTCACAAAAGTTATCAAAGATATATTATCACTGATATAATGCGTTTCTCCGAAGACGAATGAGTTTTCAGTGGTGTCCGTCATTACAAAACATCAAAGCCAAATTCCGAATAAACGCCGCGCACCGTTTGTCCGCTTTCTTTATATAAGGATTAACTGTCATGTGGACTGTTTTTATGGAGATGTAACGGTGAGGTAAGTGGACATAACTTGTGTAAAACCCGAAGGGTTTTACATACAAGTTATGTTCACTTACCTCACCGTTACATCTCCATAAAAATAGTCCACATGACAGTTAATCCTTATATTTATATACATTTAGCGATAAAGCCACTTTTGTAAATATATTTAAATCGAAAAGTGTATCGTGACAAGATCAGCCCAAAATACCCAATAGCACCCTTGGCAAAAGTTAATAGGAACAATTTCTCTTCATGTTGAAACCCGATTATGTATTAAGTCAATCCTGCGCGAGTCAAAATGCGCCCAAAGCATTACGCGTTTGTCTTTCCAAACCTAATGACGTATCGGTGGTGTTATTAGCTTGGTGTTATTAGGCGTTGCGCATTCACCGAGAAATAACTGCAACTAGCCACGTGGGCGCCGACCAATCATAATGCTGGATTTAGTGATGACAACACTTAGTGTGTAAATATATCGTTATTAGCGATGCAGCGGTGACGATATTTTCCTGAATGTCATATTTGTCACCCGCCATTTGTGACGAGCAATCTCCTATAGTAATACCTAAGAGTATTAGTTTTTCTTGCGGTTTTTGTGTCAAATATTTTGGATAACTAAAATAAAGTAATATGTAATGCTAAATTGAGTTATATAAAAATGTTGTCATTGTTGTTATCCTACTGGTTGGATCCTTGAATGCACCTTTAACCCTTTACCCAACAGAACGGCCCTGTGCCAATGCATTCTCTTATATATGCGAGTCGACCATAGGTCGCCTCGCATATATAAGAGAATGCATTGGCTTAACACATATTAAAAATGATAAAATTGTCAAAGAATGTAGAAAAATATTATAAAAATTGTTAAAAAATGTAAGAAAAATTATAAAATTGTTAAAGAATGTAAGAAAAACCATCACAATGTGGTCAATGAACCGGTTCCAATGATATCCATATTTGTATGGTGTTATTGAGACATACCGAAGATATTTTAGGCTGTTGAAGCTTTATTTGGGCGTTTTTTGCCGTTTTGTTGGGTAAAGGGTTAACCCTTTCATGGCGGGAGCCGCGATTGTGCAGCACAAAAGATATTTTGCACTGAAAATCTCGTTTATTGAAATCTCATCTCAACAAGTAGAGTGATAATTTGTTGAACGGTTTGTATGCAACGGTTGAGGAACGAGTACCTAACAATGACAAACCATGATGTCTTATTCTGATTCAATCAACACTCAGATTAAAAGTTCTAGGAACAATAACTCTATTTAAAACACTGTGCGTATATAATGGTAGTAATTTCGAGATGGTTAATCTACGTTTCAACATTATTTTGGATCTATATATAAACGCAACATTGAGATGGGATGAGATGGCCGATATGTATGTCATAAGTTCATACGGTCATCACCTCATTAAAGAGTAACATTTTGAGGTCGGGGTTCTAATTTCATGGACAACACAAACAATTCAAACATATGAACCATATGATTCAAATATATCACAGAATAATTTAATATCTTCAACAGACCATTTTCGGATACTATATAGGGAATTATATAAATTTCCAGATATTTCCAAATCTGATTCGGTCGCTGATTCTGAATATATCATCCAGTTCAGTTTCGATAATTCTAACAACAAATTTTCCCACAACTCCTTTTCTTAAGTGACAAATCTACATTTTTCAGTCAACTGTTGAACAAAATCAATCGGCTGTTGAGCGATTTCATATTCAGTGTTGACTTAAAATTTGTACTCAACTCGTTGAGTAGAATAATTTACTCAACGTTTTACTCAACGTTGCTAGGGACCACAACTGCGCAGCTGTTGGGTAAAATCCTACTTAACGAGATATAGAGTGTGCCAGTGTATTCTCTTATATATCACAGTGGAGCCTCACGTCTACAACATAATGCACTGTCTTACAGTGTCAAGGTCAATATTGTTAGGCCAATGTAATTTCTTATATACACGAGGCTCCATACAGTAGACTCGCATATATAACTGAATGCAACTGGCACATGGTTTTCGCAAAATTTCAGAATGCTCCCGTCATGGAAGGGTTAAACTACACCATTACCTGCCTCGTAATCTGACCACAGTCTGCTCACTTTGGAGCATGGTTCGCGCTGACATTTTCCAGTGGCAAACATAATTCACAATTGGCAAAAACAAATTCATTTGGCAAAAGTTTTGGCAAGTCAAATTCCTCAAGAAAGTTGAAAAATATTGGTCAATCAATACCATCCATTTCAGGAAACTCGTACACGTTAATCTAGAGAGGGGATTTTTAAAATCCATAATCCTCTGCCAAGTCAGTCAACAGCTCACCTAAGTCGCTCGGGCAGCTGTCCCCGAAGGGAATGCCACACAACTCACAAACAGCTTATACCAATCAACGGGAACAGCGATAATACGCACTGCGAACAATACCACTGGCTGGCGAATGATGAATGACGAATGACAAGATAATTATATTAGTTGTGTTTTATAAGGTTTAGAAAAGGTTAACACCTCCATTAAGATACAGTTAATCTCATAGCATTAGTACCGATGGTTGGAGGGATTACTAGTATTTAGTGTTGTGGTAGTGTTTACATAGCTAATCCTCCCGCGATGTGCCCTTCTGGTGAAGCAACCCCTTCTACCATTGTATTGTTCGGTGATTGGTTTATTGTTATAAGATACACCACAATAGAGATGCGAGTATAATTAATTATTAACTAACTGCTTTTCTATCGATATCAAAAGTCGTTCAAACCACGAGAGCCGAAACATAAAGATTTAAGGTGGCAGAAAATGATGCGATCAGGGACAGCAGTTGGCAAATGCTAAAATAATTTGGCAAAAATGATTTTCATTTGGCACATTATTTGGCAAAAGTTAATTTTTGTCCAGCGCGGACCCTGCTTTGGAGCTCCATAGATGGTCCGACGTGAATGTCTATGGCAGACATAAAATTAACAGAGAGATTCATCTTGTATGGCGTGTAACGTGAAGGCATTAAACAGACCTGCTATACATGCATTGCATTCAACATGCAAGTGTACAATACGAAAGAGCATTAGGCCCATCCGAAACACCCCCCCCCCAAATATACAAATACACAACTCTAACTTGCAAGTCATTATAACGACTTCCAACAACTATTGATTAATTATCTCGAAGTTACAGAGACACTACTGTTAAACCACTGGTCTGGCTGGACCAGGTTTAAACCAGAGATGACGAGTGCGTCACTTAGACCTGCGGTTTCGAGTTTAAACCACGGATTTTGCTGTCAAACGGCGGTTTAAACCTAGAGGTTTACGTAGACCAGGTTTAAACCTGAGATGACGAATCCGGTCAGAGTGTGAAATAAATGTCGCCATTGTATCGCTGGCAACTGAAGTTGAAGAGACCGATATTGTTGCTTCTCTTCCAGAACTTGTATCAAGCCATGGGCATATTTACTCAAGTTGGTAGTCAGTTCGAAAATATCCACTCAAATGAAGCCAGTTTGACTCTCTTATGTGACCCGCCATATCAAATCCAGTTGGAAGTCGGAATTTTTTTACCCTGTGTCAATGCATTCTCTTATATATGCGAGTCGACCATAGGTCGCCTCGCATATATAAGAGAATGCATTGGCGTAACAATTTTTTATCATTTGTTTTAAATAAATGTTTCTTACAATTTTTAGGACATAAAATTAAAAAAACACCATTACCCTGCATGGAGCCCCACACATATATAGAAGCATATAGAAGAGAGTCGTCTGCTCATGTTTGTCTGGGGCTCTGTATGGGTAAAATTATAAAATTGTTAAAGAATACAAGAACAAATTATTAAAATTGTAAAAACTTGTTAGGCCAATGCATTTTCTAATATATGCGAGGCGACCTATGGTCGACTCGCATATATAAGAGAATTCATTGGCACAGGGTAAAAAAATCCCGACTTACGACTGGATTTGATATAGCGGGTCACATATGTAGTCACTAGAAGTTTCATGTAACCAACCTTCAAGTCCGGTTGGTGTTGAGACTGATTGAAGGCCAGAACATAGCTGTCTGATTGTACTTTCATACCATCAACTGATTTTGAAATTTGACGAATATGTGTGATTCCCTGTGGAGTAAGCTCAGCCAATATCGCTGATTCTGACGAATCAGACCATATAACGGGTTCTCAACACAGCGCTATTATACTGCTTTCCATGGTCTTATAAGGAATAGCCAACGCTGTGCCAATGCATTCGCTAATATATGCGAGTCGACCATAGCTCGCCTCGCATATATAAGAGAATGCGTTGGCCAAAGAACTTTTATATTATATTTTATAATTGTTTATAATTAAAATGTATAGCGTATTGCTGCTAAATGGTGGGTATTGCTGCTAAAATAGTCACATTCGTTAAACCCAACATAAACAGAGAGAGAATATTAAAAAATAAGGACACATTTTCTTCTTAAAACAATCATAAATATCGCGTAAATGTGACCCGCCATATCAAATCCAGTCGTAAGTCGGGATGTGTTTACCCTGTGCCAATGCATTCTCTTATATATGCGAGTCGACCATAGGTCGCCTCGCATATATAAGAGAATGCATTGGCCTAACAATTTTTTACAATTTTAATAATTTTTTCTTGTATTCTTTAACAATTTTATAATTTTACCCATAAAGAGCCCCAGACAAACATGAGCAGACGACACTCTTCTATATGCTTCTATATATGAGTGGGGCTTCCCGCAGGGTAATGGATGTTTTTATTTTATGTCCTAAAAATTATAATAAACATTTATTTAAAAAAATGATAAAAATTTGTTAGGCCAATGCATTCTCTTATATATGCGAGGCGACCTATGGTCGACTCGCATATATAAGAGAATGCATTGGCAGAGGGTAAAAAAAATCCCGACTTACGACTGGATTTGATATGGCGGGTCACAAATAGTACGTTAAATGTTCTCAAGATCTTACATTGTGTTATGTAAACAAAGGAGACATTCTGTTACAGAAAATTTAGATATAAACAAACGTTCAGAACCAACCAAAGCCATTTCAATTCAATTCAATTATTTAATGTTCTAACCACATTTTGAGAACCGTTTATGTTGAAAACAGAATACAATGTATATGTCATTTGGGTAAACAGAGCATAAATCAGACATATTAAATGTCATTCATCGTGCGTGTGCATATATATGCATATACATACACACATACATATGCATATACATACATACATGTACATATACACACATTCATGGCGGCATGCACCGTCTCCTGACTCCAAGAAAATGTGTACCTAATATAATAAAAAAATTTAGCAAATAGATTAATAATGATAAATCCCGTTCGTATGTTCTCCTAACATATATAATTATATTACACACCACTACGGTTTTTTTGTAACTCTTAGTAAATTGCGCTCGCATGTTCTACATAAGGAGATTATACGTAACAGTATGTCATCTAAATAGTATTACGTATAACAGATAGCTTATTTATAATTATATATCACCATTTCCTTCTTGTTTATTAAACATTTTTGTCGTACCACGAAATTGCATATTGAATTTATGTGAAATCGTGTTGGGCAGTTTGCTGCCGTTTTCCAACAGAACCCTCTCGACGGAGGGTTAAGGAAGTTGCCATTGTGTTATTGCACGAACACGTGGTTGTTGCTTGCGCGTAAGATTAGCGACAAAGGGCGACTAAAAAGTCTGAAAAATTGTTCCAATTGACTATCGCATTATACAAGAAATATCGATTTAAAATCAATTTTAATTGATAGAAGCGTTTCCAGACAGGTGTCTTCGGCTCGTATCTATTATTTTATGCCCGGAAATTATATAAAACGTATTCAAGAAGAGATAGACTAATTATTATTATATAAGAAGACTTATTTACTATAGTATATCTGAGTAGATTTAATACTTATTTATATCCAAAATTCCAACTATCCATTCAGATAATCTAAATATGTTGACCGATTTTTCTTGGAATTTTTCATCGCCTAATTTTAGAGCGTCCAGTAATTTGTCCACCACTCACTATTTCCTACACAAAGACTGCCTAATATTTCAACGTTACGTTTATTACGTCAATGTAGATTTATTAGGTTTTGGAACGTTTTTATCGTCCATAATTCACCGCAATTGATACAAAATTCGTAAACGGCTATTTGTTTTCGTTCTAAAACATATATAAACCTTTCGAACAAGGCCAGCTTACAATAACTATTAATAAAACCAACGATCTATTTCGCTCTAAGCCTCACTCCGGCTTGCTTGATCTCATAAATGTAAGGGCGTCATCGAAATAACGAATGTAAAACTTAGAAAAATGACATATTTACCTGGATAAATAAAATATGTAGCTAATGTCGTCGCTTAAACTCGGGGAATTTGGCAGCGAAAGGGCATAGCCTCGCCCAATAGATACAATAATGCCCCTCGCGGACCTAATATCTACATATTCTATATATATATCCCTTTGATATGTGAGCAGTATATAATATAACGTTAGAGCTCAACTCACCCATGGATAGTTACTATTCCCCAGATACGTGTGTGATCCTGTTTATAATTTTAACCACGATACGGGTAGGTCGTTCCCGTTTAGCACCCCGCACGTATGAGCTATATATACCCGTCCTCAAGGAACATTCACGCGAGTTGATTCGTCGATCGCATTTCCGCCGATATCGTTCAGATGATCATCGACGGAGACCGCACGTATAATTGCGTCACCTGTTAGACCATAATTGACACCACATCACCGTTCCTCTGCTGGGGGAATACCAGTAATCTCGTATTATCTCGTGGCCACATTATGGAATCAAACGTACGCTTTGAGCCGTTCGTCTGTCAAGGGAAATCAAATGGAATTGGTACTCATTGTCACAACTCTTAATTATAATACTCATATTAATTGATTTGTACAGAATGGATTGGCGTTATGACTGTTTGCGGTTCAATTTTCCGGGAAATGTTTCCAATTTTTTTTAAATTCTTGCAACCATAATAAGTTGTCGGATAAGAGTCTATATCATGAATGTGTTCTATGACATGTGACCATTCGACTGTATGTTGTGAAATATTTAAAAGTTTTAAAACATTTCAATATTATCTCGTCTGGTTTAGCATTTTGTATTACATATATTTGACTGTGCCGGTGTAACATAACAGATTACCCCCTCCTCTTGCGCATCCCCCGGGTGAGATTACCTAGTTTATCCCACCCGCCATGATCACCCCCCCCCCCCCCGCCTGTTTCCAACCTTAACATGTAGTGGCCAGCAATTAGTCTCATGACAAGATGGCATGTTTTTTTCGGCAGAGGCGTTGCAGTTTGGAATTTATTTTATTAAAAACTATTATTAGTGACAATGAAGCTTGTATTTTCTGCGAACGAGGCAATAATTAAAGTTCGGAGAATTTTCATTGAACATTACCTAGTTTACGAACCCCACCCCTCACCGCCAGATTTTGTCTTACCGTAACATGTAGTAGCCAGCAGTTACTCTCATTTTATCATTCAATATGATTATGTGACTCAAGAAAACTATCATTGGTGACAAGATGGCATGTTTTTCTTGAGCAGAGGCATTACTGTTCAGAATTTGTTTTATTAAAAATTTCCCAGATTATCTCCCAACCCTGCCTGATTTGTTTTACCTCAACATCTAACGGCCAGTTAGGTACTCTCGTGCTATCTTCTAGTATGGCTATGCGATTAAGAAAAAATCTATTACTGATGACAATGAGGCATGTATTTTCTGTGAAAGAGGCAATAAATGCAACTGTGGTCAATAAGCGACGGGCACCAACAGCTGCATGAACGAATGAGGATTGTGGCCGTTGACTAGATCGCACGCGTATGAAATGCAGTGCATACACTGACTCTAGAAAATTTATATTGCTCAAAAGTATAGCATAAAATCATCTCCATAATGAAGTACGAGGACAAACACATAATCAATATTGTGTTTCGGTTTCGACTTCATATTCATATTCACTATATTCATCTTTTAATTGCGATTTAGGTAGCGTGCATGTGTCGATCCTTTTCTATCTATAGCTAATATATTATTGCTAACACGTCGTTGGATGAACATCCCTCTTCTTCTGGTGATCAAACGTGTCTGAGGAACGGTTCTATATCATAATGGTCTTTGAGTGTTCTGTAGGTTCGCCGTTTGTTAGTACCATATACGCACGACTCATTACGAGCGGTTCACATGTAGCGGATTTATTTGAAGGGGATCATAGCTTCTGGTTCGAATCGAGGAAGAACAGTGACATACATTATAGGTGTGTGGTTATAAACAGTGCACCCGTCGGATACTCGTTGACATCGTAACATATTCGTGAAGGAGGTCTGTAATGTTATCAGAAATGCAGTCAATAAGCGACGGAGCACCAACGGTTGCATATGTGGAGAATGGGGATTGTGGTCGTGCACTAGGTCGCACGCGTGCGGCGACGATAATGCTTGCATTTCAGCAAATCACTAAGGAGCTTTGAACGTGTAATGTGTCTTCTGGGGACACTGTCTTCAGCAATACCAAAGTTAAAGGCTTTCGTCATTATCACTGGGCGGTAGTTCCAATTTCAAGACATTTTCGAGTGAAACCAGCGCGTTATTTATTACATACACTCAGAAAAATCAGAGGCCGTATAGGTATTCTGGAGTGCCTACGGCGGTCTTTGGTAGTCCAGAGCACCAAACTGACGCTGCGCTGGTATCTCAGGATCCCACAGAGGTCTGTAATACCAACAGAGCTGTGCAGTTAGCATAATACGACTCGCAATCGTATCGAGTACAGGTTGGAAGTTTCAAAGCGCTGTTATCTAGAGTTACGGTTCCTGCGATCGCAGTGCCATTCGCACTTCTTTCTTTGTTTTCAAATCATCCGGACGAAAAATAATACCATCAATGGCGGTCCTTGTGGACAAACGGACTTTGGCGGATGTGTGCAATTGGCTCACTGACTGCGGTTTGGAGGAATTAGTTGATTCATTTAAAGGTTTGTCTTATATCATTATTTCTTTTCGCCAATTTCGGGCAGATTTTAATTTTACTATGATTTCACTGTTTTCAGACTCGGCGACCAGAGGAGTGTGTTCGACACTCAGACAATATGTTTTGGAGATCCACAAACCGATGTAAATTAGATCGTTCGAGTTAAAATAGATAAATCGGTCTATTTCCTAGTCTGGGCAAGTTTATAGAAGGACTATTTTACAAGTACGGTATCAAGCAATAAAAGAGTGAGATTATCAAAAAAGATCACTAATTATGATTCGTACAAAATAATCGGTTTCAAAATATATACATGTAATTATTCTATTGATAAATTAAGTTCAATCTTTTATTAACCCTTATCAGTAGAGTGACTTTTGGTATTTTGATATTTTCCTGAAAATACACCCGATAGTGAGGGTAGGGTACGAGTATGAGTACGTCCGACACCGACCATTGAAGGCACCCACAAACATTATAGAAATACAGTATTATACACAAAAACTGAATATTATTATTTCTAAAAGTTTGAGCATAATTCAACATTTTAGAATAAAATACTAGTAGGTACAGATATTCGCCCCAGCGTAAAAGATTCAGCCAAATATGTTGTCCGAAGAGTACATCCGAAACCGCGGAATTGCCCACCTGTGGTCAGGTCACTACTCCCAATACGGTCTCAGTTAATGAGCAATTCGCACATGCGCGGCATGATGTCGTCTGAAGCTTTGATTTTGCGAGATTTGATACCCCTGCTTCTGTCCGAGCCGATAATTAATCATGTATTCGCTATTTGCTTCAATGGTGCGATCTCATTATGATATAACTGTTGTGTCAGTATAAATCGGCGCGTTTGTTTTAATTCAGCGCTCATCATAACATATATGACAATCCTTTTGTACAGTGCATGGCGTGACGCCATGTTATAATTATATATAAATAATTGTCATCTCGATCAAAGATGGCCGCCAAAATGGTAACCGGAAGTGGGAAAATTGATGGTTTTCTAAACATTTCGCCAACATCATTTCCGATTGCATCGAACTGGTGACGATTAGGGAATATACTTTTCTCCAATCTTGATCACAAATCACTTAGGCATCACATTAGTTGATTTCTTGTATCATAACCTTGATTTTCTTCTCCAAATGCGATGATTTAAAGGAAGTGGTATGAATTTTCGCCAAAATATACTTTTTTATTTTCTAACTATTTCCTTATAGAAATTTAGAATTAATCGGTGATGAAAATGAGTAAGATCATTACATAAGATATTTACATCTAATTGGATCCAGAAACTGTCAACTTAATCTAAGATGGTTTCCAAGATGGCGGCCAAAATACGATAATACGCAAATTTTACCCTCTTTCACTCAATTACGTTTCTGTCATGTTGAAGGTGGGTGCATTAGACTAATTTATTTCTTCCAAATAAATAATCGCCATGTTATGACACATTCCTATTAGTTGTGTTACCACAATGACTCAAAATGCGAGTTCATATGACAATTATTGTCCAAATAACCATCGTGAAAATTCGCCAAACATTATATTTGTATACGTAAATTAACATGTCCATCACATGAGAAAGATATCTCGGTGTTAGATGTATTAATGAATGTACTCCCGATTGAGATAATCCGGAGTTATTAATACCTTATTGTAATCGAGATGGCCGCCAATGGGGCGGAAATGTCGAAATTTGACATTAAAATACATATATTTCCGCAATATATCCCAGCGTGTAAGAATGACACATATGCATATCATTATCATACATGGGCTTTCGATGAGAACATACCATTCACTATATAAAACCAAAATATATGTTCAAGCACGTTAAGTATATGGACTTGTGCCAAACTCGATTCTGATATGATATAAATATTTTAATAGAGACCAACATGGTATGTGGAGAGAATTGTGGAGTTGTCAACTTCAGGCGCTGTCAGCTACCAACGCTCAAATGGTGCATGTGATCGCCATATGTTCTTGCATATCGATACAGATTGACTATATCTACTAAAAGGTCTAGCGACGGACTCAATCAGATTACTGTATATAGCTAACAGTGGCTGGCGTTTGAAGCCTGAAATTGAAAATATAAACCATGAGATTGTTATTACAACTAAGAAAACATTGCGCACTTCACAATTAGCATACCAATACTGCACTAAATCAATCAAATTAAGTTGGTGACCTCACAATTAGCCAACATAAACACTATCTCAATAAAATTAAGTCGATTTAATCCTTTCTAATTAATGGGGCCGACTTTTCTGGGGCCGACTTCGCGTGGGGCCGTCTTCGTATGGGGCCGACTTCGCGCGGGGCCGAGTTCTCCAGATACCATACCGCCGGTATAGGCTTGGTAGATGAACGAGGTTGGATAGTCTGTCGAAGTTACATGGACGTTTTCTGACATAATATCCATAAGTCTTCGTAAAAATCAATACTTGTATAGGTGATTGAAATCGAAAATCGACACAAATTGATCAGACACCCCCTTCTACCATTCTAGCAAACATATATGCGTAGGAAGAAATGTTGATAATTTTCTCATGACTAAACGCCTTCTTGTCACCAGTTCATACTAAATACCGGTTTCATTTCCATATTCCCGGAAATGACTCACATAAGCCTGCATAGTCGATATCGAATCCGATCAACGATTAAACGTATACTTATTGTTACTGTATTATTAAAGGAATAAATATTGTATAAACTAAGGTCTATCTGATCAATCTGCATTGCTTATCACGTGGAAATGTATGGAGCTCTTCGTAGCCTCACTCGAATAGAATTAGAATAGTTTGAGGCAATAGGAAATATATGGATCGGCCTATATAGTATGGTCTGAAAGATGCCATTATTATAGTGAACCATGGCCACCTCCGTAGTTACGCGTGCTAATTCAACTTCCTTAATTTCCGAATTTCCTTTGGTTCATGATAACGTTCTAACCAGAATCAACATGGCACGCCACGAGCTGTTATTAACTCCAACTATTACTTCACATTATATTGTAAGAAGTTAGTGGACTGCGTTCCCCCATAATTTCATTCAGCATTCAGAGCCTGGATTCCAGAGTATATTGGACATAATAAATCAAACTGATGACATGACCCCAGAAGACCATCACTACCAATGGATTCTTCACCCGTTTCCCACCGTGTGGGAAACGGTTCGTCAAAACAAGGGAATTAGTATTATAATAGGTATCGCCTGTCTATTTTTGGCTCATATCTATTTCGTTTACCATTCACATTATTTCGTCATCTAAGCTCCGGGTTGGATATGCAGAGCAGTTGCGCAGTCTCTGATGATTTCGATAAACTTCAAAATAATCATTAATCAAGTGCAACCGGCTGCACAATCATAACCATTGTCAAGAGCCACTTTCATATTGAACTGATGTACAAACGCAATGCATTGTCTCACTAAACTATTCACATGCCAAAATCATAGAAATCAATATGGGATGTTAATTTTCTGTATACTATCAATGGTACATACCAGCCTACTGTGTTCATGCCAAGACACCGTTCGTATATTGGGCGAATCGCTTTGTATGGCTACCACCAATTAACTGAACAAGCGGAAAGCCAAGAACCAGACACACCACTTTGCCCGTTTTCGGGGATCTAGCCTGGTGTATGATGATGTTCATTTCAACTGAATGAACATGTCCTGGGAGGTCAATAACCTATATATAGAAATATCTCAAAACTCCACATATGCTATGAAAGTGGTTGGGCTACTTTGTTGAATAACTTAATCCATATTTCAACACATGGTATTCACAATTTATCAGTTTAAGCTTGATTCGGGACGCTACCCCTTATACGGATATATTACCCACCTATGGGGTCTATTCTATTTTGATATGCCTTAGATATCAATACGATTGAAACCTGCTAACTTCAGCTAAACGAGGTTCAAGTGGTGTTAACATGCAAATTTAATTAAAGGTTACAGCGCAACTAACAGTGAGACAAGCAGGCCAAGTGACAGCCAAATAAATAATTTTACTATTGTTTGTGTTGATAAACAAGGTTTTGTTTCTTGCTTGCCAAGATTCATGGTATAGCTGAGAAGTACTATTCCACTTCATAACTATCACAATAAACAATTGTGTATTGCTACCTTATATGATACACTATAATTATGCATTTTCTACTGATATATCATGACAAGAACTAACACCAATGCTTATCTGCGTCATCAGTTGCCATTTTATATGGTAACCACCAATATTTCTCAATTAGTACTCTGGCCTAGAGTATAGCACAGAAGGCTAGAGTTTGGGATGGTAACACTTGTCCCCCAAGCCAAGATGGCGGTCTAAGATACTTTCTAATTTCACATAGTGAGTTGGATTTTCTCTTCAACACCCTCCTCACTTAATATAAGGACATTTGAAGAAAAGATACGTATACCATATAGGACATCGCCAATTTGTATAAGAAATTAAAGCTATGCGCATTTACTTAAAATTAGCTGATTAAACTAATTCCCCATGATGGAATGCCAGGGCGACATTTGGTGTTATAACGAACACTGACTTTTGTATTTTGACTGCCATTTTGGTAGCCATCTTGGATGAAACTGAAGAGTTCTGTTGAAGTGTGATAATAATTATGTTTGTGGCACGAATATTTCTTTCTCATCACTGAATTCCGCTCATTTCTTTAAATCTATTGCTACAATATTGGAATTGATATTTGACAAGATGCTATAAATTCGGTTGTCTAAAGTGGATTTTTGACAGATCGAACATGTTTTGTACAATACAATTGAGGCAATACATTGCTGCAGCAATAATTAAACATATAATTGTCACATTCGCAGTCGGTACTAAACGGAAGGTCATTTACATGAGATTATTGAAAATCGCAAAATTGGTGATTTCCTTGTGCAATTTTGGCAGCCATCTTTGACTGGAATGATATTTTCCCGTGAATTTGGGTACTGTACTTTGAGAACAACTATTGATGAATTGTCCTAACTAAAAAAAATGTATAACAATTAAGAAATATGCGCAGAATTCGTCAGTTCTTGTGACAACCCTATATCTGAACTGAACTGACAATGACGTCATCTTTGTGACGTCATAATTCTCTCCAGTCGCGGACCCATGGAGTCTAACAAACTTTTTCCGACAAAGTAAGTGATACACTATCATGATATCATAGTCTCTACATTTGTTCAAAAAATTCCCACGAAAGTACATAAGCGACTCTACTACCAGTAAAAGGGAATCTTTTTCCTTCGGGTACCACTCAGTTACATAACGTAATCTGTTTATGGCTCCTCTCCTTTGTGAGGGACGTGTGGCATTTATATGGCTGAATAGAATTAACCATATGGTTCCGAACCGGGTACTGGCTTATTGCTAGTGTCCGAGTTCAAACAATTATTTTGTTTGTATGTCAAGCGTTGTTTGACAAATTTCACCCAATTGCATTCTTAGTCAATAGTCAGACAGTGCTTCTTTACCAGATATTGTCAGAACAGAGGTAATTTAAACAAATTTTATTAACTCATATTCAATCTCATTCACAGGTTCCACTTGGACCAACACCGACACTGGTGCTAAA
Organism: Siphonodentalium dalli; assembly: GCA_032622095.1. NCBI lineage: Eukaryota > Metazoa > Mollusca > Scaphopoda > Gadilida > Siphonodentaliidae > Siphonodentalium > Siphonodentalium dalli. The sequence goes on along the minus strand of CP136061.1, from coordinate 88,319,543 downwards.
AGGGTGTGTTTGTGGGCACCTATTCTCATGTGACAATATGGCCATTGTGATGGACGAAATGGAGATTTGTGACATACTGGCAATATCTCTACTGATGTCGACCTACTTCGTGTTTGGGATACAATATGCACGGAAGGTCAAGAATACAATGATATTTCTGGACAAGCATGTCATGAAACTAGATGGCGTTAGTGCACTAACCAACGGAGTCATTAGATTTCACAACATGATAATGAAATAGGGTTATCATTTAAAAGGATATACTGTTGATACATGGATTCGTAAAGACAGAATCGACCATTTTAAGGTCAAAGGTGCCGTTAATTTCGAGGGCTGTAGTGGAAATCTTATGGATAGACAGATATATATTAGTTTGCAGAAAAAAAATCTTATTTCATTCCATAATAACGATTTAAATTTTGTTTACAAAATTACATTTGACCTTAAAATTGACGATTCTGATTTTACGAATCCGTGTAATGATTTACATGTGTAAATCCATGTAGTGACTCCGTTGGTACATGTACATTTCTTTGATCAGTGTGTATATATATACATTCCATGTTATCACATTAACTGTTGAATTTAATACATGATTTAACTAGTTTCTTCTTTTTCTCATATGATAGCAACATGGGTATGAATTGTCCAGATCTAAAAACATGTATAATGCAGAGCTGATAGTTATCTGCCTTGAGTGGAATGTTGTACATGAATAAAAATTCTGTATCAGTTGGATGCGAATAGTATTTTGAGTGCATAGCTCTATTAGATCACCTCCTGTGTGGTACACTTCTGTTTTCCTAGCCACTATCCGAGAAAATAGCCCAGGGATGATTTGGCACCAGCCCTTCTAATAACTCTCTATATCTACTCTCTAGTCACGTTACGTATTCATGTTCGTGATCCCACCGATGGCAACAGTCACACTCTGGTGAATCTTGTCGTCAGTAGAATATCAGGCTGGATTATTGGATGCGACTCGTGTAGTACCAACATTAGGTTGGTAGTCTGGAGTACCAAATATATTTTGGTATTCTGGAGTGCCAAAAACAGGTTTGCAGTCTGGAGTACCAAATATATTTTGGTACTCTGGAGTACCAACATTTGGGTACTCCATGAGGGTCTATGGAGTACCTAATTTGGCACTCCAGAGTACCAAATACGAAGTACCAAAAGTGTTGTGGTACTCCGGAGTACCATTCAGGTTTGGTACTCTGGAGTACCAAAACCTCATTTGGTACTCTTCAGTACCACAATTTTGGTACTCCGTGTGGGACAGCTGGAGTACCAAATTTGGTACTCCAGAGTACCTGGAGTTTTTAGAGTGTACAACGCGTGATTGGTGTTTGGTAGATAAACCTGGATGATGTTGATACATGCAGCATCAAATACCTTCAGTTGTATAACAATGAGGCGTTCATCCTTGATGTCAATGAGAGTGATGTTTCAGATCACACGCGTTTGGATTAGAATATCGACAACGTCTGTGGTGAAGGAATCACATGTATACGTGTCGTTATTAACTTGCCCGGTTTTGACACCGATACGTAGCGGCCACTAGTGGTGTTGATAAATTCAAGGCTGTCATTGTAAAGCCGGTTTTCCGACAGACCTATAACATCATATGCCTGTGTATTGAGAACGTTTGAAATGTATGACGCGGAAGATTTAAAGATACGGATGGCATTCGCCATGGGTATTGCCGTTTAAAAAGCCACATCCGTTAAAACCGCCATAAACAGACAGCCTATTAAAATATAGACATATTGTATTTCTTATACCAATCATATATATCGCATAAATAGCAAATAAATGCAAATGTCAGTAGCAGCTGTTACAAGTGTAATAAAAGGTCAGCAGACCACAGTGTCCCCCGACAACATGGCAAGTCGATGCCGCTTTGTTAAAGAAATAAAAAAAAAGTCGAAAAGGGTTAATAACTCCATAAAAAAAATATTAGCTATATAGATGTTGCAAATCACCAACATGTTAGGAACAATATCCCAAAGTTTCAAATCTCTACATTTAAAACTGTAGGAGGAGTTGATTACACCATGAAGGTACCCAATCTCATCCAAAAGGCAAAAATGTTCCCAATTTTCTAAGTCGAAAACCCCCCAAAAATATGGAATAAATGAATTTTTTTATTAGCTATATAGATGTTGCAAATCACCAACATGTTAGGAACAATATCCCAGAGTTGCAAATCTCTACATTTAAAACTGTAGGAGGAGTTGATTACACCATGAAGGTACCCAATCTCATCCAAAAGGCAAAAATGTTCCAAATTGTCTAAGTCGAATACCCCCCCAAAAATATGGAAAAAATTATATTTTTGATTAGCTATATAGATGTTGCAAATCACCAACATGTTAGGAACAATATCCCAGAGTTTCACATCTCTACGTTTAAAACTGTAGGAGGAGTTGATTACACCATGAAGGTACCCAATCTCGGACGCACGGACGCACAGACGCACGGACGGACGGACGGACACACGGACGGACGAGGGTCATTTCTATAGTCGGAAACGTCGGGGGACAACTACAGAAATATTACTACTCATGTAACTACAGAAATATTACTACTCATGTAACTACAGAAATATTACTACTCATGTAACTACAGAAATATTACTACTCATGTCGCTCGCTTTGGTAAAGATGCATGTTATATGCACGTTTATTATGGCACCATGTGATTTTCTATGACGAATGCCTGCAAAACCATACCATGCAAACTTCCCAGCGTGTGAACGTACCCCTAGTCTGGGAAAGACGGATTGAAGTCATAAAACATACAACTTGAGTACGCTGTTTTGTGTCCCAAACAACAGCCATGTGCACGGCATATAAGAGAACAGAGCATTCTGTGTTTCTATTCCTGATATGGTAGAAATAAAGAGCGTTTATTTCACTAAAATTGAAAAAGCTGGAAAATAGCTGTGGCAGTGGCAAGTATTTTTCAGAGCATATGAAGCCGATATATCAATGTCGTGTATTTATCAACCTATCTTGTACCTCCTTTCAAATTACGTAGACAAAATTGGAAGCTCGAATGAGCCATGTCCGTTTAATGCCAGAAATTGTGGACTTAGAAATGGAACGACGTCATTGTGGACTACATTACTTGAACGAAAAGACAATTTAACATTTCATGTTAGTTTTCAACCGTATGGAATTAATTTGTTTTAAACAGGTCACCCGTTTATTTATATCAACAACAACAGAATGTCCCGCATGTTAATTCAAGTCCAATTATAATTCAATCACTGTGACGTCACTGTAACAATTTAAATACATTGCCACTTGAAATTTGGACAATTCAAGCACATCGAAGTGTCAAAATTTGTTTCAGTGTCCATATTCGCAATGATAAGACATGTAATCATCATAAAATATCAAGAAACTAAAGTGACCGTGCGGTGTGGACAAAACTTGTTTTCCCCCTCATCCAGCCATAATGTATCATGGCAGCTCTTCAAAGTGTCCTCTACTCTAGGTTACACAGGTGTAAATGTTTTCCATAGGCCTCAGTGCTAACGTTTTAGTGTATACTATTGGCAATATAAACATTGGGTCCAAAATTGTCTTTAAATCTGAAAACTTGACACTTTGGGAAACTTTTTGCACAAAAAAATCAGGTACGACAGGCAGGGCATTCGCCTTTAAATCTTGTGTTTTCCTAACTAGTGTCAGAACCGCATAAAAAAATACTGTCATATTTTAGACCACAACAAAAAAATCAAACTTCACTACAGAGGGTTAATTCCTGTGCCAGTGGCTATTTTACCAGTGGGAAACCATAGGGAAGAGGTGTGATGATTTTTTTTATGCAAAAAGCACACAAGGCTATTGACCAATCAGGGCCCAGTGTATATTTTATTCTCTCCTATATATTCCTCCCGCATCCGCTAGAGGTCTCTCCGAACCTTATTTACACCAGTGTAACCTAAATCGATAGCCCGCTTTTTCGCGGAATAATTGTAACTCCCTACATTTCTTCAGAATTACCCATCAATGGAAAAAATGTGTTCAAAAACAATATCACTTCTGTGGTTCTGTATTTATCACACACAATTTAACCCCACCGCCTTTAACACATTATTCATCAAAAAAGCACAAATTTCCACCACAGGTCATGTTCAGGTCCCATTTTCACACAGTTTTTGGGGTCTGGTGTTGCAAACCTGGCTCAGCTATGGAAGACTGTACAAGATCCTTTCCATGAGATAACTTCTGGTAATGTGAGGTCATTGAGTCCAGATTTGAGCAGCTGAGCATGAAGCACATGACTTTATCAGCACATGGAAGACTAAAATATGATATTTTCAGGTCTGCAAGGGTGATCCGAGATAACTGGATGTGGGTGTATATTGAATTAGTTGAACAAACATATGCTCTCTTTGAAGAGCTGAAGCATTTTCTTATATGTGTCCAAGTTTTAGTGCTATTAACCTTCAAATGACCATACCCACCAGTGGAAATGACTAACTTGTATGATATATATCTGTATATCACTGGCTATAAAATCAAAAATACTTGTCTGATTAGCTTCTTATAACAAGTGATATGTGTCTCATTGGCATGCTCATGTTATGGGTCATTTGCATTATCATGTGACTACTAGCACCTTGAAAAAAATTGAAAATACCTTGAAAAATGGGCAATTTTTATGAAAAAATCATACTATTTGGCTGATGTAAAAGCAAGAAGACATCAGCAGCAAGAATAGCTACACCATGCATGAGAGATTCGTTGGACTGAAAGACCAGGCTGTTAAAAATGCAATAAAATACTTTAAAGTGACTCCCAGGAATCAAAAAGTCCAAAAAGTTCATTTCCCCCTTTAGGTTACACAGGTGTAAATGTTTTCCATAGGCCTCAGTGCTAACGTTTTAGCGTATACTATTGGCAATATAAACATTGGGTCCAAAATTTTCTTTAAATCTGAAAAAAATGACACTTTGGGAAACTTTTTGCACAAAAAAATCAGGTACGACAGGCAGGGAATTCGCCTTTAAATCTTGTGTTTTCCTAACTAGTGTCAGAACCGAATAAAAAAATACTGTCATATTTTAGACCACAACAAAAAAATCAAACTTCACTACAGAGGGTTAATTCCTGTGCCAACAGGGGGGGGATCGGAAACAAATTTCAGGCACGTATGGCATTTTTTCCCTTTCGATCATTTTTGTACCCACCCACCCCCACCGCCAATTTTTTTTCCGTTTTCGGCAGTTTTTTCCGACCATTTTTTGACACCCACCCCCCTTTTAACACAAAAACAGAGATTTGCGGGGGGAAATTCACTGTAAACAGCTGTATATGAATTTCTGTGCATACTATTTATCATGGATGTTAACATGGACATGTAAATAGGAATGAGTTATTTTGAGGTCATTCGGCCAAAAAAACATGGCTGCCAGCGACCATCTTGGATTTCAAAATTTACAACAAAATACAACACGATAACTGCCTGCAGTCAGTTTACCAGTTAGAATTACATTATTTCTCTCATTCAAAGTGGTTTTGAAGCCCAACTCATTGCCAAAACACTAAAAAAACAAGCAGGAAAGTTTTTTTTTAGTTGCGGAAAAAATTGCTTGTTGGTGGCTTTGACCACCCACCCACCCGGCATACGTGCCGGAATAAATTTGTTCACCTCCCCCCCCTGGTGCCAATGGCTATTTTACCAGTGGGAAACCATAGGGAAGAGGTGTGATGATTTTTTTATGCAAAAAGCACACAAGGCTATTGACCAATCATGGCCCAGTGTATATTTTATTATCTCCTATATATTCCTCCCGCATCCGCTAGAGGTCTCTCCGAACCTTATTTACACCAGTGTAACCTAAAGCGACAGCCCGCTTTTTCGCGGAATAATTGTAACTCCCTACATTTCTTCAGAATTGCCCTTCAATGGAAAAAATGTGTTACAAAACAATATCACTTCTGTGGTTCTGTATTTATCACACACAATTTAACCCCACCCTCTTTAACACATTATTCATAAAAAAAAGCACAAATTTCCACCACAGGTCATGTTCAGGCCCCATTTTCACACAGTGTTTTGGGGTCTGGTGTTGCAAACCTGGTTCAGCTATGGAAAATGTACAAGATCCTTTCCATGAGATAACTTCTGGTAATGTGAGGTTATTGAGTCCAGATTTGAGCAGCTGAGCATGAAGCACATGACTTTATCAGCACATGGAAGACTGAAATATGATATTTTCAGGTCTGCAAGGGTGATCCGAGATAACTGGATGTGGGTGTATATTGAATTAGTTGAATAAAAATATGCTCTCTTTGAAGTGCTGAAGCATTTTCTTATATGTGTCCAAGTTTTAGTGCTATTAACCTTCAAATGACCATACCCACCAGTGGAAATGACTAACTTGTATCACATATATATGTGTTATATACACAATGTGTTTGTATCGATTCATGTATCGCGACGAGGCTAGTTTTCGTGACCATATAGCGAAGAGGCGACCTTGATCGCCGAGTCGCTATATGGCCACGAAAACTAGCCGAGTCGCGATAGATGAATCGTTACACACACTTTGTGTATATATCACATTTATATACCATTGGTGTGACAGAATCCACCGCACAAATTACATTTTAAGAGTTTATTAAATGTCAAAATTGTTGGATTTGTGTCCGACAATTAGCTATCTTGAGTAAATTCTCCCAACCTGCAAAGGTATATGTGTCACGCGATTAGCTCGCTTTGCTAAATTCTCCCAAACTGCAAGTTCACGCGAATATGCCTAGCGGAAATTGAATTCAATGGACAAAATATATTTCACCTGCATGTTTTATATAATTTATATTAAATACTGAACAGATACATATCAGTTTGGTTTGTGATTTACAAACCATAATACCCATGATGTTAGGCAATCAAATAATGTTAAAACCTAGGAACTATTTTTTGTTTATATAGTGCGCAAGAATATACGTTGGAATGTCGTTTTGATTTTTCACGTGATTGATGTGACGTCAGTTCATTCACGATTTTGAACCAGTCAACGACGTCACGAGCGCCTTGTATCGCAACTGCAGTAAAGATACAGATGTTTTTATCGCCAATTCGTTATCGCCAATTGTATCAGGCAGTTTAATAGTCTAGTCGTAATTCTCAGAAAAGACTTTTCTAGAAGCATTTCCGCGGAAAAGTGTCGAACCAACTTTTTTGTTTCAGGCAGTTTAGTAGGAAATGGTCGATAAATCTGTATATCACTGGCTATAAAATCCAAAATACTTGTCAGATTAGCTTCTTATAACAAGTGATATGTGTCTCATTGGCATGCTCATGTTATGGGTCATTTGCATTATCATGTGACTACTACCACCTTGAAACAAATTGAAAATACCTTGAAAAATTGGCAATTTTTATGAAAAAATCATACTATTTTTGGCTGATGTAAGAGCAAGAAGACATCAGCAGCAAGAATAGCTACACCATGCATGAGAGATTCGTTGGACTGAAAGACCAGGCTGTTAAAAATGCAATAAAATACTTTAAAGTGACTCCCAGGAATCAAAAAGCTCATTCCCCCCTTTAGGTTACACAGGTGTAAATGTTTTCCATAGGCCTCAGTGCTAATGATTTAGCGTATACTATTGGCAATATAAACATTGGGTCCAAATTTTTCTTTAAATCGGAAAAATTTACACTTTGGGAAACTTTTTGCACAAAACAATAAGGTACGACAGGCAGGGAATTCGCCTTTAAATCTTGTGTCATATTTTAGACCACAACAAAAAATTCAAACTTCACTACAGAGGGTTAATTCCTGTGCCAATGGCTATTTTACCAGTGGGAAACAATAGGGAAGAGGTGTGATGATTTTGTTATGCAAAAAGCACACAAGGCTATTGACCAATCAGGGCCCAGTGTATATTTTATTCTCTCCTATATATTCCTCTCGCATCCGCTAGAGGTCTCTCCGAACCTTATTTACACCAGTGTAACCTCTAGTCAGTGTGGGAGCCAGTAGATTGGTACCGAATGTCCATTACCTGTCATGGTGTAGCGCACACAGAGCGAATACATTCGTGAAAAGTATCCCCATACACGATCATACCGGTACATCTGTCCAAATTCTGTGACACCGCTTTGTCGATCTTCGTTATTCTCTAACCCAGGAACGTCAATAGCATTACAATTAATGCAATCAACTGACAGTATGAAGAAATCCGCTAATTATATCGAGGTATATTCTATAAGATTATTGAGTCTTAATGCCATATATAGTGGAGTTATAAATGCACCGCCGTCATCGTCAACTTAATTCTTGGAATAAACTGAACGAAATGGTAATTTTTCAAAACACTATTGTGCTATGTGTCATATTCCCATTAGCAAGTAAATGGTTAGAATGGGATGACCAGGTAAGCATCCTAAATGGGAGATAATATATATGAATATGTGTATATCACATGAAACCCCTATGACATCATTGAAAAATCCATTACATATTTTCTTATGTTACTATAGTGGCTAATAGCTAATAGTCCAAGCGGTAATCACTTTCATTGTATACCTGTGCGCGTGACGTCATTTTGCTTCCGTACCAAAAGATAGCTGTGAATTGCTATTGAAAACTGAATATTTGTTTTGATTAAAATTATATTATTGACAAATGTTACCAATAAATAACCCAATAGACGTCAAATAAAGACGAAACTAAAAGGGACTATATTTCGTTGCGCGTGTAGCGCAGTACTGACATATAGTGTTGAAGCGTCTGAGCCAACACAAGACTTGTATACAGTTTGCGTTATCTCTACAGAGCTGATGTTGTTAAAAAAGTATAAAGCTTTAGTTTTTTTTTTCATGCGATATACAAGATCTTCAACTCGTTATGTTGGGATATAAGATTTTATGAAACTCGTTTTATAAATTTGATCCACAACTCGTCTACGACTCGTTGTGAATAAAATTTATCAAACTCGTTTCATAAAATCTTATATCCCAACATAACTCGTTGGAGATCCTCTACTCGTATATATGGTAGCCAGCTAGGCGCGGACCGCCTCTCAGTAGGTGCACCGCGCCTCGAGCGAAGGCGCGCGGCGCCTTTCGCTGATTAACATCGCGCGGATCCGCGGAGCGGTCTTCGGGCCTTCGTTCGGCGTCCGTTGCTTCTACTAATTACGTCCGCGCGTTCGATTTGATTGAATTATCGAAACTAAATGTAGCTTTAACCCTTTCAGTGCCAAGTCCGATGTTTGCATCAACCCATATTTCCTTGATCATTTTTCAAATTTACTGATTATAATAATGTGATACATTGATGGAATGAGCTCTTAGTTATATACGTATACGTTTACATCGAGGTAGGTCGCTACTTTCACCCTTTCAGTGCCAAGTCCGATGTTTGTATCAACCCATATTTCCTTGATCATTTTTCAAATTTATTGATTATAATAATGTGATACATTGATGGAGTGAGCTCTTAGTTGTATACGTATACGTTTACATCGAGGTAGGTCGCTACTTTCTTACATCAGAGGATACGTTCTTACACCAGAGGATGCAAAAAGGCAAATACGTACTTAGCGTGATTAGTTATATACCAGCTATAAAATACGATTTGTATAGGCACATGCATGGTACACTTGAAGAGACACGGAAGTGACTGGAATTGGAATTCATTAGAATTTTTAAATTCTTCCGACTTGATCATCACTCTACATGCACATGTCTGATATGGCTATAATCCAATTCAAGGCAATCAGGGTTTACTAATGTAACTCTGCGCTTTATTTCTATGTCAAGAAATATACCTAAATCGAGAGCGTTTCACCACACGGATAAAGACAATAAAGAGCGTTGTGTGATATTTTTTTCGAAATAAACAACATTGGTTTCAGTCCGATATAACAATGTATAAGGCAATCAGGCTTCTCTTATCAGTTGCAGTATATCTTATTATCTCTGTTACTAGTAGTGTTAGCACAACAAAAAGAGTTATCAATAAAGAGTGTTTTGTCATATATAAAATTGATATGTATTAACCATCAACCTTCAGTGCGGTGTAACATAGTGCATGATTTTGGTCTCTTTCTTGTATCTGAATAATTGCCTTTGATGCGATGCGATGTGTGATTTAAAATGAGATATTGGCATAGTGTGCCATCGCCTTAGTACTAACTTATCATGGGAAATAAAAGATGCTGCCAAAATTAAATAAATCCTTCATAGTCATGTCAAGTCTGTATAATAAACTATAAGTATGTACTTTCTGTGTCCAATTACTCAACATATATCATGAACCGAGGGTTTTTATAAATAACAGTGTATGTATGAAACATCCAATAACGTATATATATATTATTTTTTTTTTAAACTAGTAATGGCTGCGCTGGTATTTGCTAAATAACATTAATAGCTAAATTGTTGATAGTCGATTTGCAACAGCTAATACAAACAGTATTAACTTATTTGTATTGTGCTTCTGAATGTTTCATACACATTATAGCGTTTCTTGCATATGTTCAGATTATCCGAACACCGCAATAATGACAACTTTAAAACTGGTTAATGGTATCTTTTCGTAACAGCATCAGTTTGCCGTAACATCGCATAGCAGTTAATCATTATCCATCAGCACCATATCACATTAGCAGGACAACTTGACTAGGGTGTGTTCCTAAATTTCCACCGCGGATCGATTCGGTCATGCGTTGATGGTTCTTCGTCGTTAATGACTAATAATTACGCACGTCAGTTCGCGTCAATTGATTTATCAAGACGGGTCAAACGTGCTTAAAGTGACTGTTAACGTGTGTCTCTCAATGCATGTATGTATAATCGAGTTTGGTCACTATGTTCTGACATCTGATGATATAACAGGCCGTTAAATACACAGCTGGATTAAACTTTTATACCAGCTATAAATATCAACTGTATTGATATAGTATACACGTGCATGGCAAACACAAGTATTCAGATTATAGTCTTATAAATCATTATTACAATAACAAATGTATCAATTTTTTACCTATATCGTTTATTCTGTAAACAATCTTGGTACTAAGAACAAATTATCTTGAGCCATATGTAAAAGCCAAATGTAGTGAAATTAGCCGCATTTTTCAAAACACAATGCGAGAAAACATTGCGAAATGCTCAACTTCATACTAATCATATTAAATATAGTAATTAAATCATGTGCCGAAACGTCTTCGACGACGTTCCGAAACATCCAAATGCTTGGTCCGAAATAACAATTGCCGAAACCCCAGGTGCCGAAACATCATGAAAACTAGGTGCCGAAACGTCCATGTGCCGAAATGTCCTGCACCCGGAAAAGTTACACCATGACGTTGTTCATCAATATTCGTTGAATGAAATCATACGAATGTAATGAACATTATGGAATTGACATGTCTTCTCCATATATAGTATATCAGTCGCATCGCTCACCAAGCGTCAACAAATATATTGGTTAAATTCCGTAACAATGTTCACGCTCCCCACTCGGCATGCATGGTATAATTATTTTCACTTTGGTGTTGGTATAGTTTATACTACGTGTAGCAGACAATAAAGACTACTCGGAAATACGTTTGGTCTAATTTATAATCTAAATTATAATTGGGATCCATTCTTTCGATGAACCGTTGTGGACGAAGTGTAATTATTGATAATCAATATAGGTTATGTGAATCCGATTTGGTCTTAGGCACGTACCGACAGGATGTGGATTGTCACACTCCGAACGAGGACCATAATTTGCATAGTTAGAAATTTCATGACTCAAATTTCAATAGTTGGAAATTAAAAGTAACAAGTGAATCGAATGATCTAAGTGTTTCAATTTCCGACTTCAAGTTCAGACTTCTATGTTTTACCGAACATTGCGTCATGGTCACTAGTCTATTAGTAATGCCAAACCTCCATATCTTTCTGATAACAGCTTTAACGATATAACATTCAGCATGCATAATTGTTACCATCATATATTGTTACTTCTTGGAATTTGAATACGTGTAACTCGTATTCGCTCATCAGCCATATTCTGATTAATAGCATGTATAATGTGCATGTTCTGCACGCAGACTGTGACGCAGTATACTCGAGACATAACATATGGATCAATGCTATGTCATGATTGTCATTCGTGTCTTTATTTACACAGTCCATGCTCTTAAACAGAATGTATGGAAACCCAAATTATGAAGCCAATATTGAAATATTGCATTACTCAAAACCAAATGCTATATAGTTGGATATTTGATTAGACAAAAATCCTATATATTTGGAAATGTTATTAGACCAAATTCTGCGTAGTTGGAAATTGTATGGTCTCACCCACGGTTGGATCCATTTGGAACGTCCCTATTTGGCGGGAATACCAGGTAATATATAAACCAATTTTGATTTAAAAAACAAAAGCCAGTTACCCCAATGTGAGTGGTTTAGCTTTGTTATTTAATTACGCTAACGTATGGACATATTACCATATTTATTCTTGTCGACCACGTCCATCGATAACTTATATAGTGCGTAGAAATAACCACACGGTACATGGTGCTGTTATCCCTTACACGAAGAAGTACCCGTATGAGTTTTGCGATGCTTGATTAATCTGCAAGGCCAGTGTCTAGTTGAAACATTCAAAAACATATATTCTTGAACTTTATTAACGCATGCCATACTACTAGTGTTCGCGCTGCCACTTGCCAAATTTGCTAATGGCAAAAATAATTCAAATTTGGCAAAAAATAATTTCATTTGGCAAATCACTTTTTAATTCCTCTAGAAAAATTTAAAACAATATTGGTCAATCAACACCATTCATTTCAGGAAACGTACAATATAATTATATTAGTGGTGTTGTATATGGTTTACGAAAAGTGAACACCTCTATTAAGATGAAGTTAAGCTGATAGCATTAATATCGATTGGTGGTGGGATTTAGTGTGGAGGTGTTTACATAGCAAACCGGGGCCCCGGTGGTCCAGTCGGTAGAGTTCCAGCTGCATTACGCCGCCACAGACCGTCCAGCGCCGACGAAGCTGGTTCTAACCCCGTCATATAGAGGGTGACCGGAATCGTGTACCTGGGCAAGGTTGTCAGTTGCTTTCCGGTGTCTGTGGTTTCTACACGCAGTGGAACGATTTCCCGGTGAAATTAAGCCTCTGTGTGGTCTTTCCTCCACCCGTAAAATTGACAACGTCGTTTGTGGCCTAGCGCTAGAACGACTATAACCCTAACAAACAAACAAACATAGCAAATCCTCTTGTGATGCGCCCTTCTGATAAGGCAACCCTTCTATCGTGTTATTGTTTGATTATTGGTGTATTATGTGGTGATAAACTAGAGATGCGAATATAATTATTAACTACTCGCTTTTCTATCGATATCAAACGTTGTTCAAACCGCGAGTGTCAGAACATAAGACTCAAAGTTGCAGAAAATGATACTTACAAGGATAGTATTTGGCAAATTTTGAAATAATTTGGCAAACAAAAATTTCTTTTGGCGAATTATATGGCAAAGTAAATTTTGGACCAGCGCGGACCCTGCAAACTACAAAACGTTAGAGCAGATTAGAAATTTACTCCTCCTAAAGTCAGATAAACGCGTGAAACCAGATCCAGACCAGCGACCACAAATCGACCAACTTAGATTCCAATAATGGGGACAAGTACCGATAAGCAACCAATAAGTTTACATGTCCAATAAGTTTACATTTCTTTGACTGAAAGCAGGCACAATGTACCAGGGACAAACAATATCCGCATACCGTAAGTGCTGTCGACATCCAAATGGGTATATGTACTCGTGTGTATACAGCAATAAAATGTGTCTAAGATACTCCGTGTATCGGAGTTGAACATCAGCGTGAGTTTTCTAACAAACTTTAAAATGGACGTATCCATAACCAACGAACGTCTCTTGGTTGTGTAACATCAAATCAATTACCCCAAATCAAATTATATATTCGGTGTGGGCGCGTGATATCATGGCATCAAAGCCACATGGCGGCCCCAATCGTAATTCAAAGTAATTTGTCAGTTCTGTTAGGTCAGCATATGACATTTTGGTACGTGCTTTGATTAGATAAGTGATGTTACTTGGCACATGGCGGTTTGTGATTCAAAATACAGCTAATAATGTTCACTTTCGAAATTTTACCGGTACCGAAATAGGTCGATACATACATGTACACTCTGCCGTTAAATGAGCATGCCGAGTTCCCAAAAAAGACATATTGATGTAATGTAAAATACAACTTTAAACACTACACGGTGTTTGGGTCCCAAACAAAAACAGAAAATTCCACGAGGTGGTTTAGAAAAGAGCGTTCAGTATTAGTCTATTCTAGATATCGCAGACATGAAGAACGTTTTTTCTTCACTTTTATGTATGTGAAAAGTAGAACATAGCTGTAAAACTGCTGTAGCCATGGCATGTATTGCCACAGATCACGAAGCTGGCATATCAACACACCATAACACGATGGCCAGACTAAATACATAATATACACATTGTAATGAATATCTCTTGGTCTAGATATATATAAGAGTATAAATTCAGTGTGAAAGTTTGTCTATCTATCTGTCTATCTTCCCTATACCGATTTCTATTACATTTGGTGTGGTGACTCGGGGTACCCTAGCGGATGTTATCACGGTGTTAGATTTAATTAACAAATTATAAAATAAATAATAAGTGAATGGAGCAGAGCTCAATTTAAAAAAAACAAAAGTGTTTTAAATAAAATATACATATTTTTTTTTATCTCAAGACACATGGCGGTTTGCACTCATAAATACATCTAATAAATAATCACTTTTTAATTGTTACCGATAACGAACTGGTTTGTACTTACACGAACAACCTTTCTGCGGGCATTATATGTGTCGGGAAGAAGCATTTAATTCATACAACATTTAACGTTTAACACGCGGTGTTTGTTCATAAGAAAGAGCGTTTATTAAAATGAAAACGTTTATCAAATGGCTGTGACCATTGATATTATTTTTCAGAGCTAGCATATGAAGCCGGTATATCAATGGTTCGTTTTATTTGTCAATATATCGTATACCTCATTCCAAATTAGGCCGAGACGTATAGTTTTTGAGTCTGTCCTGGTCATTATTTGTTTAAATAATCTCTCATTGGGGATGTTTAACATGATATGTTCTCGTAAAATAGGGCGCGCTCGTCTGACAGAGAAATACAGTGTATAAAAAATGTCGAGGTCAAAGTACCGCCCGCTTAGTATGTTGAAATATGCCAAATAGTAATTGCCGGAAAGAATCTGGAACCCATTCATTAATGGCAAGCACGTGTCCGTATGTTGTAGCGAAGTCTTTTTCCTGCGAACGATGGATAAACGGCATCCCCCACTGTGTGGTGTCATCATCCGAGTCTTTAATGATAATATGTCATTCGTGACCACATTGTCACATAACACATGAGCGCATATATAGTACATTACATAAACATGATATGTGAATTAAACATATGAACATATAAACATATAAACAGGAAATACACATAGATAAATGTAGTTTGTATAACACATACAAAGCTAAACCTAGAAATCGGCAGAATATAGGACATAAATATTTGACCCCCGCTGCGCTCTGTGCCAAATCATCAGGTTGTTGCACCTGTGAATCGGCGCCGTTTAAATTAGTGAGATGGATATATCTAATTACCCGCGGTGTGATGTCATTATCGAATATTCCGACTAGAGTGCTATATAATTGAGTGTCGGGTAATAAGTTAATCGCAGTCGATACCCCCCGTAGATTATCAAAAGTTTCTATCTAGGGTATTATATAACATTAATTAAAGCCATATGGTATAGTTCGCGCTTTAAAATGCATGTAATAATATTCGCTTTTGAATGTTTTGCCGGTATCGATATAGGTTGATAACAACTCGAAATACTGTTCTAACGGGCATTTTATGCAACAGAAAGGCGCACTGGAGTAACAAAAAAATCAACTTTGAACACGGTGTTTGGGTCCCAATACAAACAACATACATATGCACGTTTATTTTACTCATATGCAAAACGTTGAAAACAGAGGTAAAACTGCTGTGACCATGCCAAGTATTTTTCAGAGAATATGAATCTGATATATAAACATTTCGTGTATTTGTCAACCTATTTTATACTCCTTCTTGTCAACAGTTAATCACATCTCTGTCACCACATCACAACATCAACGACTTCTTTGATAACTCAATAAAGACATAACTATTTAACGATAATACTCGCAGCAAACTCCCCAGAAATAGCAACAGACGTGATCCCCCACGCAACAAGCTTAGAACATACAGAACGTTCAAAACAATCACTTCTTTGGATCTTGACATCATTTCCACCCCCAAACAACGAGAATCCCTCACGAAATTCAGAATTAGTTGTCACACACTGGGCATTGAGCGCGGACGCTATTTCGATTTCGATGAAGCAGACCGCAAATGTGAAACCTGCAACCAAATTGATAATGAGGAGCACTTTCTCCTCCATTGTACCTCACTGTCCGACGAGCGCGCCATATTTCACGAGAAACTAATACCTGATCTCCTAACCACCCATAACGAGACGTTACCCACAGACCCAACAACTCTACAGGCACTGGCATATTTCGTCCACTGTGGACTGAAAAAGAAAGGTGTTTGGCGATCAAGTGACGAACTGGTTAATCGAGTACAACAAAAAAGGAACACTGCCCTATCAGTAAAATGTACATTAACATAGAATAACATTATTATGTATTTGTTGCTACTTATTTTGTTCCATGCATATTCGATGTTCTTGTCCTGTTATTCTATGTTAATGTACATTTGACCATACATGGTGTAACGTACTAATAAACTTGATTGATAGAGTGATCTAAATTGCGTAAACAACACTTGGAAGCTCGGGCGATCCATGTCCGTTTATACATGTATATATATTCACCAGCGAATATGGAACAATTATATCTTTGGAAGTGTTTTCGTCTCCCATTTGTATACAACGTCATATGGGCAAATCTTGTAATCTGATGGTATATCGGGTTTATAGCAGACAATTTCAATTGAATTTTAATGGTCAATGACTGAGCACTGGCACTAACGTGGTAAACGAGGCTTTGGTGCGTTGATCTATTCAAAGGCTCAATTAAAGACATATTA
Source organism: Siphonodentalium dalli (assembly GCA_032622095.1). Taxonomy (NCBI): domain Eukaryota; kingdom Metazoa; phylum Mollusca; class Scaphopoda; order Gadilida; family Siphonodentaliidae; genus Siphonodentalium; species Siphonodentalium dalli. Next base: position 88,302,374 of record CP136061.1, on the reverse strand, counting down.
TGTACTTGTTCGGGTGTGTTAAATTGATAAGTTAGTATGCAGGCGCTATGCCAACTAAAGGAATATTACATTCTACTAACATCGCTAAAAATTTGAACCAAATTGGCCGTAGCACTCCAAAGAAAACATCGTCATAACTACGCTCAATTGTAAATATTTACTACTCGATTCGGGACGAATCTATAGGCGACAAACTAACGAAAAAAAATTCGCCATCGAGAGTCACTGCATTTAATTAATATATAAGAATGACGGTGTGTGCTGTGACGTTTGCTACACTATTTGTAAAAAAAAAAATACTACATTGAACAGATTATTCTCCATTTCTATGTTATCACCATACCGGAGTGTTTTACATCACTTTAATACAAATAGTAAAATGTGTGCATATGACTTGCTTGAAACGATTAACATTTGGATGTTTTTTGTGTGTATTTCTTGACCACCATATGATGCATTCTTCCTAAATGTTATATGTACCAAAATGTTATATGTACCAAGCCTCTACCAATTACTGGTCAATTGTTTTGAACATTAGTACATATATTTATCACTATGGTAACTTATACACATGCAAATGCGAGCTTTGTTGGATTTTGTTCAGTAAAGCTATCCTCATTGTTCAACTTAGATATAATGATCGGCAACATGCATGTACTGAATTGTGTCTAAGTTTGGACTTCTTCGTTTCCAATTGATCTTTAAAACTTGACACAATATGCTTGCTATATGCCATTGACGGGAGCCTGTCCGCATATGAATATGAACTCGGTCTGCATGGTGTAATTTGTTTTCGTATAGTGTTATGGCTATCCTTAAATCCACATATCGATTTATATATATACGGTCCGCATTATGACACATGCGCTTGTACTCACGCTGGTATAGTGGTAAAGTTCTTGTTATTACATCAGACCAAATCCCCTCAATACAATTTTAATACATGTAGTCCACCTTTAAATTTGCATCGATGCGAGTACAGGGGGAATTTGTCATAAGATGGGTCGAGTCTGGCTGTGTTTTTGTTTGCATATTCAATGTTCCCATTGTGCGCGAGTCAAGAAGAGTAATGACTCTCGATGTACAGGTTTGGCAGAACTGGGTATCGAGTTAAAGTCACATGGCCGTTTGTCCCGCACATTAACCTCATGATGTTTGCATTTTAATTTTTCTCGGTATCGAAATAGGTCAATAAACTACTCGAAATATTATTCCGCGGGCTGTTCCTGATGCCGTAAACATAAAGAGTGTCTGTTTAACCTATATATGTGGAAACACTTGAACCAGCTCGAGGTATATAGCTGTAGCCATGGAAATTATTTTCAATAAAAATATGAAGCCGGGATATCAGTATTTTGTGTATTTGTCAACCTGTCTTATATATACATACTTCCAAATTATGTAGACAAAAGTTGGAAGCTGGAATGATCCATGTCCGTTTAAGGCATGCCATCTACGAGTGTGCAAATTGTGAAACAACGCCCAAACAGACTCTAGAAGTCATAACTCCTGAAATAAAATTTTGACCGGACTGATTTCCGATATCATATGCAATATAGACATATAGTCATAAGTAGAAGCCACACATGGCCACAATTGGTTAACATCGAAGTTATGAACTGTTGTGCCTATATGTCGCGAAATAGACATGCCGGAAATAATTCAGGAGGTATACATCCAAATACAATTAGGATAAAATTGGTGTTCGACACATTCAAGATATTCGTGAGTATAATACATGAATATATTATATACCAATACTTTCGAATTTTTCCCAGTATCGCAATATGTCGATAAATACTTGCACCATACATTTATATATACGGGGAATATGAAGTCACAAAAATACAACTACATGTCAACACGGTCTTTGGGTCCCAAATAGACAACATAAATGACAGTGCACGACACGGAACATAAAATAACGTTCTGTGTTAGCCTATGCCATGCAGATATGCATGGTATAAATAAAGAGTGTTTGTTTTCACTTCTGGGCGAAAAAAATGAAAAATGGGTGTCACATTGGCAAGTATTTTGTTTCAGAGCGTATGAAGCCGGTATATCAACATTTCGTGTTTTATCAATTTATCATATATATATATATACCTCATTTCAAACTGTGTGGGCAATATTTGGAAGCTTGAATGAGCTATGTCCGTTTGAGGTAACTCCGCCACACCAAGTGTTATCAATGCATTTGGGACAGTAATGTTGGCTGAAATATGTCAAACTGTGCAGCTTGGCAATCCACATTACATAATTATATAGTTAATTTGGGATATGAGAAAGACACTCTCTACACATAGATTAGCTGCATGCACGATAACACTTATTGTTTTCTAACCAAAAATAACACAGATTATAACATACCGTTATATATTCTAGGCTGAAAAAAATCAAAGCGTGTTAAACTTCTTTCAAAAGTTCACATCTGGCCATGCACGACAACCTCTCACTAATGAGTCCATATGCCCAATCTAATTATTTTCTGGTCAATGTAGGACATACCCATGACGGTTGTAGTGTCAAATCGGACAAGGCAACTTTATTGTAATTAGAATTCGGAAATGTAACATGGGACCAATACTTTAACACATAATACTGCCTTTTTGTGAAATTTCACCAGCGCCTGTGTACCCGAGTATTATGAAACCCACTTATTAGTAAGAATGTCCGGAATCGGGCGATTAGTTGTAACTATACATACTTTATTAAATCGTCAAAAGGGTAAATTGGCGAGCACGAATTAATGTTATGCTGGCTTCATATGCTCAGAAAAAATCATGTTCATTATCACCGCCATTTCGCAGTCGTTTTCAAGTTATCGCACAAAAGTGAAACAAAACGCTCTTTATTATTACCAATCAGGAATAGACTAACACGGAACGCTCTTTTCTGTTCCATGCCGTGCATATGGCTGTTGTTTGGGAACCAAATGCCGGGTTAAAATTGTGTTTTGTTTACTTCAATGCGACATGCAGGCACAGGCAATGCCTACAGAAATGTAGTTCAAGCATTTATAGACCTATTTCGATACCGGGAAAACTTAAAAAGGGAAACATGTATTTTGAGGTGCAAACCGCCATATGGCTTTAAATTAAAACAAAAATTGGAATTAATTTTTTTTTCAGGACTGAGCTATGCTCCAGATAACGTTTATTTTATTCTGGTAAATAACTATATTCCAATGCTCTGACCAACTTAGAGCACCACACCCAATGGGTTAACTGGAAAATCCAGTTGGGCGTGTGTTGACCAAGAAACACAACCCGTGCGCTGTACGACATTGAATACTCTTGACAATGGATGTGCTTTACAAATAAAACGGGAAACTATTGTTACAAGAGATGGAGCTAGATCTCTCCAGATCGAGAACAGAATCTAACTCTCCCAACAGATATAGGCGCTGTCTTGCTAGATCGAGAAAAGAATCCCAACTCTATCAACATATGTGGTAACGTGAGCCAATATATAATCTCGTTGCTGATAAGATTGCATAATTCAACGATTCGACCATATGCTTAAGTGTGCCCCATCCGACATTGTAGACTGGCACTCCAATAAACACTTATGGTATACAGTGTTTGTGGTTTAGTTGCACATTAATGAATATTTAAGAGCATGATTAGTGAAAAATGTAATTAGTGACCCATTTGAGATACTCATGTTGGCTGAAATAAGTAAAAATGTGCAGCTTGGCAATCCACATTACATATTTATATAGTTCATTTGGGATATGAGAAAGACACTCTCTACACATAAATTAGCTGCATGCACGATAACACTTATTGTTTTTCTAACCGAAAATAACACAGATTATAACATACCGTTATATATTCTAGGCTGAACAAAATCAAAGCGTGTTAAACTTCTTTCGAAACTCCACATCTGGCCATGCACGACAGCCTCTCACTAATGAGTCCATATGCACAATCTAATTATTTTCTGGTCAATGTAGGACATACCCATGACGGTTGTATAGTGTCAAATCGGACAAGGCAACTTTATTGTAATTAGAACTCGGAAATGTAACATGGGACCAATACTTTAACACATAATACTGCCTTTTTGTGAAATTTCACCAGCGCCTGTGTACCCGAGTATTATGAAACCCACTTATTAGTAAGAATGTCCGGAATCGGGCGATTAGTTGTAACTATACATACTTTATTAAATCGTCAAAAGGGTAAATTGGTGAGCACGAATTAATATTATGCTGGCTTTATATGCTCAGAAAAAAATCATGTTCATTATCACCGCCATTTCGCAGTCGTTTTCAACTTATCGCATAAAAGTGAAACAAAACGCTCTTTATTATTACCAATCAGGAATAGACTAACACGGAACGCTCTTTTCTGTTCCATGCCGTGCATATGGCTGTTGTTTGGGAACCAAATGCCGTGTTAAAATTGTGTTTTGTTTACTTCAATGCGACATGCAGGCACAGGCAATGCCTACAGAAATGTAGTTCAAGCATGTAAAGACCTATTTCGATACCGGGAAAACTTAAAAAGGGAAACATGTATTTTGAGGTGCAAACCGCCATATGGCTTTAGATTAAAACAAAAATTGGAATTAAATTTTTTTCTGGATTGAGCTATGCTCCAGATAACGTTTTTTTATTCTGGTAAATAACTATATTCCAATGCCATGACCAACTTAGAGCACCACATCCAATGGGTTAACTGGAAAATCCAGTTGGGCGTGTGTTGACCAAGAAACACAACCCGTGCGCTGTACGACATTGAACACTCTTGACAATGGGTGTGCTTTACAAATAAAACGGGAAACTATTGTTACAATAGATGGAGCTAGATCTCTCCAGATCGAGAAAAGAATCTAACTCTCCAACAGATATAGGCGCTGTCTTGCTAGATCGAGAAAAGAATCCCAACTCTATCAACAGATGTGGTAACGTGAGCCAATATATAATCTCGTTGCTGATAAGATTGCATAATTCAACGATTCGACCACATGCTTAAGTGTGCCCCATCCGACATTGTTGACTGGCACTCCAATAAACACTTATGGTATACAGTGTTTGTGGTTTAGTTGCCCATTAACGAATATTTAAGAGCATGGTTAGTGAAAATTTGTGTGAAATCGGACATAAGCGAGCGATAATTTTAAACGCGCCAAAATCGTGACAGATAAACACACACACACCCTCGCTATCTCACCCCACATATAGAGCCTCACACACACACACACAAACGCACCCCCTCACACGCACACACACACACACACATATCACACACTTGTTATATAGTTTATTTGGTGTATATCCAAAATATTGATATCCGAATAAAATAAAATACCATAAAATGTATAATTTTATTACATCATTCCTACTGTTATTCCATTCGTTGTCATAATATATAAATATCAATCACCGATATACATGTACAAACAAAAGATGACCCTACCTTGCCAGTCTAATCCGAAAAAACAACCGGAATGTCACATTCGAACTATTATTATATGATTTTGACTCGCTAATAGTGACATATTGTTAATATTATTATACTACTTGGTCAGTATGTTATCGACCAAAATATATCGGACCTAGGAATACTCATAAGAACCTTATTTCGCACTCCGCGTATACTGTGCCGCATTTCTTGGTATACAGTGGGACATGGTCGTTTTATTTATAGAAACCTGAATTTTTTGAGAGGAAAAGAAGTCGAACTGCGACCCGGAGGCCGAGTCCGGTAAAAGATGTGGTTGGGAATTATGGTGATATGCATGAGAAACCTTCAGTGATAAGCCTTATATAGTTGTCATAATTTGAAGGATTAGTTGTTTTAACGGAATTATGAGTTGGTCATTCGTGAAACCAAAATATGTTATATTCCATAATTGCAATCATGGGTATATAATATATGATCTGGAATGCGTTGCAATTTCTGACAGTGCTATTGCTCGTCAGTGCCATACTTCACACCGATACGACGTTACGGTCGTTACCTCGGGCTCATATCGCAGTCGATATCAAACTAACCAGGTAATAGACTGTAATAGCCCAATAATTATTATTGGAGACTGCCCATCAATCATACTCCTTGTCATACTTGATTATGGCTAGGCACAGTTTCATAAAAGCAACTGACATAGTTGGGACGTAAGATGGTCTTAAGTTCAAACTTCAGTCGTAAGTGCGTTTCACGACAAGTGTCTTACTTAATATAGTCTTAATTTTGGTCTTAACTTTAGTCTAACGTGAGGTTCTTAAGAAAAATCCTAAAATTAAGACATAAGTTATGGTCCTCCTTTTGTCGGAAATATAGATGGGATCTGGTTCGTGTATGTTATTATAAATAAATTTAAATGAATAACATCTTACGAACACGGAGGGATGTTTCGGAAATTGTGGTCTATAGTTAATAGCCAACTGGTACGCTGTAGCAGGGACGTGACCTGCAATGGTTGCGCGATTGGCGGGGTGTGATGCAGTGTCCATTCCCAATACTAACTGGAAAAAGCCAAGACCTAACTATACAGTTCTCATTGTTGTAACAAAAAGAATATATTTTCATAGATTTGAACAGTATTTGCGATTCAAATCACAGAATTGTAATGTTTACAGTAATCATGTAGCCAGCCACAAATACACCATAGGAAACCCCCGACCCCACCAGTCACCCCGGTGGTACCCGCCCGAGGGGGTGAAAATGGGGTATGGACCATTTTCGCAAACGGTAAGGATTTCGACCGATTTGATGTTATGGGCGCGTGGCACACCCAAATACACAATATAAACACCCCTCGCCCCTCAACATCACTCCCGGGGGTACAACCCGATGGGGTGAAAATGTGAACGGACCATTTTCGTGAACGGTAAGGACATTGACCGATTTGACGGCATGGGTGGGTGACCCGCCCCAAATAAACCATAGAAACACCCGAACCCCACCCATCACCGGGGGTGGGGGGGGAGGTAACACTCCGAGGGGTAAACATTGGGTATGGACCATTTTCGAGAACGGTACGGATTTCGACCGATTGATGGCATTTGGGTGGCCCGCCTCTATACACCATGGAAAAGCCCCATCCCACCTGTCAGCTGGGGGTACCTCCCAAGGGGGTGAAAATGAGGTACATGTATCGACCATTTTCGAGAAGGTAAGAATTTCGACCGATTTGACTACATGGCAGGGTGGCCCACCATAACACCACCCTACAAACACTCCGACCCCTCCAATCATCCGGAGGTACCACCCTGAGGTGTGAAAATGGGGTATGGACCATTTTCGAGAACGGTAAGGGTTTCGACCGATTTGACGGCATGGGTGGGTGGCCCGCTCCAAATACACCCTAGAAACACCCATTCCCCCATCCATCACCACGGGGGTACCACTCCAAGGGGGTGAACATTGGGTATGGACCATTTTCGAGACGGTAAGGATATTGACCGATTTGACGGTATGAATGGGTTGCCCTACTAACACGCCCTAGAAACGTCCAGACCCCCATCATCACCCACGGGAGGTATGCTACCACCCGAGGGGTTAAAATGGGGTATGGACCATTTTCGAGAACGGTAAAGATTTCAACCAATTTGACGGCATGTGTGGGTGACCCGCCCAAAATAGACCATGGAAACACCCCGATCCCCATCCATCACCCCGGCGGTACCACCCCGAGAAGATGAAAATGGGGTATGGACCATTTTTGAGAAAGGTAAGGACTTCAACCGATTTGACGGCACGGGTGGGTGGCTTACCCAAATACACCATAGAAACACACGATCGCACACCATCACCACCGTGGGTACCACCCGAGGGGTGAACATAGGGTATGGACCATTTTCGAGAACGGTAAGGATTTCAACTGATTTGACGGCGTGGGTGGGTGGCCAGCCACAAATATACACTAGAAACACACCTACCCCAACCATCATCCCCTGTGGTACCACCACGAGGGGGTAAAAATGGAGTATGGACAATATTCTAGAACGGTAAGGATTTCAACCGATTTGACGTTATGGGCGGGTGGCACACCCCAAATACACAATAGAAACACCCCACAACCGGGGAGTACCACCCGATGGTTGAAAATGGGGTATGGACCATTTTCGAGAAAGGTAAGGACTTCAACCGATTTGACGGCACTGGTGGGTGGCTTACCCAAATACACCATAGAAACACACGATCGCACACCCATCAGCACCTTGGGTACCACCCGATGGGTGAACATGGGGTATGGACATTTTCGAGAATGGTAAGGATTTCAACTGATTTGACGGCGTGGGAGGGTGGCCAGCCACAAATATACACTAGAAACACACCTACCCCAACCATCATCCCCTGTGGTAACACCACGACGGGGTAAAAATGGAGTATGGATAATATTCGAAAACGGTAAGGATTTCAACCGATTTGACGTTATGGGCGGTTGACACACCCAAATACACAATAGAAACACCCCACAACCGGGGAGTACCACCCGAGGGGTGAAAATGGGGTTTGGACCATTTTCGAGAACGGTAAGGATTTCGACCGATTTGACGTCATGGGTGGGTGGCCCGCCCAAAATACAACCTAGAAACACCCGAACCCCACCATGACCGGGGGGGGGGGGGTAACACTCCAAGGGGGTGAACATTGGGTATGGACCATTTTCGAGAACGGTAAGTATTTCGACCAATTTGACGGCATTCCGGGTGGGTGGCCTGCATGAAATACATCACAGAAAAACCCCACCAACCTGTCAGCTGGGGGTACCACGCAAGGGAGTGAAAATGAGGTATCGACCATTTTCGAAAAGGAAAAGATATCGACCGATTTGACTAGATGGGAGGGTGGCCCGCCAAAACCACACCCTCGAAACACCCCGACAACACAAATCACCACCGGAGGTACCAGCCCGAGGGGGTAAAAATGGGGTATGGACCATTTTCGAGAATTGTAAGGATTTCGACCGATTTGACGGCATGGATCGGTGGCCACCCCGAGATTAAAATGGGGTATGGACCATTTTCGAGAAAGCTAAGGACTTCAACCGATTTGATGGCATGGGTCGGTTGCCCACCCCAAATACACCATAGAACACCCCGACCCCACCAATCATCCCGGATGTACCAGCCCGATGGGGTGAAAATGGGGTATGGAACATTTTCGAGAACGGTAAGGATTTCGACCGATTTGACGGCATGGGTCGGTGGCCAGCCACAATTACACCATAGGAAACCAACGACCACACCAATCACCCCGTTGGTACCCGTCCGAGGGGGGGGGTGAAAATGGGTTATGGAATATTTTCGATAACGGAAAAGATTTCGACCGATTTGACGCCATGGTTCGGTGGCCACCCCGAGATGAAAATGGGGTATGGACCATTTTCCAGAAAGCTAAGGACTTCAACCGATTTGATGGCATGGGAGGGTGGCCCACCCCAAATAGACCATAGAAACACCCCGACCCCACCAATCAGCCCGGAGGTACCAGCCCGATGGTGTGAAAATGGGGTATGAACATTTTCGAGAACGATAAGGATTTCGACCGATTTGACGGCATGGGTCGGTGGCCAGCCACAAATACACCATAGGACACCTCCGACCCCACCAATCACCCCGGTGGTACCCGCCCGAGGGGGTGAACATGGGGTATGGACCATTTTCGCAAACGGTAAGGATTTCGACCGATTTGATGTTATGGGCGCGTGGCACACCCAAATACACAATATAAACACCCCTCGCCCCTCAACATCACTCCCGGGGGTACAACCCGATGGGGTGAAAATGGGAACGGACCATTTTAGAGAACGGTAAGGACATCGACCGATTTGACGGCATGGGTGGGTGACCCGCCCCAAATAAACCATAGAAACACCCGAACCCCACCCATCACGGGGAGGGGGGGAGGGGTAACACTCCGTGGGGTATTTGATGGCATTTGGGTGGGTGGCCCGCCTCTATACACCATAGAAAACCCCCATCCCACATGTCAGCTGGGGGTACCTCCCAAGGGGTTGAAAATGAGGTACATGTATCGACCATTTTCGAGAAGGTAAGAATTTCGACCGATTTGACTACATGGCAGGGTGGCCCACCATAACACCACCCTAGAAACACTCCGACCCCTCCAATCATCCTCAGGTACCACCCTGAGGTGTGAAAATGGGGTATGGACCATTTTCGAGAACGGTAAGGGTTTCGACCGATTTGACGGCATGGGTGGGTGGCCCGCTCCAAATACACCCTAGAAACACCCATTCCCCCATCCACCACCACGGGGGTACCACCCCGAGGGGTGAACATGGGGTATGGACCATTTTCGAGAACGGTAAAGATATCGACCGATTTGACGGTATGAATGGGTTGCCCTACTAACACGCCCTACAAACTTCCCGACCCCCATCATCACCCACGGGAGGTATGCTACCACCCGAGGGGGTAAAACGGGGTATGGACCATTTTCGAGAACGGTAAAGATTTCAACCAATTTGACGGCATGTGTGGGTGACCCGCCCAAAATAGACCATGGAAACACCCCGATCCCCACCACCAACCCGGTGGTACCACCCCGAGGAGATGAAAATGGGGTATGGACCATTTTCGAGAAAGGTAAGGACTTCAACCGATTTGACGGCACGGGTGGGTGGCTTACCCAAATACACCATATAAACACACGATCGCACAACCATCACCACCGTGGGTACCACCCGAGGGGTGAACATGGGGTATGGACCATTTTCGAGAACGGTAAGGATTTCAACTGATTTGACGGCGTGGGTGGGTGGCCAGCCACAAATATACACTAGAAACACACCTACCCCAACCATCATCCCCTGTGGTACCACCACGAGGGGGTAAAAATGGAGTATGGACAATATTCGAGAACGGTAAGGATTTCAACCGATTAGATGTTATAGGCGGGTGGCACACCCCAAATACACAATAGAAACACCCCACAACCGGGGAGTACCACCCGAGGGTTGAAAATGTGGTATGGACCATTTTCGCAAACGGTAAGGATTTCGACCGATTTGATGTCATGGGCGCGTGGCACACCCAAATACACAATATAAACACCCCTCGCCCCTCAACATCACTCCCGGGGGTACAACCTGATGGGGCGAAAATGGGAACGGACCATTTTCGTGAACGGTAAGGACATCAACCGATTTGACGGCATGGGTGGGTGATCCGCCCCAAATAAACCATAGAAATACCCGAACCCCACCATCACCGGGGGGGGGGGGATAACACTCCGATGGGTAAACATTGGGTATGGACCATTTTCGAGAACGGTACGGATTTCGACCGATTGATGGCATTTGGGTGGGTGGCCCGCCTCTATACACCATAGAAAAACCCCATCCCACCTGTCAGCTGGGGGTACCTCCCAAGGGGGTGAAAATGAGGTACATGTATCGACCATTTTCGAGAAGGTAAGAATTTCGACCGATTTGACTACATGGCAGGGTGGCCCACCATAACACCACCCTAGAAACACTCCGACCCCTCCAATCACCCGGAGGTACCACCCCGAGGTGTGAAAATGGGGTATGGACCATTTTCGAGAACGGTAAGGGTTTCGACCGATTTGACGGCATGGGTGGGTGGCCCGCTCCAAATACACCCTAGAAACACCCATTCCCACATCCATCACCACGGGGGTACCACCCCGAGGAGGTGAACATGGGGTATGGACCATTTTCGAGAACGGTAAGGATATCGACCGATTTGACGGTATGAATGGGTTGCCCTACTAACACGCCCTACAAACGTCCCGATCCCCATCATCACCCACGGGAGGTATGCTACCACCCGAGGGGGTAAAATGGGGTATGGACCATTTTCGAGAACGGTAAAGATTTCAACCAATTTGACGGCATGTGTGGGTGACCCGCCCAAAATAGACCATGGAAACACCCCGATCCCCACCATCAACCCGGTGGTACCACCCCGAGGAGATGAAAATGGGGTATGGACCATTTTCGAGAAAGGTAAGGACTTCAACCGATTTGACGGCACGGGTGGGTGGCTTACCCAAATACACCATATAAACACACGATCGCACACCCATCACCACCGTGGGTACCACCCGAGGGGTGAACATGGGGTATGGACCATTTTCGAGAACGGTAAGGATTTCAACTGATTTGACGGCGTGGGTGGGTGGCCAGCCACAAATATACACTAGAAACACACCTACCCCAACCATCATCCCCTGTGGTACCACCACGAGGGGGTAAAAATGGAGTATGGACAATATTCTAGAACGGTAAGGATTTCAACCGATTATATGTTATAGGCGGGTGGCACACCCCAAATACACAATAGAAACACCCCACAACCGGGGAGTACCACCCGAGGGTTGAAAATGTGGTATGGACCATTTTCGCAAACGGTAAGGATTTCGACCGATTTGATGTTATGGGCGCGTGGCACACCCAAATACACAATATAAACACCCCTCGCCCCTCAACATCACTCCCGGGGGTACAACCCGATGGGGCGAAAATGGGAACGGACCATTTTCGTAAACGGTAAGGGTTTTTCTATGGTGTATAGAGGCGGGCCACCCACCCAAAAGCCATCAATCGGTCGAAATCCGTACCGTTCTCGAAAATGGTCCATACCCAATGTTTACCCATCGGAGTGTTACCCCCCCCCCCCCCCCGGTGATGGTGGGGTTCGGGTATTTCTATGGTTTATTTGGGGCGGGTCACCCACCCATGCCGTCAAAGTCCTTACCTTTCTCGAAAATGGTCCATACCCCATTTTCAACCCTCGGGTGGTATTCCCCGGTTGTGGGGTGTTTCTATTGTGTATTTGGGGTGTGCCACCCGCCCATAACGTCAAATCGTTTGAAATCCTTATCGTTCTCGAATATTGTCCATACTCCATTTTTACCCCCTCGTGGTGGTACCACAGGGGATGATGGTTGGGGTAGGTGTGTTTCTAGTGCATGTATATTTGTGGCTGGCCACCCACCCACGCCGTCAAATCAGTTGAAATTCTTACCGTTCTCGAAAATGGTCCATACCCCATGTTCACCCCTCGGGTGGTACCCACGGTGGTGATGGGTGTGCGATCGTGTGTTTCTATGGTGTATTTGGGTAAGCCACCCACCCGTGCCGTCAAATCGGTTGAAGTCCTTACCTTTCTCAAAAATGGTCCATACCCCATTTTCATCTCCTCGGGGTGGTACCGCCGGGGTGATGGGTGGGGATCGGTGTGTTTCCATGGTCTATTTTGGGCGGGTCACCCACACATGCCGTCAAATTGGTTGAAATCTTTACCGTTCTCGAAAATGGTCCATACCCCATTTTAACCCTTCGGGTGGTAGCATACCTCCCGTGGGTGATGATGGGAGTCGGGACGTTTGTAGGGCGTGTTAGTAGGGCAACCCATTCATACCGTCAAATCGGTCGATATCCTTACCGTCCTTGAAAATGGTCCATACCCCATGTTCACCCCCTCGGGGTGGTACCCCCGTGGTGATGGATGGGGGAATGGGTGTTTCTAGGGTGTATTTGGAGCGGGCCACCCACCCATGCCGTCAAATCGGTCGAAACCCTTACCGTTCTCGAAAATGGTCCATACCCCATTTTCACACATCAGGGTGGTACCTCCGGGTGATTGGAGGGGTCGGAGTGTTTCCAGGGTGGTGTTATGGTGGGCCACCCTGCCATGTAGTCAAATCGGTCGAAATTCTTACCTTCTCGAAAATGGTCGATACATGTACCTCATGTACCCCCCCCCCCCCCCCGGTGATGGTGGGGTTCGGGTATTTCTATGGTTTATTTGGGGCGGGTCACCCACCCATGCCGTCAAATCGGTCGATGTCCTTACCGTTCACGAAAATGGTCCGTTCCCATTTTCGCCCCATCGGGTTGTACCCCCGGGAGTGATGTTGAGGGGCGAGGGGTGTTTATATTGTGTATTTGGGTGTGCCACGCGCCCATAACATCAAATCGGTCGAAATCCTTACCGTTTGCGAAAATGGTCCATACCACATTTTCAACCCTCGGGTGGTACTCCCCGGTTGTGGGGTGTTTCTATTGTGTATTTGGGGTGTGCCACCCGCCTATAACATCAAATCGGTTGAAATCCTTACCGTTCTCGAATATTGTCCATACTCCATTTTTACCCCCTCGTGGTGGTACCACAGGGGATGATGGTTGGGGTAGGTGTGTTTCTGGTGTATATTTGTGGCTGGCCACCCACCCACGCCGTCAAATCAGTTGAAATCATTACCGTTCTCGAAAATGGTCCATACCCCATGTTCACCCCTCGGGTGGTACCCACGGTGGTGATGGGTGTGCGATCGTGTGTTTATATGGTGTATTTGGGTAAGCCACCCACCCGTGCCGTCAAATCGGTTGAAGTCCTTACCTTTCTCGAAAATGGTCCATACCCCATTTTCATCTCCTCGGGGTGGTACCACCGGGTTGATGGTGGGGATCGGGGTGTTTCCATGGTCTATTTTGGGCGGGTCACCCACACATGCCGTCAAATTGGTTGAAATCTTTACCGGATGGGGGAATGGGTGTGTCTAGGGTGTATTTGGAGCGGGCCACCCACCCATGCCGTCAAATCGGTCGAAACCCTTACCGTTCTCGAAAATGGTCCATACCCCATTTTCACACCTCAGGGTGGTACCTCCGGGTGATTGGAGGGGTCGGAGTGTTTCTAGGGTGGTGTTATGGTGGGCCACCCTGCCATGTATGGACCATTTGAGAGAAAGGTAAGGACTTCAACCGATTTGACGGCACGGGTGGGTGGCTTACCCAAATACACCATAGAAACACACGATCGCACACCATCACCACCGTGGGTACCACCCGAGGGGTGAACATGGGGTATGGACCATTTTCAAGTACGGTAAGGATTTCAACTGATTTGACGGCGTGGGTGGGTGGCCAGCCACAAACATTACATTAATTTGATCAAACAAACCTTCGTTATACGGTGTATATTTCTATTAACGTAATGACGACGTATAGCCATTTATTCCATTTGCGATAACAACGATAAACACATAGAAACATGCAAACATCATCATTTTCGTAAGAACAATTTGTATATTGTTATAAACCGTAGTATACTGCTGATAGACATTCAATTCATTTCCGTCAGTATATGTCTGCTGAATTGGAAATGAATCCTTTTATACTTTCGCAAATAAAACACCACTGATAGTTTCGTTCACCGTCATTTAAGTCTTGTCAAAAAGCAAACGTGAAACAACCGCTCATTATTCCTACCATAAAGGAATCTACTTATAGAGAACGATCTTTTCTGTTCGATTACGTTCAAACTCTTTGTGTGTTGTTGTTAATCACTCATTATATTCTTCGGACCGAACGTTCATTAAAGGCACGTGCGGCCTTAGTTGTCGAAAATATTCATATTTGTTCCAATCACCGTAAACATAAAAACATTAAAATGCATACAGTTTCGTTCATATATACCATGACCATCGCGTAAACAGCATGTTATCATAAAGACCTACTATATTTTACTTAAGCAAGAGACTGATTGTGTTACAGAAGACAGCACAATGCTACTGGATAATCACACACAAATGGCATAAACGCTCTTTATTTGTTCCATATCAGGAATTCACCAACAAAGAACACTCTTTGTGTTTACCATAATAATATAAACAAACACCAGAAAAGTAACTTTTTATGCCTTTGTTTACAAAACAATGGTCAAACAAATGACAATAACATACTGTTTATGCGATATTTCTTATTTGTATACGGACAAAGTCTGTCTACATTTTGATGTTCTTTCTGTTTGTGGCGGTTTTTGACGGGGGGAAATATTTTTACAGGATACCCACCGCCAAGGCCAACCGTGCCTTTAAGCGCGCTTCATGTTATATATGCGAAAACCGACCCACGTGTTTATTGTTTTATATCCGATTCAATAACACATCGACGTTTATATTCTAATTATTTATCGAATATAAAAAGCATCTTTACATTATCTTTAGTTTGGTATTATTCGTATTTGATGATTAAAATACACCAAAGCATGTTAAAAATATAAAAAAAATAGTAGATAATTTGATGGGATTCGAACTCACGTCGCAATAAAACACAAACTGAAGGTGTGACGCTCTCATCACTCGGCTACGCACTGCGCTGTTAATTTATAAGAAAATATATTAGTATTAAATATATAGGCATATAACTGTGTATATTTAAACTTTATATCCAAACTGATTGAAATGCGTGACTATATATACCCCTTTCCGCTATACGGGGAACGGGTAAATGCACCTATTCTTCCCACCAAATCCAAACGGGCTAATTAAAGAGCAAGGTAATGCCGTAGCAGGTACATTTGGATATTCTATTCAAGCCACCCCCCAAATCTTGACCGCTATACTTTAAAAGTAACCTACCCAACGGAGAATGCAAGATGGGGTGGGTTGAGACTTTTGGTAAATTCCACCGAAAATCTAAAGTGCCATTTTCGAATTTTCAGATGGATCGGTTTACTCGTGACAACGCTATCTACTACATGTTTTGGGACTTCTGTCTGTTTGTCTGTTAGGTATGGCCGGGAAAACAGCCGGACGGATTTCGACGAAATTTGATATCTAGGGTTATTTTTGTCCGGGGAGTGTTTTTGACCCCGACCTGGTCATGACTTTAAAAATGGTCAATTCAATGTCAAATCGTGTAAAACGGATGGATTTCCACGAAATTTGATACCTATCGGTGCGTTTGCCCGGGGAGTGTTTTGGACCGGTAAAACTGTGTCCCCGACCTGACCTTGACCTTTAAAATGGTCAATTCAAGGTCAAATCGCGCCTTTCGACGGGATTTTGATGAAATTGATACCTAGGGATAATTTTGTCGTGGGAATGTTTTACACGGGTCAAATCGAGTCCCCGACCTGACCTTGACCTTCAAAATTGTCAATAGGGAAAACAGCACGGGCGAAGTCTGGTCACCCTGATAGTATAATATAAATATTTATACTTAAGTAGTCTATCACTGACCTAATTGTAGCCCCAAATCCAAACGTGCTAATAAAGATCTAGTTTAATGCAGGAGCATGTACGTCGGTATACTGTAGGTACGCCTCCAAGATGTATGCTCAGCGGAGAGCTTGCGTCGGGTGGGTTCAGACTTGGCAAATTCCACCGCAAACAAATGTGGAAAATTACTTAAAAAATAAAACTTTGAGACAAAAATTTGTTGACGTGGTCAGAAGTATCCAGGTGCAACTTTCGAACGATTGTATAAGTTTTAGGGTGGACCGTTTAATCTTGGTAGCGCGTAACATTGTTAACGGGTGAAATATATTACTCAAATTAATATGATTTGCACCCTTTTGATATATATACATGCCGATTACTCTATAATCAGACACACCAAATTTCTTGACCGTTGAACAGGATTTGGGCATCCAGGGTAGCGGTTATAATTAGCCATAAAATGTATCCCTACTGAATACAAATGAACTAATTGGCTGGGTGAATGGTGACTCAGTTGGTCAGGACCATGATGCATTAGACAGTCATTAATCATCATGACATAAATCTTTGGAGTATATTTAGTATTTAGAAATGTCAATGCAAGTCCACCATCGGATCATTAAGCACCAATGTGAATTCGAATTAAGAGGAATACACATATACACATAACACTCACATGGGATGGGATGGGATACCATGGAAGTATATCTGATTCCATGGAATCTGACCTCTAGTTATACCTCATATTAAAAGCCTATGTTAATTTCACATAGGGTGTGATTTTACAATTTGCAATGTTTCCCGCGCCCATGGAACATTGCCGGTCACCATTTTTTGCAATGTTTACCGCTCCGACCGAAAGAGCTCGAACATGTTCACGGAAGCACCCGAACGAAATTTTATGACGTATTTTGACCGTGACATGGTTATTCGGTATAATAAAAACAATGGTGACCTGACTCGAGGGCACCATTGCAGTAAGTCTCTCCTTGGTAACAATGTCTCCCTCGGCTCCGCCTCGGAAGACATTGGTTCCTCGGGGAGACAATCAGCAATGTTACCCTCGAGCCAGGTCACATTTTTTATATTATTATACCTCATATTAAAATAGTCTAGGCAAATATGGACACAGGTGTCGCCTGGAGAGGGAATTTATGAGACCTACATTTTTGGTTAGCATGAACACTTAACTTTCGGAATCCGTATGTTCGATTTGTCAGATAGGCGGACTTTTTTCGCAACGCGTGGTTTTATTGAGGCACCTGGTGATAAAATCGGTCATTTTTTAAATAAAGCCGACATATTTGACAGAATATATTCACACCTTTTGAGAAGAGATATTCGTCAAATTTTGATACGTGTGAATGGGGCGATAACCAGAGTAAGGTAATACATGTAACCATTGAATCTTGGAACGACAGTCATGACGTTATGTGACGTCAAATAATTTTTATGGTGAGAAGAATATGACGATTCACGCACAGCGTTGTCTTTCGTTTCTTATAAAATCAGAAGTAAGATAGTTATGCCCAATTATCTTATTCCATGGGAAACTACTGCCAATTAGCTACGTTCTAATGTATCACTTATCGCTGTTGGTCGCATCATGTTTTATCAAAGGCAGAAAAATCAACCTTCCCCCCTAAAGATGAGAGGCGTCAGGCTGTGTTGTAATCCACACAGAACGCACGATTATGTGCCAAATTGCGAAATTAACACAACGGCCGTTGATGGACTGCTGAGGTATTGTCTAATAGATAAATGTAGATCGACATAGTCGAGCATTACAGTAACAATATTACATAATGTACCTCCTGACTCAATTTTTTTTTACAAATTTTAGATTTTTCCTCAAAAAGATAATCTAAAATGCATTTGGTCTTCTTCTGGGAGGCAAAAATGAAAATAATGTATTAACGGTGGAGTGTGAGATAACTACCTATTATAATCTCACAACTTGATTCAAACTATACGAATGTCCCAATATATAAAACCCCAAACTCAGATATTCGTGTTCGGTTCTCGAAACCTCACACGTCTTACTCTCAGCGAAGATATACACACAATGAAGATGGCTCCCAAATATGGTCAAGGGAAATGACCATAACGAAGGAACCAATCCCGATGTGTATTGCCAAACGCCTCATCTAATATGCGTCCCAAATAGTATATAAGAGACAACCACATCCCATCACATCATGCTTTCACTAGACTCATCTCATCTCGAGGTTATCTCCAGGCATCACCCACACCAGGCATCACCCATTCGGGGACCTCACTTCGCGGCGACTCTTGATCATTATATTTGTACACACTGCATATCTTATTCACATTATAAATGAACGGCGGTTTCAATGTGGTCATGGGATTTTGACCGCGAGAAAAATTCAGCAAACTGCATGAACCCCGAAGGGGTTCATGCGGAGTTTGCTGATTTTTTATCGCGGTCAAAACCCATGACCACGTTGAATCCGCTGTTTATTATTTATATTTATATACTTACGCTCTTTAAAACACTTCTCCAAATATGTCCGTTATTTTGTCAAAAACACTTTTTCAAATATCTCCGTTATTTCGTTTATAAAAATAATTTCCTATTTCTATATTTCGATCTATATTTCGCCCTATTTCGCTATTCCGTTGTATTTTCCTATTTCGATTTTTCGTACTATTTCGCTGTATTTTCATATTTCGCTTTTTCGTTGTATTTCATATTTCGATAATTCGCTATATTTGACATATTATGGGATATGGGATTATATGATAACCAACATTATGATAGTCAATCGAACATCTCGTGCCACCCGTGCTCGCGATTAGATGCCACTAGCCATCCAATCGTGATCTTTCGAACCTCGATTACATATTGTTTGCTATCAAATCCTTGGCGTATTGGCTGACTAGATACTCAAGCAGTCGGTAATGTCCGACAATCCCCGGTGATTTCCGGGACCAATGTGTTCATAAACCTATGAACGACATTGGAAGTGACGTCACGTTACGTTCATAGGTTTATGAACGCATTGAATAAGGGGGCGTGTCTACCGTAACGCTATGGGGAAATCGGAAGAGATATTAGGGGTATGTAAATATAACATAATAAAGACTTGTACCTACTATATCTATGTGTTCATTACCTCACAGGAGATAATTAGTGTATACGGTAATTTCGTTCCGTCTTGGTTTAAAAACTGGCCTAATAACCCAAGATGGCTGCCAATATGGAGCCGGTATATTGGTGGGAATTGTGAAATTTGTAAGAACGCACGATTACTTGCCAAAATGACTTAACTAACACAACGGCCGTTGATAAACTGCTACAGTTTTATGTAATATATATCTCCCGATCCATCGACTAGAAAATTTAAGTGAAACAGGTTCACAAAGCACATCCTGGTCCCAACGTTTTATTAAATATTTAATTAGTTTAGTCCAAAACTAATCGAAAACCTATTTTTGTCATCTTCTCGAAATGCACAAAGACAATAATGTTGCGTGGGTGGATATAATTTGTATGTACGATAATTTCATGCCGTCGGCGGTTACTATGTGACATATTAACCCCAAGATGGCTGCCAATACGGTGGCCGGTATATGTATGGAAATTGTAAAATCTGTCATGCCGCAATTAACACCACCATCGCAATGAAATGTCTTATACTTTGATAACTGAGTGGGAGAATCCATCAGTAGATGAATGGTTAATTATAAAACCAATAGTCCTATTATATTCATAACATTTTGCAATACTAGGACGTAACATTGGTCAGTTCTATTAAAATGACAACTAGATTGGTACCCACGAGTGAGAGGATCGACAAATTTTGTATTCATTCGCGCTCAAGTAAGATTTGTTCTTCAAAATCGGTGGCATGTCGTGCAAATTATTTCACAATAAACATGTTTGATTTAAGGCAGATGGCTGTCTGACTATCTTTGCGAAAAGAATAAGGGAATTGTGTATGCTACATTAAATCTAACATGACATTTAAGTATACTTGGCACTCCCTATGGCTATTTGTAACAAAATGCGACCGCGAATAACAGAATTAACCAATTAACCAATTCGGATACATATCTCATCAAATAACTCATGTTGATGCGAATCGTTAGTTACCCTCTATCAACGAGGCGTGGTCACAAGAGCGGAGCTACTGATACATTGGGTCTCATGTATACCGTTCTAAAAGTAAGTGTAAATGGATTTCATTGACCAATAGCAATTGCTGCCCAGTCCACAAGAGGACATATCCAGCAAATTATCAAACCGTCGCATCATACAGGTTCGTTCAGTTTCATCATCACGCAATAGACTCGTTGAATTTTTTATTCAAACATTTACCGGATTATTTTCCATTACACATATCTCCCACACAAGGAGATGGAAACCGGATTGATTTTCCTCTTGTAGTTTGTTAGCTGCTTAACGGGTGGGAGGTATTTGCTTGTACTAGCAATCGATAAGTTGCAAATCAAAGTCAAGACTCTAATCGACATTTATAACAACGAAAATACCAGCGATGTGGTAAATCACATAAAACTATCAAACTATGTCCCTATATATTTCGATTGTATGTTACTCTGTATATTATGGTACTGGAGTCTTGTGTCACTCCATGTGCACTCGTGATTTCCAGAAGTGACTGAACACCTGCTTGTAAGACGAGGCACCCCAAATATGGACAGAAACTGTTATCCCATATCTTCCTATGCTGATGAGTAGGTAGGATTACTTCTGGAAGGCTGTACATTCAGAAAACAGCATATATATCGGAGTATTGGAATGGAGTTTTATCATGTAGACTGATACATTTTGGACTTTTTGGTATCCCAGTGTAAGTCTTAGCTCATTATGACACCAAAATGAAAAGGACGACAATTTCAATTATTTGTATACATGCCATACACAGGTTGATACCAGGAAGCGTATAATAACTTTCTAGATAAGTCCAAAAATAATGCGGTTAGTGACCTGCTGATGCCAGCAGGTCTGATGTCTGAAAACATACCATATTTTGATTATGGGCGTTCATGATTAAAGCAATATAATTCCACCCACATGGTCACCATTTTTTGCAATGTTTACCGCTCCGACCGAAAGAGCCGAATGTTCACGGAAGCACCCGAACGAAATTTTATGACGTATTTGACCGTGACATTCAAACCGGTAACCCAAAACGTCACGATTCAGACGACTTCCGCATTCTCCAAAGTAAACATCATGGATGCCGGTGTCAAATCGAAGCGATTCGCGGATGTTTCACCCGATGATATTTCGAAACTTATAGACGAAAAAGACAGTAAAAGCACGAAGAGATGTATCACAAGCAGCAAACGTATGTTTGATGACTTTCTGATCGGAAACGGAACAAATACGGACTTGAAATGTTTATCAAAACCAGAGATGAATGCAAAGTTGAGAAATGTTACGCCTCTATTCGAACTAAAAATGGAGAACTTTTCAAGCCCAATACGTTTCAGAATTTGAGGTTTGGACTCAATAGATATATCCTCTCAGAAACAGCAATTGATGTAACGGACATTGAGGAATTTCAAAGTTCAAGGGAAGTTGTAAGAAGAATAGCCGTCTCGTTGACTTCACATCTAAAAATAGAATCCTTGGGGTCTAAAATTGGTTGTACTAAAATATTCTCAAAACTTCCAAAATATCAAAACCCAAAAAAAAATTCAAAACTTCCAAAAATTATTTTTCCAAAAAATTTCAAAACCCAAAACTTCCAAAAAATTTCAAAACCCCAAAACTTCCAAAAGAAAAAATTTCAAAACCCCCAAAATTATTTCTCTAAAAAAAAAGTTTAAATAAAAAATTTATAACGAGTTTTCGGTTTCTGAGAATCTCGATATTAAAAAATGTCGAATGTTAAATTATTTGCGCGTAATATCTTTCGTTATTTTTTTTGTTCAAATATTTTTCATGAAATTATTAATCGATGTTTAGAAATAGCTTTATTGGACATTGTGACCATCGGTATGAATGCATACATTCCAGTGTTTATCAGACGCAGTTCATACATATATAATTGTCATACCTGAAAATAGACACCATTACTCTTACATAAATAATAAAGAGCGTTTATTCTTTACACTCTCTATCCCAGATGAAGTTATTGAGTATATGACAGGTGTGTATTATCGTGAATTATTGGAAGTATTGAGATGTACTATGTTGAATCACGAGCGGACAACCCCCCAGAATGAATTGTCATATTCGATGGAACATATTATGTACACGTAATCACACACGACATTGTGGGTAACAATGTGTCTTTCACACCTTGCTTTACCAAATGAATCCTATTATATTCCCGTTCACAGTTATATGCCATTCAGAAAACATATCGATTTAATGTCTGAGCAGAATTAGTTGTTTAACTGGTTAGTATCAATTAAGGTTGATAAACTGTGTCATTGTTAGCATTAACACGATAATTAGTTATCCAAAACATGCATACATAATACGTCCAGGTCACTCAATGATAGAAATTGCTTCGGTGTCATTGTTATAACAACATTACGTAATAACCACTTATCGCCCCACATTCATACTTACGCTTTGGACATTTTATCAGTTTATCACGTGATCACTAAATGTGGCAATCGGGTATCCTCCGATGCCTGCAATATATTATTTATAATGATTGGACTCATTGATCTCACGTGAATAATACTCTTAGTTGTTCCAATAAAATAGTTATCAAATTCGATCACCAATAGATTTGACTGTGGAATGTAATGACCTTTAACTTATTTATCGATCTAAAGGGACACTCATTATGAATGAATGTTAACAATACAAGCGCACGAATGAAGAGCGTTGAACATATACGAAATTACTACACGAATGAATTGAACCTTGACATAGGCATAGTGTTATACAGTCTTCTATGTACCAATGCTATGACATAATTAAAGGGGGATAATACACGCACGGTGTGGAATGTTAAAGTGACACGCGGTAAGGGACGTGATGTAATATTGGTGAAACCCCCTCCCCACTTATAGATATATAACGAAGACGAGAATAACATGTTGATGAAGTTTATTGAAATTTAATCATTGTCTGAATCTTCGACCGTTAGATTTACTTCTAAGAGTTTCTTGAATTTTCTCATCGCTTCATCTGCAGCCCATTCATTATTATATCCGTGTTTGGTCAGTTTGACCATTTTCTTCATGATCATGGTATGTATGCGTGATGTTTTCAATCGATACTGGTATTCTATTAATCGTCTATAACTTTTGAGAAACAGAGCAAACTCTGTGTCGATGGTATCCTCTTTTCCCGACATGCTCTCATCTCCCGAAATGCTCTCTTCTTCTTTCACATCATTGGTGACGCGTTTCATCATACTTTTGAATGTGTCCATCTCGTTGACACATCGCGCAGCTTTCTTAAGACCGAATACCGTTCTACTACCGACGACATTACCATCTTCTGAATCTGATAGCGTTCCCCGTTCATCTTCATCTGAATCTAGACCCGCTTCGTCAGATTCATCGGTATCTTCTCCGAAGAGAGTTGGTTTTGTCTCGGACATAACTCCGTGTTTAATCTGTTTATGTCTTTGTAGATTGTAGTTCGTCGATAAAATAATGCCACATAAATCACACCCGTGCATTATCGCGAATTATTGGAAGAACCATCACTCTTATAAGTAGTGATAAAAAGAGAGAATAAGGTGTGGTATACAACCGTCGCGCTAAGAGTACGTTCGTCCCGGGGCTAGGGTATAGATATTTGACCGCCGGTGATTCAATTAATGCCAATTTATCAGTATGGTACTCTATGTATTCATTCATGATTTGGCTAATCGTATGACACTGGTCTTTTCATTTTCTTCTTATTATTAGACAAACCTCCAACTCTCTTGTTGGTTTGTTTGGACGCTTTACGTGTGTTTGTCAACTTATTTGCTGCAACTTCGGCCTTAGCCATTTCAATCGCTTGAGCGAGGGGTGTCACCACGTTAATATGTGGTTTTAGAACGTCTTCTTCACTATCACTATTTAGTTCTGTCGATAAAGTATCGACCCTGATTATCTGGTATTAACTTCCCATCAACCATATCTCTGAAATGTTTTCTCCACATTTCAAGATCTGCTGGAATATACGGGATCGACATGTTTCTTCAAAATGTACAAGTCACTCTTTTTTCTGCATTTTATTTTAGAAAGTTTATCGCCTCTTATAAAAATCGATTATTGCATCTAAAAATAGAATCTTTGGGTCTAAAATTGGTTGTACTAAAATATTCCCAAAAACGCAAAACTTCAAAAATTTCAAAAAACTTCAAAAATTTCAAAAAACTTCAAAAATTTCAAAAACTTCAAAAATTTCAAAAATTTCAAAAACTTCAAAAAACTTCAAAAATTTCAAAAACTTCAAAAATAAGACCCCGCCGGTGGCCGGGTCCGCCGCCGACCAGTGTCATACGATTAGTCAAATCATGAATGAATACATAGAGTACCATACTGATAAATTGGCGGTATTTATTACCGTATATTTGTTACCGGTATTTATTACCGTATATTTGGTTATGTTTTGGTGATATTTCTGCGCGTAGATCCGCGATGGGAATGGCCCTTGCGCGTTCTATGCCATCCTCTATCATTTTGTCCGGATAGTGTTGTTTTTCTAGTTCAGAAAATTTGCAACTTAGAGTAACTCGTACAACAGCTGTCATAATTCCTACCAACCATGCATGAGGTTGATTATGATACTGGCATTAAATTGACGATTGCGATTTTTCGCGTACATTGCATGCTTGTGGCAGGATTTATTACCGTATATTTGGTTATCAAGGTCTATATAATTATTCCTAAGGTAACACTTTTGAAGTGATTGAATTTTATTCGAAAAACTTTCGTAGTCAGACATAATTATGCTGATAGGCGGATAGGACAGTCAATGTCTTAAAGTCATTAGCTTCACTCCCGGTGGGCATATATTTGATGTCAGACAGAACTGTGCCCGATATACCACAAGAAAGGTCATACAAAACTAGAAAGAAAACCCCAATGTGGCATATTATTAGTGCGGTACTCGCCCTGTATTAAATTGTTGAAAACTGCGATCAGAGTAAGAAATCTTCTCAGATACTAACACATTTTCGGAGCGAATCAGCGCGCGGAGTCTCGTGGAATTATATTCGGAGGAAATCGGAACCACCCGAATAACGACGATCGGCTGGCACCCCCGACTGGGAGAACAACCAAAACAAAGGCCGGCATGTCGATAACGAAAGTAGATTCAACAAAAAGAGAAAAAAAATAAACAATAATAGGGGGCCTATCATAGTTTTTGCATTCAAGTTTTCTAATTAAAATGTCGACAATTATTTGGCAACTAACAACGTTTTCACACTCTGTATATATATTTATATATATATGGATTTTTGCAAATTTAGGAGAGAATGAGTACGTATTCACAGTGTGCAAAAGACGATTGACACACCTCCGAAATTATCCAGGTTCACCAATAATAAACAAATCTGGGAATTCTGCCTTCTAATCTAACGTCAACATATTTGGCCGAATACAAGGTGAAGTTATCTGCATGCGAATTATTGACTTCTGTAAATGAAAATTATAAGCAATATTTCAATAATATTTGACATCACAATAGACCAATCGTGCTGAGCTAGATCGATTGGTCTTTCTGACACTGTTGTAAGAGATTTCTTGAATATTGAAATTTTGTTTGCTTGAAGATTTGTTCAAATTTATGATGAATATACCAGCAAAAAAAAAACATTGTCTTTCATTAGTTTTAAAATTGTCTTTCATTAGTTTCAAAATGAATCAGAATAATTTGTTTTACAAAAAAATGGTTGTAACTTGAAAGAACAATTTAGAGTAGGCCTACTCCCTTTATCCAAGATTCATGCTGGCTGTGAAAGACCGATGGGATTATTTTAGCCCGATCGGTATATTTTAGTCTGATCGGGCTATTATTGATTGATCGGTGGTTCACCCAGACCTGTAGGATATGCGCACTATAGGATATAGATAAGGCGTTTTATGTATGGGAGGCCTATTTCACTTGAAAGAACAATTTATAGTAGGCCTACTCCCTTTATCCAAGATTCATGCTGGCTGTGAAAGACCGATCGGTCTATTTTAGCCCGATCGGGCTATTATTGATTGATCGGTGGTTCACCCAGACCTTTAGGGTGTGCGCGCTATAGTATATAGATAAGGCGTTTCATGTATGGGAGGCCTATTTCACTTGAAAGAACAATTTAGAGTAGGCCTACTCCCTTTATCAAAGATTCAAAATGGCTGTGAAAGAACGATCGGTCTATTTTAGCCTGATCGGTCTACTTTAGCCCGATCGGGCTGTTATTGATTGATCGGTGGTTCACCCAGACCTGTAGGATATACGCGCTATAGCATATAGATACGGCATTTCAAGTATGGGATACCCATTTCACATTTATTATTCATTTACGATCAAGCGCAAATATTTGGCAAAATAACATCTATCATTTGCGCTTCAGTGTAAATCATTTGCGCAAATAAAAATTAATATGCATTGATATCACCCCCCTGAATTAATTTTAAATGGCACAGACCCACCATATGAGGGAAGCACCCCCCCCCCCAGTAACCCCAATATCTCTTTTATGCCCATGGAAATGGTATAGAGATATGTGCAGGATATATCTCTTTTATAAAATATACTAGATCTCTGGGATGGAGACACAAATTCTTGGGGACAGGGACGCTGATAATATGAAAATTGGGGTTTTCCCCAATTTCAAGTCAATAAGTACACCATATGAGGGAAGTGAGTCCCCAGTAACCCCGAATTCCATATTTATGGCCATGGAAATGGTATATATATCTGTGTAGGAGATGTCCCTTTAATAAAATATACTAGAGCTCTGGGAGTGAGGCACCAATTCTTGTGACACCAGGGACAGAGATGCTGATATATGCATATGGAAATATTTTTTCTTCAATGTTTCAGTATTATATATGGGGCTACTACTATGGGTCCATGATAATATACTATGAGATGGACTCTATCATTCACAATCAGAGGGAAGTAAGGGAGTGTTAGGTATTTGCGCTTAAGCGCAAATATATTGATAGACATATACTTGCGCTTAAGCGCAAATGATTCATTTTCACATTTTATATTAACTAATTGCATTTAAGCGTAAATAATTTACGCTTAAGCATAAATCAGTTACGCTTAATGTAATAATTTACGCTTAAGCATAATTGACTTATGTGTTATCATAATACATTGGAATTATATTAAGAGCAATAATTTCATCGGCTGTCTTACCTTATATGTATATTTGTATAATCTGATGTATGTTAACTTACTGGCATTAGTAATGTGGTTGCATCCATTTCAGCTTGAGTATGTGGAGTTCAATGGGAGTGTATATGAATTACGGTTAAGCGCAACTCATTTACGCTTAAGTGGATTTCATTTACACTTAAGCGTAATTGAAATGAATTATGCTTAAGCAAATACATGTACCTATCTCCAACTGGTTTCCTCAGTCTGAATATCCATCTTAGTATGGGATCTGGGTGGAGTCCCCACCTATGTTTGAGTAATGTTTTAAGGCCTGAGTTAATTTGAGTTTAGAGCAAATCACATGGGAGTCTTTTTTACATTTATTATTTATTTGCATACAAATATTTGCGCTTAAGCATAAAGCAATTGCGCTTACTTAGTGCAAATACACAACACTTCTTTACTTCCATCCAATTTTAACTGTCAATGATTGAGTCCATCTTATGGTATATTTATTTGGGCCTATATAAACTCAAAAATTGAAGAAAACATAATTCCATATGGATATCTATATCACCATCGCTGTCCCAAACAAATACGGTCTGTACTAGAATAGTGAATAGCAATATGGCACACATGTAGCATTGCACAGGTAATTAAACAGTTTGAAATACACATGTAAGACAACTCTTTCTGCGCGAGACTGTACATGCTGTATATCGATCATAAAATCGGTCAACGATCTGCAACGATTACAAATTTCTATAAATAGTAACATTTTCAACTGTTACCGTTGTTCATTGCTCGACCATGACCACTTTGATTATAATTCTTTCATAACTCGGTCAATGTTCTTCCGTTGGTGATTTCAGGCAATAATTCCTTTTATATCCCTCCCATTCGAATTGACTATACCGCTTGTTTTTCGTTTTATTAAGCTGATGTTACGCTATTCCAGCAAACGGCCTCCCTCCACGGAAGCTATTTTCTGAGAACGAAAGCCGACTCAATCCCGACCAAGTCGGAAGTGTTCGGGTGTTTCCGCGACTGCAAACGACAACTCGTTAGTGTATTTATTTCGCGTTTACAGCGGAATTATTCGTCCCGATTGAGGGAAAGTAAATAGTTAGTTACGTGGCCGTATAATTAGTACAAACTGATATCTGGTTGGGGCATTTCATGTATGGGGGTTATTTTATTCAGTCTTTCCACAGAATAACGCAGGGAACTCAATTGTGAGGTTCAATTTACGTTTCACATCACTTTAAAGGCCACGGGCGGCGTTGGTTGCAGGAATATTTATATTTGTTCAAATCGCCATCAACAGAAGGAACACCAAAATATATACAGTTCCGCTCATATGCCAAACATATTCAGAGCGTAAATATAATATTGTCGTCAATACGTACGATGGTGTACGTAAACAAGAACCTGCTCGTGTTACATTTGTTGTGCTTCTGTTTACATAACACAGCGCAATTCTATTGGTTAATCACACACAAATGATATAAACGCTCTTTATTATTTCCATATCAGGAAAAGAGTAACAAATAACGCTCTTTATGTTTATCATATCCGGATCTAAACAAAAGCCATGATAACTTTTTTTGCTTTTGTTTACAAAACAAAGGGGGGGGGTTGACAATAGCATACTGTTTATGCCATATTTCTGATTCACATACGAACAAAGTCTGTCTATATCTTACTATTCCTTCTATTTATGGCGGTTTTGACTGAGGTGAATATTTTAACAGCATACCCACCGCCAACGCCGCCCGTATCTTTAATTTCTTGCAATGCATATGTTCATTGAGTTCTCATTCTAGATACTTCTCAATATACAGCTGGTTATTACGCGCACCGCGTGTATACTGTCTTAGAGATTCTAGATAGCTATGGTTCGGTGGGCGTTTTATTTATAGATAATGGGAATTTTTGGGAGGATTTAAAGTCGAACCGCGAACCGGAGGCGGAGTCCGGTGAAAGATGTAGTTGGGAATTTCAATTTCGTTTATTGTCCTTTACATTATTATGTCAATATTGTTGATTTTTGGTTTTTGACAAGCTATGTCAATTAGAAATAAAAGAAAGAAAGATAATTTGTAAGTCTTATATTTCAACTTGAATAGACATTTTTCGTTCTGCAGCCCACTGTGGGTTGTGGTCGGAGACGACCGGTTCGTTAATTATGTGCTGGTTGTTATTGTTATTTTGACGGAATTCTGAGTTGGTCATTCGCGAAACCAATATATTTTATATTCTATAATTACAATCATGGGTATATACTATATTATCTTGAGCGCGTTACCATTTCTGACATTGGTTTTCTTGTAACACATGATACATGTACATACCCCAATGCTGTACACACATGGCTTCTCTATTGACATTTAGAGTAAGAGAAACTATCCTTGTCCATAACTGCACCGATAACCTGTTTATATAATATATTGATCAAGACGATCTGCTGTAGTAGAATTATTTGTGGTGGACAATACAGGCACGTTGAACCCAAACAGTATGCAAGTGCATTGCACGATCACATGGTATGACTAAATATTGTGCACATCAAATGGAATTTTGTCTTTGATAATTTCATAATATTTTAATAATGTCAACACTGATGTTCTTGGCAGGCAACTGAACACATTACAACTTGCAACGACAACTATTAGTGCTGCTTCAGAAATTCATCTCAAGATACAGATTACTTACAACTATATTTCTGAGATTTGTGTTCCCTTCACTCAAGGGCCAGTCGACGCGCGATCGTGTTTCTGTGAAGTTTGTCATATCAACCGAATACTTATTTCCGATGATTGTTCAAGAACTTAATTGATTAAGGTCCAATACAAAAACAAACATGAATCCCATCAAGGACTGCAGTTCACACCTTTTCTATCAAGAAGTTTATAAAAGTTAAATATTGTCCTATAAAAATATATTTTAATCATAGTTTCCATAAATATGTTTTGGTTTTTTGATTGAAACAATAATTAACTTCTTGGAAGAATATATATAGCTAGTTAGATTTATAGACTGAAAAAAAATGCATACTAGTGTATCAATAGTATAGGAAAATAACAGCTACTAACTATAAAGATCACACATCTACCTATATAGTTAGGATAAGAGCAACTGTGCACTGTGACGCTATTGTTTTTTTTTATATTGATTATATATTACATTATGACAAATTATAACAAAAAGAAATAAAAATATTTTTTTAAAGTTTGTCATATCAAGGGCATGCCCTAAGCGCGGTTCCAATGTGAGCATGGTAGCACATGTTTATAGTCTAAGAAATTGGACATGTTCCAGCATGGAGTAAATATTAGGACCACGTATATAAGTCATCTAATGTACAAGTGTGAGGAGTAATACACGAACGCCGTAGCCTGAATGTAAGCCTCCTCCATTATCACGATATGAACTTAGTTGTAGAAAGTGATATTAAACCCCAATTAGCTAACTAACAAACCACGTGTGTGTCACGTTGAATGCCAGCTAGTCAGGCATAGGGTAGAAATGTTGTGCGATTCGCGTTGTTCTGCCCAAGGTGATGACACTGAGATAATATAATTATAGTGAATGTCGTAGATATTGTAAGTATACTTACTTTACATGTATTATTACCACTTTATAGTGCGTTCTCTGGGTACCTCTTGATAACGTTTTTCGGGGCATTCCAAATAGCGCATTGTTACCAAAACACCGGGCCGCGGGGCCGATAACGAAAAGCTCTGTTCATTATCGGCCCGCGGCCCGGCAACTGACCGGAAGTTAGATATCGTATATTATCACGCGACACGTCGATTCAACATCAGACTTACCATATTTTCCTCACACTGGTTTTATGATTGGAAATCACGCTATATGGTTGAATTATTGTCTCAATCGTAAACGTGTATAAATAACTTTAGCTGTCAAACTCTCATCGTTTGTCACTCGTCTTCAATGCTGGTTTTTAGTGATATGTTCTTGGAAAATCACTCTCTTAATCTACTTCATATTCCACTGGGTCAAATGTCCAAATATGTGGTAATAATAGTAATCACATGATCGTATCGGGCATTATGGTTTATTAACGGCCCTCTGGAATGATTAACAGCCACCGGGCCGCTAATAGGCCCTTGGGCTGTTAATCATTCATGCCGCGCCGTTTATAAACCATAACGCCATCAAAAATCATGTTATTGTTATATTGGCTCAATTACATTTACGGGTTATATAATTATCCTATAGCTGGGATAATACAAAAGACATTGTTGTTCAATGGTGATGAACAAATTCATAAACAACTTGTCACTGGAACTTAAATATTTAGCACAATCACACTATAGACTACTCCGATGCGGATAATGTATCGTAAACTGTGTTTTGCTGAAAATTACTAATGACACGAATCATACGATCGACACATTGTTTCACAAGGATGCCCCACCACCTAAGGGTAACCCGTGATTGTATATGTACATTGTCGTACGTTTGTACATACTGTTGCCAAGTTGAATTTTTAAAGTATAAGTACTGTTGTTTTTAATTTCGGTGATACTATATATATCCCAGATAGCATGACTACGTTGGGCCAACGTTGGCATAATATCGGCACGCTTGGCATTAGGTTTGGTTGGGTTGACGTTGTTGGCCCAACGTATTTCTCCCAGCCGTTGGAAATGTAACGTTGGCCCAACATTGGGCCAACGCGAACATGCCAACGGAATTATCTTCAGTAAATTGGTTGGATTGGCATGGTTGGCCCTTGGTTGGCCCAACGTATTCCTCCCAACCGTTGGAATTATAACGTTGACCCATAGCAATATTGGGCCAACGCCAACATGAAAATGGAATTTACTGTGCACATCACATTGGTTGGGTTTACGTTGTTGGCCCTTGGTTGATCCCAATTAAGGTATTCCTCCCATGCAACAGTTGGAATTATAACGTTGGTCCAAAGTTAGGCCAACGCTAACAGCTTCAATGCAGTCCAATTACATATAGCGTACATGTGATACATCTCAACGATATATGCCGATACTTTATGTTCCGTAAACATATATGTACAATCATTGCTTACACAATATATGCAACCAACGATATGTCATAAAATACGCTGGATGGTGTCGGTTGGTATATCGTTGGACCAACGTTGTAATGCCAACGTAAATGACGTCGATAGCTCTAACGTCAAACTCTACGCGCGCGCACAACGAATCAGGCGTCTGCTCTTTTTTTTGCGTGCTTTGTTCTGGTTCTCGTTCAGTGTTGCTGCTGACATTGGTTTTTTGCAAATAAAAGATTCAGTTTCTTTAATTTGAAATTCAAGGATTTGTTCGTTCTTTAGATGCCACTATCGGTCATCGGTCGCTATCCGAGGTATGTTTAGGTTTGTGAGAAACTACTCTTTTGTGTAAAATTGAACTAATTATATTTCCTCAATATTTTTCTCGCGGAATCGCAAAGTTCTGAATATTTGGACGGCGTACATTATAAGTTATAGCGGAGAATACTTACATCACTGATATGCATAATAGTTTCTCACAAACTTACATCATATATTGACATGGTGGTCGACGGTGGTAACTGAATTATGAACGGATTATTGGATGCCAAAACAAATATATATATATAGAATTCCCCAACGTTATGCCAACCAATTTAGTTTGAGGTTCCAACGTTGTCCCTCCGTTGGGTCAACGTTATGCCAACCAATGGGTTTAGATTCCAATGTTGGGCCAAAGTTATGCCAACCATGTGGTTTTGAAATCAACGTAGGCCCAACGTTGGGCCAACGCTCTGTATATGTCGTCCAAGGTTGGCCCACCGTACTACGGTAGGCCCAATACTTGGCCCAACGTTGACCCAATGAGCAAAATTACGTTGGCCCAACGTTGGCCCAACCATTTTGAGGGTGGTTGTGCCAAAGTTGGCCCAACCATGTCATGCTATCTGGGAAGAGCATATTAGTATGAACAATCAATAAGAATAGCTTTTGGTGAATTTTTGTCAAGTTTTTCCCTGAAAACAGGCCGAAAGTATATAATTTTATGAATTTCGCTATTTTACGCGACTTCAACATGATGTATATTCCCTATCGAACGCACAACGTGATATCACATCTTTTCAGTTCAACATATAAAAATGTGTTATATACACAATAGCCGAGTCGCTATATGGATACGAAAATTAGCCAAGTCGCGATACATGAATCGTCACAAACACATTGTGTATCTAACACATTTATCTACCATTAGTGTGACAGGATCTACCGCAGAAAATACATTTTAGGAGTTAGGATATCAGGAGTTAGGGGTTAGGATATCATCCATTTCAATTTAAATCCCGACCGGGTGACGACGGACATGGTTGTGTTTGGGATGTTCATAAAAGAAAACATATCTTTTAAAATTCGTGAGGATCTAACCATATTTATTCATCATATCATTGAAGCGCTATTTATCGAAATAGACTCGGGACACTCCTCATATGTAGTAGGTTCTATCTATAGACCAAATGAAGCCCCCTTGTCAGATCTAGATACTTTTATAGCTAAAACAACAAACGTCGTACAGCATTTAAACGACATATAGAGGGACGAAGGCATATCTCATAGGAGATTAAAATATTGACTTGCAAAAATTCCATGCACTTACGAAAACAAATAACTTCGTCGAAAACATGTTTGGAAATGGCTTCTTACCTGTAATTGAACGTCCTACGCGAATAAATGACCACTCGGCGACATTAATTGATCATATTTTAAGCAACAACATCGTTTTCGGTGTCGACACTGGCATGGCATCATTCTTTCCGATGTGTCGGATCATTTCGCAACATTTTATGCCGAATATCTAGACAATAAATTCACAAAAGAGGATCATTCTACAGAGAAAAGAATAATGAGTCAAAATAACACAGATACATTTAAAAAGTATACTTAAACAACAAGATTGTTTATGTGTCACGACAGAACACCACCCAACCAAGCATATTAGGCCAGGCAAATATGACATAGGTGTCGCCTCGAGAGGGAATTTATGAGACCTACATTGTTGGTTAGCATAAATACTAAACTTTGGGAATCCGTATGTTGGATTTGTCAGATAGCCGGACTTTTTTCTTGCCGCGTAGTTTTCTTGAGGCACCCGATGAAAAAATCGGTCATTTTTTAAATAAAGCCGACATTTTTGACAGAGTATTTTCACACATTTTGAGAAGAAATATTCGTCCAATTTTGAAACCTGAAAGTGGGGCGATAACCAGAGTAGGGTAATACATGTAACCATTGAATATCGGAATTGCAGTCATGTGACGTCAAATAATATTTTGGGTGAGACAAATATGACGATTAACGCAAAGCGTTGTCTTTCGTTTCTTTTAAATCATAAAGTAAGATGGGTATGCCGCATTGTTTTATACCACGGGAAACTACTGTCAATTGGCTATATTTTGATATATAACTTATCGCTGCAGGTCGCATTATTTTTTATCAGAGGCAGAGAAATCAACCCTCCCCTAAAGTTAAGATGCGCCATGCTGTGCATGGTATATGGCACATATAACTCACGGTTACATGTCAATAGGCGTAATTAACACAACGGCCGTTTAAAGTCTGCTAAAGAATATAATAATATATAAGTTTCTGTCTACAAACTCGATCATTAACGTAGAAACAATATATAATGTACCCCCATACCATACCCCCAGACCCGAAATTTTAATAAATTTTAGAATTTTTCTTAAAAAATTATATAAAACGCATTTTTTTATTTTCTGGAAGGCAAAACAGAAAAGAATTAGTAAGGGTGGAGATAATTGGTGTATACGGCAATGTCATACCACCTTGGATTAAAAAATGACATACTAACCCAAAATGGCTGCCAATATGGCAGCCGCAATATAAGTGGACATAGGGAAATATGTAAGAACGCACAATTACTTGCTTAATAGCTTAACTAATAAAGCCGTCGTTGATGAACTGCTAACTATAGTTTAAGGTATATATCCCGATCTACAAACTCGAACAATAAAGTGAAAATAGTATACAATGCACCTCCTGGCACAAATTTTTTATAAAGTTTAGGTATTTTTCTCCAAAAATAACCTAAAGCCATTTTTGTCATCTTCTCGGAAGCCATAAAGCGCAGAATGTAGCGTGGTGGAGATGTTTGGTGTGTACGATAATTCAATGTCGTTTTTGGATTACAAAATTGCTTACTAGCCCCAAGATGGCTGCCAATACGGTGGCCAGAATAAATGGTGAAATATGTCATTGCCGCCATCTAATGTCTCACACAACCCAAAGTATTATATTCATTGTATCATGTTACTCCAGGACATCATGATGCGCAATTCTATTTAAAATTGCAACCAGAATGGAGCTTATTGTTGACGAATCTTGCATTCACGAGCATTCGTGCTCAAATAATTCGTGTCCCTTGAAATAGGTGGCAATTTGAGCGAGGTATTTACTGATGAACAGGATTGTTTAAAACGAAGAACCGAGTAAGAGTAATACATTTTATGCCTGCTTGTTATTTTTGCCAGTTACATTTGACATAATCAATATGAAATTACATAAACCCGACAATAGAAGGTCAATCTTTCTCAATGAATATTATTCCAAGGGCTACCAGATATGATGGTACATGTGACGTGGATATGTCGTGGATACCATTATCAAATTCTGGGCTAGACGAGGTTGATGTGGGTTCACACCCCGACTTGATTGGGCAAAAATTGGGACCGATTTTAAAGCTAGATATGAGATAAGGAACATCCCATTGTGCCATCCGATAAATACATGACCACTTCGATAAGGTATGATAATTTGTTCACACTCGCTGAAGCAACCACATTTGAAGCAATGATTTTGATTCTGAGTCAGTGTCTCCATTAATCTGTTATATATACAATGTAAAATTGCTGTACAATAGCTTCGACCCACAGAAGACGGCCGTGATAACACAGAGTGAATTTTTCCATACCCTAAATCACCATTGCCGCTTTCATTGACTAGTGTCCAATAACGCAAAGAAGATGAGATTCAGAAAAAGATAGCGCTCGTCGTACAAAATTAGTTCAGATTTTGCATCTTCCGATAAATTGTCTGATCATTGATAAACAAAGAATAGTCATGTCCAGAATGAGAATCCCTCCTGTGTGTCTAACTTAATTATGCAGTTCCTGTTGAACAAGATCGCCATGAAGGACCGCTTTATTTGCAATATATGAACGTGATAACCTTCAGAAATATCAAATGTTGTTTCCAAATTGGTGGAAAAGTAAACTTGTCTATGTTATGTTACATCTGAACGGGTCATATTCAGACCAGGAGGCATGTTTCTGTTGCAAGTACCATTGGTGTTTGAAACGTAAAACCCATGTCATTAATGTATCAACCGGGCTGTATTCAATATTCGTATTTACAGGCAACATCGGCGGAAAACAATATGGCAAATAATTCCTCGTCCCCAAAACATATGCATATATTCCCCACACGCTGTTCAGTAAATACTAAACCACGGCTATCGTGTCCAGTTACAGATTAGGCGGTTGGAATATTTAACCCATATTTGGGGGCTGGGTCGTGGGCACCAGGGTGTGTCCACATGCCGGACATATCACAACAACAAAAATACACACTGGTCGTGGCCAGACAAAGTGTAAATGTAAATCAATCACGCATATGGACACGGTGTTATTACTATTCCTGTTCTTGTTTTCTTCTGTGATTGTTCGAAACCTCAGAGTTTTCAAATAGTCCTGATTCGATGTTTTGGGTTACGAATTCAAGATTAAAAGATGTAAGTACCAGAAACATTTATCACACATGGATGCTACGAACATAACCGGCTCTCAATCGTCAGATGAATAGATTACATTCTAAACAGTCTTTTCCGCGAAGAAGAGTGATGATATTTTATAATTGCGTGAATAGACTCATATTGGCATTATTTGAAAACTCAGATACGCTCTATATGGACCTAAACGATATGGCTCTAAGGTGTTTTCACTGGGACCCGCGCCATCCAACTGAATAACTGGTATAAGTCCATGCACTATGGGCTAATTTCAGACTCAAATAAGTCCAATGTGACCCTTTGTGAATATTTAGGTCCAGTGTGAACCCATTTGCGTGAGGATGTATTGTGATATCATCCCTCGAATAAGTAACCAATATGACGGAACGTTCAGTTCCAACTTATCCTCGTGTTGAAGTGATGTGAAACACTCCGGTATGGTGATCAAACAGAAATGGAGAATAATCTTGTTCAAAGTAGTATTTTTTACAAATAGTGTATCAAAATTCACAGCACACACAGGCACACATCGTCATTCTTATGTATTAATTAAATGCATGCAGTGAATCGATCTCGATGGAGAAATCGTTTTCGTTAGTTTATCGCTGATAGAAGCGTCCCGAATCGAGTAGTAAATATTTACAATTGAGCGTAGTTCTGACGATGTTTTCTATGGAGTGGCACGGTCGATATGCTTCAAATTTTCGGTGATGTTAGTAGAATGTTATATTCCTTCAGTTGGCATAGCGCCTGCATACTAACTTATCAGCTTCACGAACCCGAACAAGTACATAATATGTCTCTTTAATAGGTTCACATTTTACCTAAATATTCGCATATGTTCATATTGGACTGATTTGATTAGGAAATACGCCAATAATGGACTAAAACCCAGTATTCCGTTGGATGGCGCGGGCCACAATGAAAACACATTATAAAGAGCGTATTGGTAAGTCGCGAGTTGGTTTATTCGTGTTATTTTCCAGCTTGTTGTCGTAAAATTAAACACAACGTGTGATTATTTTATATTGAAATAGTCCCATTATAGGGTTGTTTTAATAACCAGCATTTAGGCCCATATATAGAGCTGTTTCGGTGGTAAATATACTGATGGGGATATTTAACCATGAATCATAATGTGTTAAGCCTTTATCCAACAGAAGGGCCCTGTGCCAATGCATTCTCTTATATATGCGAGTCGACCATAGGTCGCCTCGCATATATAAGAGAATGCATTGGCTTAACACATTAAAAATTATAAAATTGTTAAAGAATGTAAGAAAAAATGGTAAAAAGTGTTAAAAAAAATATTTTGTTTAGGCCAATGCATTCTCTTATATATGCGAGGCGACCTATGGTCGACTCGCATATATAAGAGAATGCATTGGCACAGGGCATAACTATAACCATCACAATGTGGTCAAGGAGCCGGTTCCAATGATATCCATATTTGTATGGTTCTATTGAGACAGACCGAAGATATTTTAGGCTGTTGAAGCTTTATTTGGCCGGTTTTGGCCGGTTTGTTGGGTAAAGGGTTAAAGGCACGGGCGGCGTTCGTTGCAGAAATATTTATATTTGTTCAAATCGCCACCAACAGAAGGAACACCAAAATATATACAGTTCCGAATACATACAGAAGGAATATTAAAATATATATAGTTTTGTACATATGCCTAACATAATCAGCGCGTAAATAGTATATTGTCGTCCAGACGTACGATGCATGGTGTGCGTAAACAAGAGCCTGTTCGTGTTACAGAAGTTTTGCTTCTGTTTACATAACACCGCGCAATTCTATTGGTTAATCACACACAAATGATATAAACGCTCTATGTTATTTCCATATCAGGAAAACAGTAACAAATAACGCTCTTTATATTTACCATATCCGGATCTAAACAAAGGCCAGTAAATAACGTTTTTTGCTTTTGTTTACATAACAAAGGGGGGAAATTGACAATAACATACTGTTTATGTCATATTTCTGATTGCCATAAGAACAAAATATGTCTGTATCTTACTATTCCTTCTGTTTATGGCGGTTTTTGACGGAGGTGAATATTTTAACAGCATACCCACCCAATGCCGCCCGTATCTTTAATATATTGTCACCCTTTGTTATGTTATTCACTATATAAAAAAAGGTTTTTTCCGTGAATAGTCGTTAGGGTAGTCTTTTCAATGCGGATGCAGCCGTTTTGTCCATGTATTCAAGTAGTAGGTCTTTAACTATGGATCATAATGTGTTAATCTATTGTCACCCATATCCCATTGTGCCAAGTTCCCATTAGAACATAACTTACTGTTTCACGCACAATACATGCGTCCGAATCGATGCATTTGTGTCGTTCCCCAAGCACCATGTTAATGGAGTATTGTTGTTCTGTGTCGCTCGTCTTGTGCGATGCAGTCGAGACTCGAATTGATTCCCTGTCCCATTGAACACTGGCATGGCCCATTATATCGCCAACACACGGCCAAACAATTGGCGATATATGTCAATAAGTATTTTGAAGTTACTAGCCATTGAGTGGATTCAATGCCAAATAGTGGATACAGTCGTTTAAGTTTAAATAGAGGTAATTAACTACAGCGCGCGGCGGTCTACATATAAGGGTGGAGCGAGATATATAGATACGCTACCGACTGTAAACTTTGTGATATCTTAAATGTCCTGACGGCCTTTCATTGCACCTGATATGTTAGCGATATAAATTTTCACGAGTCGGAGTTAATGACGTTAAGAAAGGTAGGTACTTATTGATTTATTGTATAACGGTTGTGGCAACGCGTAAAGTTGTTGACGGTAAAGTTATTTCCATAACTGTATAGTATGCACATTCTGAAGATGATTTGACATGAAATTAGTCACAATTTCACCAGCTACTTTTCAGCTTACCGGACAAAAATAAACTTGAGAAAATACTTGAAATCACCACTATTCGTATGGCGAAAATCCTCAAAAAAATATCCATCAGTTTACATTGAAAATGAGAAAACAGATCGAAATTAAGAACGCTCTTTGTGGTGTGACGTTTATGGAAATAAAAGCATAAACGCTCTTTATAATAGACCGTGATTGAATATTTTTTATACTGTGCGATGCTCAAGCTGAATGTATATGTGGTCGTACGGATGGATAGGCATCATCGCGGAAGTAAGAATATCCAATCAAATGGATTAGATGAGGAAATTCGATTGGTATCTTCACGTTCGCCCGATATAGGTATTGTTTGTGTGTCGTAAACTCTGTAAATTTATCCTGCGCCTTCAGTCGCTACCAAATAAAACGTAATTAACTAGATCACAATAGGGGTTTAGATATAAGGGTGCAGCAAGAGAGATGCATTCGGATGTCTACATATTAAGCCACTCTTTAATATGTGATATATTGCATAAGTAACATACAAAATCGGATGGGTGATTAGATATTGTTTAATATATAATCCCAACCACGGGACACGCGCGCAGGATCACTATATTAAAGGTACTCAATCCGATTCGATGGTCCCCATATAATCACAAGATAAGATAATCCTTATGTATATATATCATTCCGGGGCAGCAGGAAGACGACCAACCATGGTCATGCTGCTCCTGTACAATACTTATCATATACTTGTTCATAATTTTGTTGTTATATCTTTTGTTATTGTACAAATACAAAATCAATCCAAAAAAAAATTCGAAATTTTTCGAAATGCGCTTCAATTCTCAGAACCGATTAATTAACCAAAATAATGCTAACGACTGTCAACTATAGTATAAAATTGCCCGAAACGTGTTATTTATCAACATGTTGTTTGACGAGATTTGGACTTATTATCAACACAAAGCCTATTTTTTAGAGTTATCCATCTTCATCTGCAATTTGGTCCGAGACCGTCGGCTTTTTACTGGGCCACTAAAAGTCTCGATGGTGAAAATTATTTGATTTCAAAAATCGATATCTAGTAACTCTGAGCTTTGATAGGTGGGTTAATCGACTCGAATCAACTATTTGTTACCCCCCCCCCCCCCAACCAAATAAATAGTAATTAAGGGGCGGATTATGCATCTTTATATTAAGGTATATTAACTTTGATCATAGGATTAATCGAGGATTGTAAGAAGTGTTATTAAGATTTATCTTAGGATTAATGAACGAAATAACTGAGATATCTGAAGAAGTGTTTTTAAAGATTGTTCCCCTCAAACCCACCCACAAAATAAGAGAATTTAACTAATAGTCGTAGTGCCCCAGAGAGAGAGGCATGCATAAGAGACCCAACCAAAATTTCAGTTGAAATACCCTCGTATACGTTAAAGCGAATCTGTACCGGGCATCGATGCGGGAACATGCGTGCAAAATGCTATCTCTGCGAATAAGAAATTTATCCACAGCTACTCGTAATCTCCAGATAAAGCCTAGTTATCTATCTGGTCAGCTTTTTTGTTCGACACGAAACATTAAAGATCATTATGTGCTGTCGTGATCTTGCTATGGTAATATTAAAGAGCGTTTATATCATTTAAGTGCGGAAAGTTCAAAGTTTCGCGGTCCGATTTGACGCCAAATAATCAGAGAAACGATAATGAAAAACATGCTGGCATTCAGCTTCATCGTGAAAATCCACTGTTTTTGGGCGGAAGAAGCATGAAAGCTCTTTATACAAGGCGATCATTGAAATTATTTTGACAATAATACGTGTCGTAGCTTCCTCTTTTGAAAGTCGAGTGAACTGAACCAAATTTGATATGTTAGTTTACCACACAAAAATACAGATCAAGTTCGAATATGGGTTTCGTCCGCATGATTTTGACTGAGTTATGCCCTTTTTCTACTTAGATTTTACCTGATTTGCTGCTTCAGGAAGATAGCTTTAGATTGAATCAAGTGATCTGAACCAAATTTGGTATATTAGTTTATCACCCCCAAATACAGATCAAGTTCGAATATGGGTTTCGCCCGCACGATTTTGACTGAGGTATGCCCCTTTTTCGACTTAGATTTTACCTGATATGCGGTTCCAGATGATAACTTTAGATCGAATCGAGTGAACTGAACCAAATTTGGTATACATATCAAGTTCAAATATGGGTTCTGTCTACATGCCACACTCTACTCCAGAAACGGGCGTATTATGCCACGCCCCGACGGCGTGCTCTTGTTCCCTTCTGTTCAGTTTCTATATCCCCTAATTTTCAGAAGATAAAATTCATAATTTAGGTGACTAATGGGTGAACATCACAATCTTGAACTGGGGAACTTCAATCTGATCCTAGGTATCCCATAACAGTTTAGGCCTAAGCAGAATGAGATTCCCAGAGAGTGAATTTGGTGATTTGGCTAGCCCGTTTTAGTTTACTTTCTCTATATTCCCAAATTGGCAGACGATACATTGCATTGTCGAGGTTCCCAAATGCGTTTACATCAAAATATTCACCATTTGGGAACTTCAGTCTGAGTCTATGTCTCCCATAGCAGTGAGGCCTAAGCATAATGAGGTCCCCAGAGGGTGAATTATGTAATGCTAGCTGATGTGCAGGGTAACATCACTAAATTCACCCTCTGGGCTCCTCATTCTGCAATTGTCAGACACACCATTTCAAGGCTTGCTCATATGTAGTCAAATCGGACGAGGCATCTTTAACCCTTTACCCAACAAACCGGCCAAAACCGGCCAAAACCGGCCAAAAACCGCCAAATAAAGCTGCAACAGCCTAAATTATCTTGGGTCTGTCTCAATCAAACCATACAAATATGGATATCATTGGAACCGGCTCATTGACCACATTGTGATGGTTACAGTTATGCCCTGTGTCAATGCATTCTATTATATATGCGAGTCGACCATAGGTCGCCTCGCATATATAAGAGAATGCATTGGCCTAACAAAAAACTTTTTAAAACACTTTTTACCATTTTTTCTTACATTCTTTAACAATTTTATAATTTTTAATGTGTTAACCCAATGCATTCTCTTATATATGCGAGGCGACCTATGGTCGACTCGCATATATAAGAGAATGCATTGGCACAGGGCCCTTCTGTTGGGTAAAGGGTTAAAACCGCTCATAAATTTCTATGGATTCTATGACTTTTCGGGGTGTATGTATTTCGTGTATTTATCTATCTACCGCGTGATCGCCGGAATGGGACGCAATGAGAAATTACATCTCTATGTACTGGTGTCTATTGTCAAATGTGCGTCCTGAAAATTGCTTTGCTGTAAAGATGCATAATGCGATCAAACGCCCCTCAATTACTATTTATTGTGGATTCGGGGATTAAACAAATATTTTATCCGAGTCGAGGAACCCACCTAAAGCTCAGAATTATTAGATATCGATTTATGAAATCTATTGTTTTTCACCATCGAGACCTATATATATTAGTGGCCCAGTAAAAAAAAAGTCGACGAGCCGACGGTCTGGAACCAAATTGCGGATAAAAATGGATAACTCTAACATCAAGAGGCTTTGTGTTGATAATTAGGCCATATTTCGTTAAACAACATGTTGATAAATGACACGTTTCGGGTAATGTTATACTATAGTTTACAGTGGTTTGCGTTATTTTTAGGCAATTAATCGATTCTGATAACTGAAGCGGAATTTCTAAAAATGGTGTTGTTGGTGGTGGTGGTGTTGTTGTTGTTGTTGTAATCTGATTATATGGAGACCATCGAATCGGATTGAGTACCTTTAACGACACGCACCGATGCTGATATATCGTCCCCTTGAAAGCCATTCAACGCCGAGCCTGGAACGGGGACGATAAAACATGTTGAATTTCTAATCAATTGATGCC
The DNA here is from genome assembly GCA_032622095.1 of Siphonodentalium dalli. Lineage (NCBI taxonomy): Eukaryota > Metazoa > Mollusca > Scaphopoda > Gadilida > Siphonodentaliidae > Siphonodentalium > Siphonodentalium dalli. The sequence continues at coordinate 88,257,545 of CP136061.1, read as the reverse complement.
GGGATGACGGGTCGTTTGGGACGAGAAATAAATATGTCACACTGCATTAAATATTAAATAAACTGGCTGCGTGCCATAATATCATAATAATGCATATCGATAGTATACGCGGTATATACCACAATGCACAGTGAACTAGTGTCATATTCGCGTATGACACAGTGTATGTTTATAATGTTCGTGAGGGTGAGTAGGTCGAGCAAGATAAATTATAATGTGCAGAGATATTGTAATGCAGGTTTAGCGTCAATTTGTTTTTATTTTTGCCTTAAAGGGGGACTGTACACTAAATCCGGCAATATATCCTTTTATACTCAACAGATAAATGAATTTGAGCCATGGATTTCGCGTCATTAATTAACCCTTTAACCAACAAACCGGCCAAAAACGACCAAATAAAGCTGCAACAGCCTAAATTATCTTGGGTCTGTCTCAATAAACCATACAAATATGGATATCATTGGAAGCGGTTCATTGACCACATTACCTACTGATTGCTTATACATTGACCACATTGTGATGGTTACAGTTATGCCCTGTGCCAATGCATTCTCTTATATACGCGAGTCGACCATAGGTCGCCTCGCATATATAAGAGAATGCATTGGCCTAAAAAAAATCTGTTTTTAACACTTTTTACCATTTTTTCTTACATTCTTTAACAATTTTATAATTTTTAATGTGTTAAGCCAATACATTCTCTTATATATGCGAGGCGACCTATGGTCGACTCGCATATATAAGAGAATGCATTGGCACGGGGCCGTTCTGTTGGGTAAAGGGTTAACGTCGACGATAGAGCACAGGGGTGTAATTTGCACTAAACTATGGCTCATATTCCTTCATTTGTTGTATATATTCTGTTGAGTATTAAAGGAGATGGTCCCATAAATGGGCGAATTTTGTGTACAGTACCCAATAAATTTCTCTGACGTTGTATTCGTTGTTATTCAATAAGTTTAATTTCTAAATTGACGGCAAAACAATATGTGTTCGTTTCGGGAAGCTCGGTCTATTTTGTGTTCTCTATACATGTTATAAGTCACAATATATAGCGAATTTATAACACGTCACTTAATTATCGTTTCAATGTGAAATTTATCAATGAGCTATTTATCAAGTGTCAAATTTCTTTGGTTTAAATATTCGGAAATTTTCAAAATTCGACACACAGATTACTACGTTAGAACATCAATGTTGTAGTTTCATTATCAGTTTAGTATATTGTGCAGAGCTACATTCGATAACTCGATGTATGTCTCATTATATATGCAGCCGACTTTAATTGAAACGCTAAAATGGCTGCAATCGGCAGTTCTAAATTTACAAGGAAAGCGGAGCTCTCGCTATTGTGGTGAATTTCTGTCACAAGTATTCACCAAGTAATGGAAATATTTGTCAAAAACATACATTCATTGTGTCTATTCCTGCATTTGTAAACAAGATATACTCAATGATATCGAATACATCTGCGGATATTCTTATTGTAAACACCAAGGCTATTTTAGATTTTTTCATCAGCGTCGATATGCAAAGTTCGCGCGTTCGTTGTACCAATAAGTATGGAATCCTATTACGGCCACTTGCTAATGGCGCTTTCGGCGCTTTCGGCGCATCGCGCCGAAAGCGCCGAAAGCGACAAAAAGTGCGCCATTAGTAACGCGCCGAAAGCGCCGAAAGCGACAAAAAGTGCGCCGTAACGGCGCACTATTTGTCGCTTTCGGCGCTTTCGGCGCTTTCGGCGCTTTCGGCGCTTTCGGCGCTTTCGGCGCGGTGCGCCGAAAGCGACAAAATGTGCACCATTAGCGTTATTTCGGCGCGCGCCGAAAGCGCCGAAAGCGACAAAATACGCGCCGTTACGGCGCACTTTTTGTCGCTTTCGGCGCTTTCGGCGCGGTGCGCCGAAAGCGACAAAATATGCGCCGTTACGGCGCACTTTTTGTCGCTTTCGGCGCTTTCGGCGCGGTGCGCCGAAAGCGACAAAATATGCACCGATACAGCATTCGGCGCGGTGCGCCATTAGTGCATTCGGCGCGGTGCGCCATTAGCGCATTCGGCACGGTGCGCCATTAGCGCATTCGGCGCGGTGCGCCATTAGCCTGGTGCGCCGAAAGCGACAAAATATGCGCCATTAGCGCATGTACAATTAAGTATGTGATCACACCAGCAGGGGGTGCCGGAAGAGGGGGCAGAGGGGGCAGCTGATCGTCTGCCCTTGACCAAGGGGGCAGGACTTGCCCTTTTTCTGGAGACAGAAAATGCTGTGTTTAATCTCGTGTTTTTATAGCAAAATGTGACTTTTTTGGTCCAAATACCACCAATTTCACAAGGAATATTAATTTTTCTGTCAGTGTCACGGCATTGGTCGTTACATGAATAACTTATAAATTGACTACTTTTAATTAGACTACCCCTGGTATGGAAAACTGTGACTGTTATAGCCCGATGTGTGATTTAGTTTACTGACACCCACATCTGGGATTTACTGCCCACAGTGAGATAAAAGAATGACTAGAGTGATTAACGGGCATGGTATGGGATTTGATACAATGTTTATGTTTTGAAGTGAGAAATAACTCGAAGATGCCCGTTATTTCGTTAAATATTACTTTTACGAAATAACCGGCATTTTAAGATTTACACCACAACTTCGCAAAACGTACAAGAAATGATAAACTGAGGGTGGGTGGGCTTGGGGAAGGAGGATGGCACTGTACAAAAGACAGCACACAAAAAAACCACTTGTCCTATTCAATCCCAGATATTGCCAATACCTGCATTAGTGAAATATCAACATGTACAAATATTGCAATTAATTTCAAACAAAATTTTAATAATAAAGGCACTTATATACAGATATATAGTTCCCAATCTTACGATGGTAACTCAGCAACGGTTCCTGTGTTGTTACTAATACAGTCAAGATGCTTTCTTGCTTGTTGTGGAATTCCCTCCTTTAGGTGAGGAGCACCCATTATTGGGTATATAAAATAATGGTAGTAAAAAAGAAAGTCTAGTAAATTCAGGTAAATGCAGGCTGGATCTTTTTGGCGAAACAAGTGAGAACATCAATATCACACTCTCAAATATTAAAAGTACAATTTATCAGTCTCCCAATGAAATGGGGAGAACAATTTGATAAAAGACCGGAACGGGATATGGATACCTTCTCTGTAAATTCGTCCTGCGCCAGGAGAACCATCGCCATGAAATCTCGTGAAACAGAGTCGGATACCACCTTGTCGGGCAGAATCGGAGACCACCTTGTCGGACAGAATCGGAGATCACCTTGGAATGTCCAAATGGACCCCAAACATTCACGTAAAACCAATTGCCAAACTTTCTGCAGGTCGATATTTTCAGAACTGTCACCTCGGGATACAGCCCTAGGCAAATGCAGGCCTAGATTTAAAAATAAATGATCAGCTTTCAAATGTACTTAATCCGATCAGACGGTCCCCATGCATACCACCAAGATACAACAATATTTCTTCAAAATACACGTAAATTATCACAATCTATGCATTTCTACAAAATAACGATAACCACTACCAACTACATGTATGGTATCAATTTTCTCAAAACTTTTTATTTGTTCAACAAAATATGTCCGTATTAGATTTTAGAGTTATCCATCAAATTGTCCAGTAACTTAGGACCGTCTGATCGGATTGAGCACCTTTAACTGCCCACAAAGGAGGGACCAGGACCACGCGGCCACAATAATTTTAAATCTGAATAATGACAAATTATAGCATTTAGAGGTCTATCTACAGCAAAATTCAGGTCCTCCCTTTTAAAATTGATACATATGCCTATACATTGTACATATGGCCATGTCCGATCTGCACTGAGGTGCAGGGGCGCCGGAAGCATCCAAGGGCAGGGGGTGAGAGCCTACAAAAAGGGCACTTTTCTGCAAAAAAAGGGGCATTTTCTCCGCAAACTCGGAAAAACAACCATAAATTCATTGTGGCAAAAATCCCTATTTTAAAGGTATTTGTCGGTTTTTATGGCCGTTTTTTGATAAAATTGACAAAAAATTAATATTCCTTGTGAAATTGGTGGTATTTGGACCAAAAAAGTCACATTTTGCTATACAAACACGAGATTAAACACAGCATTTTCTGTCTCCAGAAAAAGGGCAAGTCCTGCCCCCTTGGTCAAGGGCAGGGGATCAGCTGCCCCCCCCCCCCCCTCTTCCGGCACCCCTGCTGGTGTGATCACATACTTAATTGTACATGCGCTAATGGCGCATATTTTGTCGCTTTCGGCGCACCACGCTAATGGCGCACCGCGCCGAATGCGCTAATGGCGCACCGCGCCGAATGCGCTAATGGCGCACCGCGCCGAATGCTCTAATGGCGCACCGCGCCGAATGCACTAATGGCGCACCGCGCCGAATGCGCTAATGGCGCACTTTTTGTCGCTTTCGGCGCATCGCGCCGAAAGCGACAAAAAGTGCGCCGTATTGGCGCATATTTTATCGCTTTCGGCGCGCGCCGAAACAACGCTAATGGCGCACATTTTGTCGCTTTCGGCGCTTTCGGCGCATCGCGCCCAAAGCGACATAAAGTGCGCCGAAAGCGCCATTAGCAAGTGGCCGTAATATGATTCCATAAATAAGCTTCCGCTGCATCATTTAATACACATTCAAGCGATGTTTGCCAGCATATGCATGGAGGAAATCTTATTCTAAACATTGATGTCGAAGGAAACTTTCCATTTCCCGTGGTACGTTCGCATGGGTGGGTTAACCGCTCTGTATATGCACAACATAGCCGCTTCGCTCGAATATATACTTTTATATTGTGAAATAGATGCTAAGCTTCCTTTTAATACCAAGTTTGTTAATCGGCATTTCTTTTTTTTTGTCCTCCGAAAACAATCGTACAGGATTATTGTAATCAACATGTGTCAATCCGTGTGTCCGCGTCATAACATTGCCAATATTAATCATAATTCCATGGGGATTGCATGATATGTGGTTGACGCTTAATAATTCACAGGTCAAGTTCTAATTTTGTCACGGTCCGTTGATTTGTTATGGTGTTATGCTCTTTTTTCAGCTTAGAAATCGCGTTTTTTCCCCGAGTGATAACTTGAGAAATATTGTCCAACCAAATGTCTTGATATTCGATTTGTGATTCACATTTGAGAAGACAAATCTTCTGTTCGATTATGGTCATGGCCCGATGATTGACGGAGTTGTCGCTCTTTTCGAATTAGAAATCTTAAGTTTTAGTTTGTCCGATGATAACTTGAGCAATAGTCAACATAGTTTATTGATATTTTGTATATGGTTTACATTTGAAAAAACGAAAATTGTCATGGCTGGATGAGTTTTGGCGGAGTTATGTCCCTTTTCGACTCCGAAATGATTAAAAAATGGATTATCTCTTTAAATAACAAATTTGAAATAGTTGCGTGTGTATAAAATAATAAATATGAACTGAAGACCCCTGTCCGGAAAGGCTTCTATCAATTAATATTGATTTTATTTCGAATATTTTATTGGGACTGTTTATTTGTCTATTTTTAGAACAGACCATTCGGGTGATACCATATTGCGATATAGAGCATTAGGCTATTCCTATGGCTACATACCGAACGTCAAATGTCTCAGATTGATTGGTTGTATTGTTTTATTCCATATAGTTATAAGCGATAATGAGTAAAATTCACGTTTATTAGTGACAATATTACACAATAAAATTTATGGTCTGTCTTAACAGTAACCACTATTGTTCGTTAGCTAAACAACCACACCTTTTTAGAAAAGAAAATATTCGAAATAAAATTAATATTAATCGATAGAAGCATTTCCTGAGATGAGTCTTCGATTCAGATCTAATATTTTATACCCCGGTAACTATATAATACATGTTTACAAAGAGATAATCCACCTTTAAGAGATAATCCACCTTTATCGTTAGGCTGTCCTGATTATAATTTAATCATAATCAATATTAAACATAATTTCTGGATAGCTGGTAAATGGTTTACAGTTTAGGAAACACGGGTCATATTTTTTTGCGTTGTCTAAATGATAACGTGAGCTATCTTCAAAATAATCTCTTTATATTTGGTAGATGTTCACCTTTGGGGACATGAAGGTCGTCGTCAAGTTAGAATTATTCCTCAGTCATTATCGATGCCCGTTATAACACTGAGCACGTTGCCGAAAAATGGTAGTGATAGGCCGCCCGTTACTGAAGTTATGCCGATTCATGCTATATTCCATCATTAATTTGTTATGCAGTCTGAATCGTTAATCTTCCTTCATATGACATTTTGGCTAGAGGCGACCAAACGATTGGACCATCGGAGCTGAAAATGTGTAGATATGGGTAATTTGACCCGGGGAATCTTATTATAGAGAGGTCCCGTTGACATCAGATGTCTCAAAAGGGCACTAATAATTAACTTAATTAAATAATTAATTATATACACAGAATGGTTGCAATCTGGTCAGTGAACATTGAAACACGGGGGATAAATTGATCCGTAGAGTGTCACGCGAGAGATGCCGTTGACCTCATACGATTAAATGGGTAAATATGAGCAATAAAAAGTTATCCTTATGCAGGAAAATTTGTTCAGGTGAGTCACCTGACCAGGGAAAGTCATGAGATAGGTGCATCTTCACACGTACCATGAACAATGGCCGAGAATAACGCATTACTTACTTACTTTTTTACATCAGATGACTTAAAGGGGAACTAATAACTTATGTGATCTATAATGAGCTTTTTGGAAAGAAATTTTGGAGGAAAATGTTCAGATAATAAGTTCAACAAACGGTCTATGGTCAATTGTTGAATTTATTATCTGACCATTTCCCAAGGGATAACTACTCGGCAGTGCGTATTTAGTAAAGAAATGGTTGACCAAATTAATTAGGGTTGCAAATTGGTTTTCCTGGACTTGGACATTTTGATTTGATTCATTGGGGCCGACGAATATCCTAACGATTGTACTTCTCTAGAAGTGTCCATTATATTTTATTTTATTTCTACGACGACGCGGCATTCCCAACATCACGTAATAAACCGTTTCCAAATATGGATTGCATTCCTGGCGTAGTAAATGTTTGTGAGAATCGTATAGTATTTAGAAATAGTTATAAACAAGATGCGAAAGAATAAAAAATCATTCATGAATATTGTTGACTTATAAAAACTAGAAGGCGATGTCTCCAATATCGCGATGAGTAAAATTAATTATCGATATATCAGGGGGGGGTGGAAAACAGTTTTTTCCGGGCACGTATGCCGGGGTGGGTGGGTGGTCGATAGGACCAACAAACAATTTTTTCCGCAACTCAAAAATATTTTTCCTGCAAGTCTTTTCGATTGTTTTTGCAATGAGTTTTTGGCTTAAAACACATCTATATGTCAATATTAACATAAATGACAAATGTCATGATGATCAGACAAACAGTATAGCCTATAGCCCATGATAATGGATTGAATTTTGAAATCCAAGATGGCTGCTGGCAGCCATGTTTTTTTTGAACGAATAACCCCAAAATGACTTGTTCCTGTATACATGTCAATGTTCACATCCATGACTAATAGTATGCACAGAAATTCATATACAACTGTTTACAGTGAAATTCCCCCCGCAAATCTCTGTGTTAGTGTTAAAAGGGGGTGGGTGTCAAAAAATGGTCGGAAAAAACTACCGAAAACGGAAACAAATTTGGACGCGGGGGTGGGTGGGTGACAACAAGGGTCGAAAGTCAAAAATCAGCATACGTGCCTGCAAATTTTTTTCCGACCCCCCTGGATATATCGCCTGTGTTCAGTTTTCCAACAATAGTTGAGTTTGACAATGCGTGGGGAAATTGTCAACGCGTCATTGTACTCAGATCTGTGAAGTGATCGGTTATGCCATAAACCAATAGTCTGCGCCGCGCTCTCCAATGAAATGGGGGGAATCCCTTCAAAACAGAGCATAATTTAATAGAGAGTTCTAAAGACGCAATCTCTACCAGAGCGCACCAGTCATACTTCCTTTCTGACTCTGTCACCGGCTGGGTACTAGTTTACGTTTCTATATTTAGCGCGGGGTTTTCCGAATAAAATGGCGAAACCCGATCGCCCCAAAGGTTAATTTCCTATGTGTTTTGAGAACAATTCCCGCACTAAAAACTTAATGACAGAATGGAGGATCAGATCGGTAGTTTTGTTGACGATTTTCGCAAGCAACTCGTCAAATTTGGAGCAAATTAGAACTCTTGTGCCTGACTTGCCATGCGTGTTGTCGTGACATTGTCGTCCATGTGCGTTTTGACTTTTGTGCTGATAAAATAATCGGAGAACCGAATCACACCGTTTCGAAATATAGTTCTTCGGTTTTAGTGGGACTTTTCAAACTTAAGGTTCAAAATTTATACAATTTTTTTTCTATGTTGTGTGTGCTTAACAAGAGCAGCATGTTGTTCTGTTCGCTTAGTATATATCTTAATTTCGCGAAAGTCCACCAAATGTGAGTGAAATGTCGCCGGTAGCAGCGGTATTACCGAGTCATCAAGGGAGGTAAACCCTGCATGGAGTTTGCTAAAGACGTACATCCGATATATAATTTTGTCGGCTTTTCAAAGAGACTGGGAAGGTCGGGCATCCTCCTTCCCTAAATGGAGGAGTTGTTGTGACCATTCTCATAATTGTTCCTCGTGGTGAGAAATGAAGATTGGAGACAGATGCAATAGACGGGAACTTCAAAGTGGTGTTGGTAAGACAAAACAAAACATGTCAAATGTGTGATGGGCACAAGTATAGGTAGCTCCAGTGAGTGCATTCTAGTTCAATATGAAAATGAGCAGCACTGGTTTCGATAGCTCAACACATTCAGTCAATTCATCGGTGTCCGGCGTACATATTTCGGTGTTGGGCGTACATTCGGAAAAAAATCACTTGAAGTGTCAAAATGAGAGAAGAAATATTCATGATTATTCAGAAATTGCATTCTCCTGAAATTTGTCATCCCTACCATGCATAACAGGAATTATTCACAATGTGTGCAGTATATTTTGTTGGTTTTAATCAGACACGCGTACGTGTAACTTGTAACATGTGTTGCGGCTGTTGCCATTTTTAGCGGAGGTCGCATGACTCTCGTGGTGATTTCGCCTACACGTACATGGTCAAACCGTTTAGATGTTGTGTGCATGTCCAGCGTGTATATAGCATACGAGACTTGTAGCGAAGTAGATCATGTCATGAATCTCTACTCTGGCTAACGCCCGTACAGATCATATACCACCAGTACAAAACCTGGGAACTTTTTGAAGTTTTGACAGGGAACCTTATAAGGTCGAAAAAATAACGCGGGGAATATATTTCTTCGTTTCTTCGTTATTATCCGTTCGAAAATTCATTATTTAAGTGAATTATTGAGCGATTTTGCTTTGCTTCGCTTGCAATTATGGAATTTCTCCTGGGTTTATTGCGATATCGGCTCACAAAAGTCACAGAAAACATGCAATTTTGAGTTGGGACCTTCACCCGCAGTGACGTATATTATTAAGGAACAGCTAATAATAAAGCTAATAAATGTTCCCTGTCAAAACTTCAAAAAGTTCCCAGGTTTTGTACTGGTGGAATATGATCACTACGGGCGTTAGCCAGAGTAGAGAATCGTGGCATGATTAGTAGCGCAGATGAATAAGCTATCTACTAATAACCGAATGAGCTTTGAACTCTGTGCAGGCAGAGATTTTATGAATTGTGCATACCTAACCTCTGTGAATTCATTGACGACAAAGTGTCCTCCAATCTTTTACAGCGACGAAATCAAACTCCATACAGCGCCCTCTACGCTATCGCTGCGATATATCACTGTCACAATGAGTGTACTTTGCAGACGATAAATATATTTTTACATATCGTCGCGGAACTGTATTTACTACTATTTAGTCACCTATTATCTTGTTTTGACCACCAAATTTTTTTCTAAGTTTGCCATAATGGTAATTCTTTCGGTATTGATAAGAACAATATGAACCAGACATAGACAATTTTAATCCTAAAACATAAGAACAAAAAACATGTAAGAATTCCTTACCAATTAATGTCATGATGGCAGTGGTATCTCAGCGGAGCGATGGGACATAACTCTGCCTGGAGTTTGCGACGAAATAGGCGACAGTGGAGCCACTTATATGTGCGTATGTCTCTTATTCGATCTATGTTATAGGTTTGTTTTTACAGGCAAAATATCGGGAAATGAAAAAACAGGCAGCAGTGGTCCAATGCTGAGTCACATTTTAGCCTCGAAAATAAAGACAGATACTGGGATCGTCTACATAGAAATTAGGACGCGATGGTTTATGGCGAGAAATGGGACTTCAGTTCACTGGACCAGCTGCACCTCGCGGCAAACACTCTGCTCAGATCCGCGATGTTAAACGAACGGAGGAAACGATGGACCAAGGTTAGAACATGTATTACCACAAATCTAGCCTGTTCTCCAGAAAACTCACACATTATTTGCTTATAATAGAACTTGTTTTAGGTAGATAATCATTCTGAGTCGATAATATGCTGAATGTGAGAGCGTTTTAGTCACATTATCCTCATAATGAGGCGACTCTAAGCATATTATGTGCGGACAATGACGCAAATGAATCAACTCACGACTTTTCATGTGTACGCACTTTTCACTGTGGCCTGCGGCATAATACGAAATAACATGATTTGCTTTTTTTTTCAGAATCAAATAATCACATTATGTACCTATTTCACATTATAGGTCGATTATGTGTGTATTTGCGTAGGATATGTTCACAAATCACGTCTCTACTGTAGGGCCAGGCACCTACGTCACCAACAAAGCGATTTTGAATTATAATTTGTTTAAAACAGTATAATATAAACGTATGACGGAAAAAACTGGTACATGAGTTGTGGAAATTCACAATGCACATTCATCGATCGTTAAAAACTCATATTTATATTGTAATTAACAAGTAAACTACTAAATAGGTCAATCGGTCCCACTTTTTAACGCCAAACACTCCTCAACCATTTAGTTAATTTAGATGTTCGCAAAATGTCCATAATCCCTTTCACTCGTGCATCTATAACTACAGTAACTCCTGAAACAGATATCTAGCTCATCCACTGCATGATCCTGCATGAGTTCCAGAAAGGTCAACAAACGACCTACTTTTATTTCCTGAACTTTATATTACCAACTGAATTATAGACCCTTCCAATCTATACGTTTATGACTGAATCCATGGGAGAATCAATTTAGTACAGAAAAGGTTAATGATTCATACGCTTTGCAACCTCAACGCTGCAATTGCTAACATATAAAATAATAGTAGGAAAACTAATATTATCACAGAACAGGCAGTGCACCAAAAAGCTCTCTGTCTTGATCGTATTCAAATGGCATTCGATTGCATTGATGTTGTTTTTTATATTATACTTTAAACATTACACTCGTGAATGCAATATTGCAGATATTCATCACAACATTTACTCACAGCATTTGTGTCCATTAAATCGTATAGACCATTTTAAACTTTCTCGCTTGAAGGTTGTGGACTTATACACCAAGATGTTGTGGGTGATTAATCGCAGCCACCTACCCGATGATTATGAACCTCCAGAATCCTATAACACACTGGTAAGCTTGCAGTAATTGTCCGATAGTACATAAGATAGAATAGTTATTGTCATATGTGTTCCCGGATCTAGGATAAACTTCATTTATCCAGTGATTAAAATGATAGGGTTAATTGTATAGATGAGTACAGTATGTGGAAGATGTAAATGATATAGTATAAGAACACACAATCATAATTAACAAGATCATATTTTAATTGGTTATGACTGGTCGCGACCTGAGTTCCAATCTGTCCTAAGTACCATAGTGGTACGAAACGTCCGTTGTGGTACCGTTGGAACCGGAATTAAATTCTCTACAATATGGTCGCAACACCGAAGCGGTATCTCTAACAATAACGCCGTAAAACACGGTTATTTATTGTCCGAAGTACGCTAAAGTGAGTTGTGTTGAGAACTGACTTGTTACATCTGCTTTCATGCACATTGGGGACTGAACCCATAGTGGTCTATAACTCAAGTAGATATAATTTCTTAGTTCTATCTTGTTCTATTTCAATATTGGAAATGTCTCAATCATTCTACGTATATGAGTCTTCTTGCCACATGGAACAATAAGGATCTAAAATATCATCGAAGCTGATACCTTATCATATTTAAACAATTTAGATAGGTTCATATAAAACTTCTCCAACCTTCGTAATGCAATACAGTAATTGAGTGTATGAATAACCACCCAGTGGCTTGGGCTATAATCCGTTTCCCAAACAAGGTTCATATCAGTTTTAATATGTTACTATTCTTTATTATTCATGCAGTGACTGGTTAATTATTTTTGACATACATGTATATAAATCATTAGTCTTTCGATGGTATAAGTACATGTAGTCCCAACATGCCTAATATTTCAGTCAGGTATCACTGTGCATGTATAATGTTCTGAATGTTTGCATTGGTATGATATTTTAGATATTTTCATTCCCGCTTCTAGGACATACACCACTTTCATTTACAAATAAGGACGTACATATGGTTAATGTTATGCGGTATCCACTCCACGAACAGTACCCCGTTAATACGGATTTGTTACTTTTCGACACCCTTATGATTTTCGATATTAGAGCGAATTTATCGTTGAATTACATTCAACACACATATATTCACGAGACTTAATGCTGTTGCCTTGACGGTATATATCCTTTAGCCGTCTGTGGCTATGTCCATGAGATCTATTTCGAGCAATTGAATCACACATATGAAACTCTCCAGAACTACACGTACACGCACATGCATATACTCTATCAAAGACTTTCTGGTGTCCAGTTTATCCACCCAGTTTTGGAAATACAACAGATCATCTTGGGCGCCACAGTTGTGGATATATAATTCAGATAATTAGAAGTTATCGTGTGTGCTGGACAGCATACTTTTATTCATAGCCCCAATTACTGACCGATCATTTTCAAGGAATTCAATAAATTCAGTCGTCCCAACAGGAACGTCAACTTCAGCAATCAACTACCACCCAGCATAGCCACTCCACTTGATCAGCCATTGAGTGAAGACTGCTATGCATGTAGCACACCAACGCCACCCTTCCCCGACGACGTTATATTTTGACTGTCCATACAAGGCACATCAGCCGATAGATCACAGGTTGATCCACCACACCATGCACATCAGAATAAAGTATCGTAAATACAGAAACCATCAGCAAACGCGCACATACATCAACTTGATCTTCATCACCAACATACACCACTCGCTCCACCCATGTTAATATTAAGTCATTACATAATTCCGGTAGGCAACTCCATCCAAGCTTCATCCACCCCAGTTCCGTCTACAGAAGAAAGCAACAGACGGTGCTACAATATCCATGCAGCTCCGTGATATGCGGTACATCGGCAATTGGATAGCTCAAAGGAAAACCTACAACACTCACATGCACTACATAAGCGCCACGCATGTGATAGACAATCGACAGAATGGAGCACACGGAACCAGCACCACATCTTACTCATGGATGTACAAATCTATTCAGAATGCAAGAATGAACTCTTAACACAATCACAGGACAGCACCAACAACGAATCTAAAGGTCCACTTGAACAGCCGAACTGAAACTGGCCATAGCATGCATATATATATACCGTGACCATCGATGCCAACAAATGTTCGTGTACAAGGAGGACGATGGATTATTGCTGGCTCATGTAAAGTTACACAATGTCACAATTCGTGTTAGAATAAGATATGGACGGATATGATGACTGGATTGGATGTCTCGAAACACATCCACCACAGGTTCTGGAGACAGCAAGTACATTCGACCGATGCATCCACAACTCAGAAACAGTAGTACACGGCAACTATGTTACAACACTGCAGACAGCTGCACAGCTTGGCACATCGATATGACCCAACAATATACACTTGCTAAAAAGACACATGCCACCTATGGCTTGTACGTTGGTTTTAACGAATAGCAAACACATTCTACGGAAACAAAATTCCGCTCTGAGACTCTGAACCACATTACAAAGGCCACAACACGATACACTCACGGGAAAACATTTTTGTGCAATATTGGCGCCTGCTTTATTCCATAATACTTACAACGTTTATTGGCAAGTAAAATGTTGGTTGCTAAAACGCACGGTAGTGGACTTGTTCAGGGACACTTCAGCGCACAACGCAAAGGATGCATACGTCAGCGTTCATTGGTTAATCGCACGAGGCGCTCGGGTACCAAACGTGAACTATCACCATAAAATCCAGCATATATGCCCACATTGAGCGGCGCATCAGCTTACCGAAAACACTCGATTCCGCAGATAAGAAACCGACATACGCGCCATGTATGTATATGTAACAACATGGTGGAATAGCATACACTCTTATAATCATTGTGATAATTCAATAAGAGATCACGAAATACATGTAACATTCTAGCTCACTTATACGCTGCATTGCCGACCGCCCCAAAGACACTTGCAGAGAATAGCTATTTAGACCCACCAAAAGAAAAACAGCACGCGACACATGGACTATTTAATACTGCGGAGCTTTGCAGACGTTGAACACAAGACAGGCATAATAACATAGATGTTTTGTTCCTTTCCGTTATCAGTGTCCGTGTTGTTCAAGGAGACACATTTCTATGAATAGCTTTCCTTGTGCATGGTATTTAAACTTCACCTAAAACCGCAATAAGTTGGGAGATCGCTGTCAGCAGCACAAAAACAGCAACATACAGCGTCCCGAGTTAGCAAATATTCAACACTGTTACATGCGCATATAGTATCTGGTCATCTTGAAATTATATGGCTGTTTCCGGTAGGCGTTCTACGCGTATGTTGTATATCAGATGCATGTGAAGTGTCCACAATGATCCACAGCATCAACCGCATACATCGCACAGCGATGTCTCCGCGCCATGATTCAATGCAAGCACGTTTCCAAACGCCTGACTCCACCAATTGCTCATCGGCTGGAAACTAATGCACGGATTACAATTTTAACCATATACTTGCTTAAATGTTGCAGCAATAACATGAAATCAGTCAATTAAAGCACACCACCACCTTGCATCGAACATACAGCGCTTCACCCAGACGCCATTCATTCATTATAATACCATCAACTGTCCATGACATTAATCAGTCCAAGCATGGGTATGTTCGCCGCAATATGAGGACCCCACGTCCGACACGTCGGATGCTAATTTTGTAAGGTCCCCATCGACAGTTCTCTACGAAGTCACGTTCCCATTAACAGGCCACGGGAGCACATGTACCACATAACAGCAGCAGTAGGCACCCCGGAAGGGCGCGGATCGTCACTATATGGAGAGGTCAAAACGATTCACAACATCAATCAATGTGAAACAGGTATTTCACTACCTTCAATGTGCGATCAACAGCCCATTCCTGTTCCTTACAATAGAGTATCAACATTGGTACACAAACAATATACACAGCCAACCTGATCATCACACTTTCGGGACCCGGCAACTTGAATTTCGGAACGTAAATGAACACCGTACTAATATAGAATGAACTGTCGAATCAACAAACAACATATAAGTATAAGTAATCATAAACTGGCTATTGAAAAGGGACGCCACACCCAACCACCGACGGCATTGGAACAAAGACTATGTATATTTTGTTCCGATGATGCTATTGAAGATGAAAAACACTTCCCATTGGAATGTAGTGCTTACCACACACCGCGGCTCGAACTAATAACTCTTATGAAGACACAGTTCCCAGACTTTGAAAACATGACACAAACTGAACAGCTTGTCAAAATCCTATCCAACAATATTTCAAATTCATGCACTTCAATATGTCATATAATCCGAAAAGAATTTTCCGCACGCGATGAGCATCGCCTCATAAGCAATGAATAAATGAAGACGAGACAACCCTATGCACATTCAGCTTTACTTAAATGGTTATATATTACCATCTATTATTTATTATATCATTTATTACATTGTTCAATGTACAACTATATATTATTATGTTTGCATACTGTCCTTATAAGGATGTTTTGCCTATTAAACTTATCTTATCTTACAAACAATGACCCTCTCGCATCGAACAAACTGTATGAGAAAATTACAGGTAACATCCCTGGTTGATCTAGACAAAAAAAGGTAAATTTGAAGATAGATTCTTACTCCAGCTTAGTTTTTTTTTTTTTTTAGTTTTTTTTTTTTTTTTTATAATTTATTCCTTTTTTTTGTTACAATTTACATTCAAATATTAACATACATATATTTTCTGCAAAAGAAATTCAATTGAAAATGGATCATATACATGTATGTTTCTTAGTATTACTACTAATCAATGCCAAGTTGTTGGAATTAGTTCAGTTGGAAGGCATTGTTGCTTCTTTTACAGTCACGAAGCTACTAAAAAGTGTGTCATTCATTTACATACATACGTACACATATCCATGCACATATATATACCCTTATATATATACATATATATATGCATATATATATACAAATACATATGGACATATACATATCCCTACATTTCTGAGATAATGTTTTCGACTGTATAATGCTGTTTAGGTGAGAAGGATATGGGTCTTGTAGAGTTCTGGCTTTATGTGGATTCTATTTGTGATAGCTCTTTTTTTGCAATCCTTTTTTTCTATTCTCCTTTTTTTTTTGACAGTTTATTTTTTATTTATAAATTTACTATAAGGACATAACTGTAAGGACACTGTCCCATTTTTGTCCCTATGTTTCTATTCAAAGACATATTCCATTTGGTTGCTAGTGTTTCTGTTTGGTACTCTTGCTTTAAGAAATGACATGCAGATTCAATGCTTAAGACTTTGTTCATACATCTGGTTACATGTATGTAACGCTTTATCAATAATATGATATTGTTTATCGGCAAAGGATTTGTCATTGTTTTAATTCCAAATATGATATCTTTCGTTTTTAGTGAGTACTCCAGATCACAATACAGCTTTAGTATATTTGAAAAAAATTCCCATAATGGTTTTACTTCGGGACAGTTGACTAGTAGATGTTCTGTGCTCTCTATTTCTTTATCACAAAATGAACACAAGTTAGATGTTATAATTTTGCATTTTTCTAGAAATATATTTGTAACTATGATATTGTGATTAATTTGGAATTGGAAGGCTTGTAATTTTGTATTTTTTGAAATTTTAAATGGCCTTTGGTATATTTCACCCCAGTCAGGCTGGTCTAGATTTAACTTTCTGTTCCATCCAAATTGCCCGCATGGCTTGCTTGTTGCAATGGTATTAATATATTTCCAGTATAGATATTTGTTCAGTTTTTCTACTTGTCGAATATCTTGTAAAAGTTTACTGTTTTAATATCATTTAATTTGCTGTTCACATTATTTATTTCTTTTTTCCACAATGAAGGTATTGAGGTTATCACCCCTTGAAGAGTTAGGTAATTGACCTTCAGTCCGTACATGTTCTGAATGTCTACTATTCATAAAAGTGCCATCCTGTTTTAAGATATCATTAATGAACAAGACCTGATGTTGTATCTTAATGTGGAGATTATGAAAGATTGGTTGGCTCATATAGTTCTCGGCTGATTTGGGCTCTTGAGATAACAGGGCATATGCAGATAATACTTCTTTCTACTCCAGCTTAGTTAGTAGATGCGCATACCAAGGTGTACATGCATATCCAATGCTGAAGCATATGCCAGCCAATAGACATGCAAGCACGAATGGCCAAACAAGACCAACGCATGTGCTCTTTCGAACAATCATAGCTGCAACAAGCTGTCCGTGTTCAAATTGCCATTGATCCAAACAGGGACGCCCGTATCACAGCAGATTGAGTGAGTTAACACTTCTGGATCATTTGGCCACCTGTCCTTATTGGCAACGTGCATGGATTGCGCTATGGTAACCATATAGGTGTTCACGCTATTGTTTGAGGTCGTGTGGCTGGAAGCTACTAACATGGTGTTCATTGACGAACACATTGATCGCATCCAAATATTAGCATAGCAGCTGAAACGAGTGTGTCAAAAGACCAACTTTAATGAATGGGGTGATAAATTGAGTTCATATTACACCTGACACTTATATATTGCCAATTTCCAATACGCAGGTAGGACAACTCCGTACATCTGGTAAATTATACAAATTTGGTGACTATGCGTGAACTAATATAGTACCAATTGCTAGCGCAATACATTATTATGGTCTGCAGGATATGTAAAGTCCATCTCTCGAGTGGTATTGTATTTACAGTGATGTTGGTACTCATTTAAATTACATCATATTGGAAACCAACATGACCAAAGTAGTGTACTTGGGACAACTGGGGCTTCCAAAAGTGTCGAAAATCAATTTGTTATTCTGGTGAATAGAGTTTATAGTTTAATTCTGAGTTGTCCTAAGTTCCAAAATGACATATTTTTCGGAACATGGGATAACCTTGCCCTAAAATAGGGTTAAGGTCTGAACTGTCATTTGCGTGTTCAACAACAAATATTTAGTTCTATTGTGATCTAAGTGCTAAATATCACACCCTGGGTCTACATTTCTCAAAACTTAAGAGATATAACAGAATTGTGGGGATATGTCTTGATAAAATTTAATAGCTAAGACATTAAGGAATCCAACGATGTGACGTTTTCCACTGTAAACCATACATTTAAGTCGTGACGGCAATTCAAACTTTGAAAATCGATTAACTCAAAATCATAAAAAGTGCACTTAGGACAGATTGGAACTCAGGTCGCGTGGTAGCAACCATTGTATACGTGACGGAGGATAAACCAGTATCATCCTATAGTAAACAATAGTATTGTACACGGCATAGACAAGGGTGCCATGATATTTAGACCTTATGTGGACGCATGATACACCAATGGTTAGAATAACTACTCGTGTCCAGAAATATCGAGACACTCCCGCTCAGACCACTGAACAACCAACACCTCTGTCCATCCACCTATTGTGCTTCTCGGCAGAGACTTATTTAACCCTTTACCCAACAAACCGGCCAAAACCGGCCAAATAAAGCTGCAACAGCCTAAATTATCTTGGCTGTCTCAATAAAACCATACAAATATGGATATCATTGGAACCAGCTCATTGACCACATTGTGATGGTTACAGTTATGCCCTGTGCCAATGCATTCTCTTATATATGCGAGTCGACCATAGAGAATGCATTGGCCTAAAATGTTTTTTAATTTTTTCTTACATTTTTTAACAATTAATATGTGTTAAGCCAATGCATTCTCTTATATATGCGAGGCGACCTATGGTCGACTCGCATATATAAGAGAATGCATTGGCACAGGGCCGTTCTGTTGGGTAAAGGGTTAAAATATAAAAATATCAAACCTTCTGGACTCTTCATTGTTCCCGTTCACGACCAACTCTACCTTCACCGTTTGAATTACTACTCGCGTCCAGAATTATAGAGACACTCCCGCTTAGACCACCGAACAAACATCTCCTCTGTGCATCTATCTACTGTGCTTATCGGCAGAAACTTATTTAACCCTTTACCCAACAAACCGGCCAAAACCGGCCAAATAAAGCTGCAACAGCCTAAATTATCTTGGCTCTGTCTCAATAGAACCATACAAATATGGATATCATTGGAACCAGCTCATTGACCACATTGTGATGGTTACAGTTATGCCCTGTGCCAATGCATTCTCTTATATATACGAGTCGACCATAGGTCGCCTCGCATATATAAGAGAATGCATTGGCCTAAAATGTTTTTTCTTACATTTTTTAACAATTAATATGTGTTAAGCCAATGCATTCTCTTATATATGCGAGGCGACCTATGGTCGACTCGCATATATAAGAGAATGCATTGGCACAGGGCCGTTCTGTTGGGTAAAGGGTTAAAATATAAAAATATCAAACCTTCTGGACTCTTCATTGTTCCCGTTCACGACCAACTCTACCTTCACCACTAGACTAGGATAGAATAGGATATTTTTATTTACAATACACATATGAATAGTACATAGAGGATCTCACATGAGTTTCTATTTTATACGGAATTTATCAACCGAGTTCACTAAATTCGATTTGAGCCGAGGTTTACCGAGGCTCAAATAGAATTTAGAGGACGAGGTTGATAAATTACGTATAAAATAGGACGAGTGTGAGATACCTTTTATCACATGATCAAATAAACCCGAAGCAACGTGAAATATTCATCGAAAAGAACAATCATAAACTACAGCGATCGCAAGTTATTTGAAGAACGCCGTGACGTCATCGCACGCGCTGATATTAAACGTGTCTATTACCGATAGTTATGGAACTGCTTTTATGGCCAAATTATGTGATAAAATAAATTAACATATAACTAGAATAATTCAGTATATTGCTGGGGGGAACATAGCCCTACCGGGCTGTCTTCCTGTTTCCCCCATAACAAATATCATTATACAAATAATTTATCAGATAGACTACGGGGCATAATACCATCCTCTTTGGGTAAATTAGCAAGGCTTATTTCTATGGGAGGCCCTTTTCACATTTATTATTTATTTGCGCTTAAGCGCAAATATTTGCGCTTAAGCGCAAATATGTGTCTATCAATTTATTTGCGCTTAAGCGCAAATCATTTGCGCTTAAGCGCAAATACCTAACACTCCCTTCCTTCCCTCTGATTGTGAATGATTGAGTCCATCTCATAGTATATTATAATGGGCCCATAGTAATAGCCCCATACAGACTCGAAGTTGAAGAAAAAACATAGATTTCCATATGCATATCAGCATCTCTGTCCCTGGTGTCCCAGGAATTGGTGTCTCACTCCAAGAGCTCTAGTATATTTTTTAAAGAGATATCTCCTGCACAGATATATACCATTTCCATGGCCATAAAAAGGGAATTAGGGGTTACCGGGGGGCTTGCTTCCTCCATATGGTGTACTTATTGACTTGAAATAGGGGGAAAAACCCTATTTTCATATTATCAGCATCCCTGTCCCCAAGAATGTGTGTCTCCATCACAGAGATCAAGTATATTTTATAAATGAGACATATCCTGCACAGATCTATACCATTTCCATGTCATAAAAGGGATCTAGGGGTTACTGGGGGATTGCTTCCCTCATATGGTGGGCCAATATAGACTTGAGTGATGTGTTTAGGCCTGTGCCATTTAAAATTAATTCAGGGGGGAATCAATGAATATTAATTTGTATTTGCGCTTAAGCGAAAATGATTTGTGCTTAAGCGCAAATGATAGAGGTTATTTGCGCTTAAGCGCAAATATTTGCGCTTAAGCGTAAATATTTGCGCTTAAGCGCAAATAAATAATAAATGTGAAAAGGGCCTCCCATATATTTCATGCTATAAGTACTCTTGTTGAATTTACGATGAATGTGATCATCATTGATCCACCCACGACTCCTCAATTATTTAATAAAGGTCCAAGATAATTAAGTATCATGCATTACAGATTTCGCAACTACTACATGTAAATACCCAATATGCTAAAAGTGTCATCATTCTTCAATAACATTTAACTCATTCCTGTATATATTACACAACTGAACCATGCCACTGATTAATTGAATTCTCATAAACATGAAAAGCTTAAAGATACATAATCCAAATTAACGCTTCTAAAATACTATTTCGTTGGCTTCTGGGGGGGGGTAAAATATATGATTCGAGTCGAGGAACCCACCCATCAAAGCTCAGAGTGATCAGATATCGATTTGTGACATATGTGATTTTTCAGCACCTGGATTATTTTGTCGGCCTGGAAAATGGTCGACGAATTCCGATCGCATACTGTAATACCAAATTGCGTTGAACAACATAGTGATATATAACATTTTCTGGTCAATGTTATACTATAATTGACAGTGCTTAGCATTATTCTTTGGCAATTAATCGATTCTGATGACTGAAGCGACATTTCAAGATATGTGTTGTTGTTGTTATTGTTGTTGTTGTTGTTATTTTTGTTGCTGTTGTTGTTGGAATCTGATTATATGGGGACCATCGAATCGGATTGTGTATACCTTCAACATTATCATATGATTTCAGATCCCCAAATTCATCTAAGTGCTTCCATAGCTTCTTTTGGCATTTATGTGATCAATCAACAACTAAATTAGGGTCTGTCACAACGGTAGGAACAAAATAATTTCGGCATCGATTTCACTGCGTTTCAACCTGTAATTTACAGGCTGTAAATGACCATGCCAGGCCAGTTATTTCAAGGCTTGTGTATTTATCTGTGCAGCAGAAGGAGCTTCATTTCACCAAAACCTTGGGTGTTTATTTCACACCACTTTCTGGGATAACCTGTGTGTCGACTGAGAACCTATGTGCCAATTGAGGAGAACACGCGAAGGATTTGTGTAAATGTTAGCCCAAACGACATTTCGAAGTAACGACTGCTTTGTTGTTTATTTCGAGGAATAATACCGCATCATATGAATTCAGCCCAAATATATTGACAGGTGTCAAGGGTCTAACTCTATACTGAGCAATAAAAAACTAATATAATAAATACCGAGTATATTTAATTTTAACGCCAATGGGTCGTTTATGTGCGTTTAAGAGTGTATTTATGCTTAAAGCAAAGTGAAATAACGATCTTAAAATGAATTGGCCGGTATTTTTTATTAGTTATCAGGGTTACCAGGGTCGTAGTTGCATAAATTACAATATATCTTATTTTTATGCTAAGATAATTGCGTGGTTATATGTCGTAGCTTGATCGGTATCGATCGGTATTGAGGTATAACACAAATCCCATATATGGAAATTCCAAATATGGAAAGTGACTTGCGCATGCGCAAAACAGATACAATGGTTTTCCTAAAAACGAAGCAATGAACAACAAACACCGACCCAGTTAAATAACGACATTAGATAGCGGTGTATTGCGTCTTTAAGAGTGTGTTGATATCTAAATCGTGTGATTAACTAATTAAAAATTATTTCGACTACATATTTCGATAATTATCAGGTCCGCAGTTCGATCATGAAACAAAATTTGTAGAGACTTTAATTGCTTGGTAATTATTGAGATTGCAGTTTCCTTATATGGCAACTCCTTATTTGGAATTTTCTTGCGCATGCGCAGAAATGATAGAATTTCATGAAGACGTCGCCATTTTTATTATCACTGTTATTCCATTCTCTTGTGTCGGTGCAATGATTTGCTGTCGTATTTTAGGCAAATAAGGCACTGTATGCATGCGTAATGATAAGTTGATGAGGTTGCATCCATTATTATTCCGATGTTTAATAGTTTTGTCAGCTAAAATAACTTCGCTCAGCGGCTGTTATCGCGTGAAAATGAGTAGGTCAACTTGGTTGGAGTCGAACATTGGAATGGCAGGGAATTCCCCGTTTTGACTCGGCGTTGTTTGTAAACAAATGCAAATTTATAAGAAGAAACGTTAACAACTGTGCGTGTTTGTGTACTATGACAACAGCACAGTCAATGCCGCCGACCTAGAAACATTCAAGGCGGCTCTGGGAGAACAAAAATAGCGCTCCTCACACCGTCCTGTAAAAGCCAGCTTTGGTCACTAGGACGTAACAACTACAGATACAGATGACGCTGGTGGATATTGATTAATTGTTTTTCTCGAGTATTTATTCATTCCTAATCATCGGCTAATGGCAGTAAAACTTCAGTCAGAAATGTATTTAAGTTAACCCAATCTTTGCACAATTCAATTGCAAGTTGAAAATGAAAGTAAATTGAAATTTTTAAGAAAAAACAAAATCAACATCTGACAAGTGCCATTGAGTGTGGCTTGATAAGTGTGTACTACTTCTAGGGCTAGGCCTAACTTATTTTTAATTAGAATGACATTTTTACATAGGGATTATGATTTATATAAGAATCTGGAATAATACCTTTACCTTATTCTTGAGTTGAGGTGTTTTTTTTTATTTAAACATGTCCTGTAGTGAGTTGTTAATTTGGGTTGGTACTACTGGCAAAATCAGTGACTGATATAAAACATGTATCACTATCAGTCGCTGATGTGTTAGAGTCAACCTTCTCTAACTGCAGGGCTCTTTATGAATACAGGAGAAGTCGGCCCGTGCGAAGTTGGCCCCATACGATGACGGCCCCGCACGAAGTCGGCCCCATATATAACAGAAACATTGTTTTAAATCGTTTTTTAATTTATATGATGATATGAAATATGAAACTAATAATAATAATGACAAGATTATATTAATACAATTAACAATAAATTCAAACGTCGTCGTTGTCACTGTCAATGTGTTGTCAGTTATATATGGGTGCCGAAATCTCGGCGACCCTATGGAGTAGCTGGCTTGTTGTCAAATCTCTGTCTCTATACAGCTTCCATACGTTAATTATTTGAACTAATGGCTTCATTCGCTAAGCAGCAATCAACAGTACTTACCAGCTTTCTTTCATTGTCTGTAGGCAACTATATACCGGTATATCATTGTTTTTTATAAATATATTTATCACATAATTTGGCCATAAAAGCAGTTTCATAATTATCGGTAATAGACACGTTTAATATCAGCGCGTGCGATGACGTCACGGCGTTCTTCAAATAACTTGCGATCGCTGTAGTTTATGATTGTTCTTTTCGATGAATATTTCGCGTTGCTTCGGGTTTATTTGATCATGTGATAAAAGGTATCTCACACTCGTCCTATTTTATACGTAATTTATCAACCTCGTCCTCTAAATTCTATTTGAGCCTCGGTAAACCTCGGCTCAAATCGAATTTAGTGAACTCGGTTGATAAATTCCGTATAAAATAGGAACTCATGTGAGATCCTCTATATATGATATATATTTGTCAGACGCATGACAATACTGTCTGCCCATCTACATTAATGGGGCCGTCTTCATATGGGGCCGTCTTCGCGCGGGCCGACATCTCCAGATACGCTCATTATCCTGCCACATGCATATAAATTATTGTATCCTAACATATGCTCTAACAGTTACATGTACTTTTACACTTAACATTTTGTAATCCACATGATGCCTTTAAACTGTGTTATTACATTAGGAAACAAAGATCATTATTTATAATTACATCACAGTGCATTTAAGCTGGAAATATCATTAAATTTTAAATATTTGGAACTTTGTAAGTTCACTTCTGACCTTCTGTAATTATCCTACTTAAATACATTTGATAGCATTTTATAAATCAATGACAAAATACTTGTACGTCTATAGAGAATGAAGTGAATGTAATTATTTCAGTATAATCCCAGCTTTATATTCCTGGCCAAATAATTCACTGCGTTAAATGAATAATTAATTTCCAGTGCCTTCAGCTACATCTTTTACACAATCCTGTCAAATATGAAGAAATTATCATTTAAAATCACACTAAATATTATTGGCTATTGTTTTCAAATTTTGAAGATATGACTTTTATATATCGAGAGGTTGATGGAAGCGAGATCCAATGTTTTATCAGTCGACAGGCCATGTCACGACACACCAATTATATTACATACTATGCTGGTCCCACCAGCCAGGCACCAGGCCTCGTGCGGAGTATACACTGCCTTTGGACTGGGTTGGTTGGCCTCACGGCAGTGGACCCAGTCGCTGAGGTCTGGTGGGAGATGTTTTTGGGCCCAATGGGATGTTTGAAGAATTTACGGGGCAGAACATATGCAAGTACAATAACTGCCAATGGGCAGGAAAATGGTTGAACCAGAGATGGCGAGCGTCTCTTCATGGTTTACTTATATCTGTCAGCCAGACAGAAATTTTTTCCAAATAAACTTCAAATGGTAGGGCTGTCATGATTATTCAATATAGTTGATTAATTATTAATTAAACACAGCACTATTATATGTAAACCATATTGTTCCATAGTTCATAAGCATAGACTACAAGTAGGTATAACTCATAAATGTCATTGGTTTTTATCAATGTCTCTGAAAATGGTTCAAAAGTCTCCTGATACTATTAGCATATAGTAAACCTAACTATACATGTACATGTAGTTGTTTCTTGGCCTAATTTGCATATCTATTATTAATTATTCATAGATAAATTTGGTATGATAATCATAATGGACAAATTATTGGTTAAAGATCATAAATGACCTTTTTGCATCGAAATAGACCCATATTACCTTCATTATTATGGTATTTGTTTGCTTTCACATTAATTTTCCATCTCATTAGTCTCGGTAACTAGATATATAATATGCAAATTAGATGCAAATTAGATAAGGTCACATGGTGTGATGTTCGCGATGACCTTGGCATATGTGAAAATCTATCCCGAAGATATGTACCTAATTTCAGCTTAATCCGTCAAATATTTTTTAAGTTATGCAAACTTAAAACAAACTTTATTGTGAAAAAGTGGGCGTGGCCAAATTTGCATATCCATTTTTACTTATTCATACATAAATTTGGTATTATAATGGTCAAATTATTGTTTAAAGAATAAAGATCACCCCTTATCATCGAAATAGACCCATATTACCTTCATTATTGTGGTATTTGTTTGCTTTCACATTAAATTTCCAGCTCATTAGTCTCGGTAACTAGATATATAATATGCAAATTAGATAAGATCACATGGTGTGATGTTCGCGATGACCTTGGCATATGTGAAAATCTATCCCGAAGATATGTACCAAATTTCAGCTTAATCCGTCAAATATTTTTTAAGTTATGCAAAATTAAAGCAAAATTTATTGCGAAAAAGTGGGCGTGGCTTAATTTGCATATCTATTATTACTTATTAGCTCAACTTTACTTTGTAAAGTTTGAGCTATTGCCATGGCTTGGTATCCGTCGTCCGTGTGTGCGTGATGCGTCAACAATTTCCTTTAGCACGGGCTACAGTTCGTACCTTTGTCCGATTATTATGAAATTTGTCCTGGATGTTGACATTGACATGTAGATGGGAACGAGTCATTTTGGGGTCATTCGGAAAAAAAATATGGCCGCCAGTGGCCATCTTGGATTTCAAAATTCAATCCATTATCACGGGCTACAGGCTGTACCGTTCGTCTTATTGTCATGAAATTTGTCATGGATGTTAATATTGACATGTAGATGGGAACGAGTAATGTTGGGGTCATTTGGCCAAAAAAAACATGGCCACCAGAAGCCATCTTGGATTTTACTCTTTGTATGACTAAATCCTTTAGCACGGACTACAGGTCGTACCTTGAGTCTGATCATCATGAAATTTTTCGTGGCTGTTGAAATTGGAATCTAGATGGGAACGAGTCATTTTGGGGTCATTTGGATGAAAAACATGGCCGCCAGTGGCCATCTTTGATTTCAAAATTCAATCCATTAGCACAGGCTACAGGTTGTACTGTTCGTCTGATCATCATAAAATTTATCATGGATGTTAATATTGACATGTAGATGGGAACGATTAATTTTGGGGTCATTCGGCCAAAAAACATGACCGCTGCAGCCATCTTGGATTTTACTCTTTGTATGACTAAATTCTTTAGCACGGGCTACAGGTCGTACCTTTAGTCTGATCATCATAAAATTTGTCATGGATGTTAGCAATGACATGTAGATGGGAACGAGTCATTTTGGGGTCATTTGTCCAAAAAGCATGGCCGCCAGCAGCCATCTTGGATTTTACTCTTTGTATGACTAAATTCTTTAGCATGGGCTACAGGTCGTACCTTTAGTCTGATCGTCATAAAATTTGTCATGGATGTTAACGATGACATGCGGATGGGATACAATCATTTTGGGGTCATTCGGCCGAAGACATGGCCGTCAGCAGCCATCTTGGATTTTACTTTTCTCTTCATGTCTATAAACTAGTATTATACATTCAACTTTCCACATTCATAATCGCTCCATTGACTGTAATACATTAAATTATTCCCTTTCCAATTTGAGCTACAGTGTCATTGACACTTTCATTCATACATAAATTTGGTATTATAATGGACAAATTATTGTTTAAAGATCAAAAATGCCCCCTTATCATCGAAATAGACCCATATTACATTCATTATTGTGGTATTTGTTTGCTTTCACATTAAATTTCCAGCTCATTAGTCTCGGCAACTAGATATATAATATGCAAATTAGATGCAAATTAGGCAAGTTCACATGGTGTGATGTTCGCGAAAACCTTGACATATGTGAAAATCTATCCCGAAGGTATGGTACCAAATTTCACCATAATCCGTCAAATATTTGTTAAGTTATGCAAAATTAAAGCAAAATTTATTCCGAAAAAGTACCCAAAAACACCCATTTTGGGGCCGTTCCTCTTCAGCCTATTTAGTCATAATGCACTGAGGCCCACGTGACAAAAAATATCAGTGGTTTTTCGACCTTCGATTAACCATAACTAGGAAACTAGATGGAATTTTTTTGTTCTGTAAAAAGTTTTGTGATCTGCGATTCATAATCTTTCATATGAGACTAACTATAAACATTGTACTTGAATATGACATTTTCACCTAAAATCCCTATTATCAGTCCAGACAGAGAAATTTGTATTGACTTGTTTCATTTATTTAATTTATGATGGCGATGTCATTTGATAAATAATAGTCTATTTTGTGTTGATAACACGATGGTTAAGATCAGGTCTGCAAATATCCACCGCACCTGCGAAGTTTATTTGTATAATCGGAGATTTCAATAATCCTTTGTTGTGTTACTCTAGTAGTTGGCGTGTTGCCATTTTCTGCGATTGCTAAATTTAGTCATTTAGATATTATGTACAAATCAAATAAACGGGATGTCATCCTTTAATAACGTGTCGCATGTATCAGGTGAAGGTCATTCTTCAGTTACCTTCACCTTTAGCATTCCACGGTGTACTCGCTCCCCGACTCTAGAAATGCAATCTGATTCCTATAGAGAAGCAGGATACCAACATGAGATTATCAATAATCAGATAATAGCAGCCGAAAGACTGTCAATTACCTTAAGGTATTTGGCTACTTCTCGTAGATCGGTGTTAATTATCTTCGTCAATGATGTCATGTCACGCTTGTTAATAATTCATTTGTTCGGAAATACTTATTGGGGGTCGAAACGTATAAAATTGAACTACCACCACTTCCAAAAACAACACCGATAAACAATAACGCTCTTTTCTGTTCCATGCAATGGAAATGGCTATTTTTTGTCCTGATATCAGTGATATAAATGAATGCCTATTAGTATGATTATCCTGAAATAAATTTATGCCACTTTGGCGAACATGGGAACCACGGTACAATTTATGCCATTTAGGCACACTTCAGGCACACTGGGCTTATATTTCGGCGAGAATCCAAATCTAGATTCTCGTAAATATTCTCAAAAATTACCCTGGATTCTCTTGAAAAAGTATATATCAGCAAAAAGCAAAATCAGATGAAATATATGCCCTGGAAATATAGCAAATCGTTTAATGCTTTAGAATTTTTGTTTTCGGAGATTTATATATATGCTTAAAGACATGTTATGGACTTTTTCGGGTGCGAGAAATTGATAAGTTAGTGCTCAGGCACTTTGCCAACCTGGAGAATGTTATCATTCTACTAACATCACTGAAAATTTCCAAAGAAATCTACCACACCACTTCATAGAGAACATCGTCTGAACTACCCCAAATTGTAAATATTTACATCTCGATTCGGGGCGCAACTATCGGCTATAATTAAACAAAAATGATTTCGCCATCGAGGGTCATTGCATTTAACTAATATATAAGAATGACGTTGTGTATCATCCATTTGAATTAATATTCGTAACAAATAACTACTTTGAGAAAGATTATTCTTAATTTCTATTTGATCACTCTGCCCGGTGTCTGTCGGAGTGTTTCACATCACTTTAATCAAGGAAGACTGTTCAGAAAAACTGTATTTCAAGACCACCAAACAACTTTCCTTTTTAGGGCCACCACATCTTTCCAAAGATGTACTTCTTCCATTTTGCTATCAAAGACCGAAAAATGTCGTTAAACTAGAGATCCAAATACCCCCCTAAGGGCCCCTGTATCTTGAGATATTAAAGACCGAAAATGTCGTTAAACTATAAAGACCGAAAAATGTCGTTAAACTAGAGATCCAAATACCCCCCTATATCTTGAGATATTATAAAGACCGAAAAATGTCATTAAACTACAAAGACCGAAAAATGTCGTTAAACTAGAGATCCAAACATCACCACCCCCTCTTTTTTGAGACATTAAAGAACGAAATATGTCGTTACACCATTAATACATAATTTGTGTTTATGAAAGTCTGGCACCCATTAGCAGTTTGTTTTCAGTACATTTTAATATTCATTGGAACGTAAACAATTATTCTCTGACAGAAATCATGTTAATATCGCCTTTCGTTACTGGTTTCCTCGACTCAAATATTTCTTACTGCTCAATACTTATAATTAAAAAAAATGTTCTTTGTTTTCTGTCACTTCTTAATAGCATTCTGTATTCTGCTATTGAAAAGAAAAAAGTTGCAGTATACCGTAAAGGTACGGAAGGCCTTGGTGGGTATCCTGTGAACATATTTCCACCTGTCAAAAACCGCTACAAACGAAAAAAATATTCAAATATAGACAGACTTTGTTAATATACAAATGATAAATATCTCATAAACAGTATGTTATTGTCGTAAATTTGACGATTGTTATGTAAACAAAGCATAAAAAGTTACTTTCCTGGTGTTTCTTTATATTATGATGGTAAACATAAAGAGCGTTCTTTGTTGCTCAATTCCTTATTTGGAAATAATAAAGAGCGTTTATACCATTTGTGTGTGATTAGCCAGTAGCATTGTGCTGCCTTCTATAACACAATCAGACTCTTGTTTAGGTAAAATGTAGTAGGTCTTTATGTAAGCATGATGTTTAAAGGTACTCAACCCGTAAAGAGGGTCCCCATCTCAACAGATTCCAACAACAACAATCCGATCAGAGGGTCCTATATTACTATTTCTTTGGCTTTGGGGGTAAAAAATATTTGATTCGAGTCGAGGAACCCATCAAACAAAGCTCAGAGTTATTAGATATTGATTTTTCAAATTTGTTATGTTCTCGAGATGAGTACTAATAACTGCCGTAATCTGCTCTGGATGTGTACTCCAAATCTATTCAAACAGACAAGGATGAATAACTCTAAAATCAAGTGGTAATTTTGACTGAGTTCTGGGCCAGATAGTATTCCCGATAATGAAAAATAATAGATTTCTAAAATCGATATCTAACAAATCTGAGCTTTGATGGGTGACTTCCTCGACTCGAATCAAATATTTTTGACCGCCGAAGCCATTGAAATAGTAATTGAGAGGAGTTTTATCGGGTTGAGTACCTTTAAGCGATAGTGATCGTATATTTGAACCAAAATGTATGCGTTTTAATATTTTTCTGTTTACGGTGTTTGGAACAAATATGAATATTTTCGACAACTAAGCCCTCTCGTTCCTTTAATATAACATCCCTCATCCAATAATCTCCAAATTGCATATCTAATTTCAATCATAGTTACACGTGACACCGCCCCTCATCATTTGCCAATTGTACACCCTTTTTTTGCTGCTGCAACTGCTCAATTTCTTTAAAAATTATTGAAAAAATGGCCCTCCCGCCCGCCGACATTAACCTCTGATTTTTTTTTTCGATCATCGGTCCACACCAAAATTGAGCACACGTCCCTATATACTATACCTATTTAAACCGACTATACACGGTGGTGTAATAGATCAACCGTTAATTTAACCGTTTAGGTAGCATATTTCCACGTATACGTTATCACGACAAATCCCTGCTGATCTGTTATTAATGAACCAAACAATTAACATGTCAACACACTCTGGCCCGCCAATGCTACAGTGTATAAACGTAACGGGACAAATATTCACAATATATTGGCAGCTAACGAGAACATTCATCACCAGCAATCTGCTCACCCCTTTCAGCTGATACGATAGAAACTAAACGATTTGTTACTTTTAATTACCCGTACTTAATTACACTACTTGCGTGTTAATAAAGTACGACCCCATTACCACTAAATGTGAAACATGTGATTTAGAACATTAATATTCACTCTTACATAGTTCCACATCCAAGGCTCGTCTTGTGTAATCGTATGTCAGTTGTAACGTTGTGAAACTGCAACCGAACTGAATCATTCTATGCTAAATAGTTCATGGGTGACCTGATGCATGCATTTTAGTTTTCTTGTACACTTAAATGTTGTTGTGAGTGCTTTCCTGAAAGATAGACCACACATCTATCGTAATTTATTTGCAGTTGTTTGAACTGTGCTACCACCTCGCTGTTAATAATTAATGTATTTTCAGTTGTATGAACTGCACTACCACCTTGCTGTTGCTCTACAAAGGGTAGGTAATCACAAGAAAGCTATCGCTCAGCTAACGAGGGCTCTGGAGGTTGTATCTTTCCCAAAGGTTAGTCTTGCCTCGAAAATGTCACCAAGCAAACGCCTAACAAGTAACAGGTCAGGCACATCCTGAATTCCACTATTATAATGATATCCCACTATTATAGTGGTATTTGACTATAACATATTCATGTTTCCTTTATTTGCGTAGGGAATAGAAGACATTGCATATCAGTGCGCAGCCAAATTTCACTCTTAACAATATCGCAGCGAATGAACAGTCTTCCGACAAAATTCGTTGTGCGATATTTTACGCCAGCTTTGATATTCAATAATATTATAATATTACTAATATATTCCTTTCTAAATGACAATAGCAGGATGACTCAATCATTCCTTCATAACAATATTTCAACTAATTGCATGCTTATTGAGTTGCTTATCGTGTGCCGTCATGATTAATCATTCTCCTGGACAAACTATAAGTATGATACCGAATTATTGCGACACTGATTTTTAATAATATTTGTGTGAATTATGATTTTGGATTATCCCTCTTTTATCAAATTAACAAAACGGTAATGGCCATATACCACTATAATAGTGGAATAACACTACAATAGTGGAATTCAGGATGTGCCTGACATGATTAAGTCATCCCATGACTTTTCCTATAATATGTATGCAACTATACACTATGTGAAAATAGCTGGCAATGCTGGTTAGACGTGAAGTAGAAAAGCCAAAATCACTGTTATGTGATGTTATGTGATGTTATGTCCGCAGATAGATGACTATAATAGAGATAGATAGTTCAATTACTCGTCATCATGATTGACATATAGATATATCATATACATGATAACAGAGTGGTTTCCCATGTTAATGGTGTACGTATGACACGTGCATTATTAGCCACATTATATATTTATATTTATACATCTACATGTACAATATAGATGTAATATATGGGATGATATTTGTGAAAGTATTGATGGTGGAGAACTGTTTCAATAATTGTAATCAGGTAATAACCCATGATTCTCGTTCATCAGAACCCTGATAATTAACGTATTGGTGACAGTGGGTATAATATTTATATATAATCCCGGATGTCACCTACATGTAGAACAGTCGAGCTGTGTACAATAAAGCGTACACAGACATTACATGCATATGACACAATTATTTATCATCAATACATACAAAACATATCACTTTTCTCTATAATACATTATTTATATCATATTAAATGAGATAAAGAAACCCTGTGTGGGCCCGGGGTAGAGTGGGCCTACCGCCCCACTGCGAAGGATAAGAGTCCCCTAATGTGGCACCCTGTTTGATATAGTACAATCAGACACGTCGACTACAATCATTTTAAAGATGTCCTGTCCGATTTGACACCATGAAGTCACCCTTCTACTTTTTCTCTAACATGAAGTAATTTGATCGGACCAATATATGATATTATTAATATGTTTTGGTGGCCAGATATCGACTCTTGATAAATTGACTTGCATATGTGAAAGTTATAACATGTTCATATCAGTCTGTCGCTCCGTTTGGGCCCAGGGTACAATGGACCTACCGCCCCACTGCGAAGGGTAAGAATTCCCTAATGTGGCATCCTGTTGCCGTGGAGTACAAGGGCAATTGTATCGCGTGATGCATCGACCTGCGGATACGGCTTATCTCATGATCCTCTTTGTTCCTGCATCTCTTCAAGACGAGTCGTTGAGTTGATCCGGGTCAATCAATCGGCTAGCCACGCCTCTGCACAGTGTTTCGTCTGCCATCTGTTCTAGTTTGTTTCTGGTGTCTGTTTTTCTTGTGTGTTGTTTCTTTCGTGTCATGTCTCTTTGCATTTAGTCTTCATGGCTGTTAAATGTTTAAATCTTGTAATGTTCACGCCTGTCTCGCTGGTCTCGCTGTGGGCAGGTACAGGGAGGCTGCTATATGCAGTGGCTAAACTGCTCGCCGCTGCCGTTATGTACCAGTCTTTGGCCCGACCATAATGCGAAGGGTAGTCCGAGGCAGCTGCTGGGCTAGTTGTCGATTATCTGTTTTTCATATGGCAACTCATAACCAAAAACGTAATATTGACAAACCCCCAAATTCCACTGATGCTGAGGTATATCCTTGGTACTTGGTTTTGATCCGAATGTCACGAGACCTTCTGTATTTGTGATTGATAAAACGTTACAAAGCATAGCCGGACAATTAAAATTTGTCAAACAGATCAGGATTCAGGACTGGGCCACTAAGTGGCTATCTTCTGATAGAATATTCAAGAAAATTTCAAGCTAACGTTCTTATGCAATTAAAATCTATTGCACAAACAGCAGTGTTGATTACTCCTCACAAGACATTGAACAGTAGCAGAGCTGTGTTGAGACTGGTGATATAGCTTATTCTTCTGTGTCAGAGATATTGTTAGCACTACAGGGAGTTAGATTTTGACCTTTGACCGTTTGACCTTCAGTGGGTGCGAGCATCCATGGGAGCATGGTACATGAAGATGGATTTAAGCACACAGGTTCCAAACCAATTGCGATGTTTTAAATGTCAGGGGTATGGTCATGGCCAGGAACATTGGAAAAGGACATAAACCATATGTGCACGATGTTCTATTTCTGGTCATGACCATAAGGATTGTACGAATCTTTAAAAATGTTAAATCTCTCAAGGTTCACATGCTGCAATGGATCGTTCATATCCCAATTGAGATTATGAATTCAAGATTCAACGATGTAAAGCTGAGAAGCATATGTCATATATAGATGCTAAGAAAATAGTTGGACATCGACCATCCATTCCACAGGTCGCATAATCAACGATCGGGTCTGCCAAAGTTGTGTTGATGCCAGCACTCAGACAGACAACAGTCAGACCAACATTATTCGTGTATCAATAATGACTTGAAGTATCTGATATAATCCTTGTGCCATCACATGTATCACAGGACATTGAAACATCTACTGAAGAATCACCCGTTGCTGCAAAACAAACCACTCAAGTTAAGCCAGTTACTGCTACACAGTCTATTCGTGTTGATGCTGTTGCTCCACAACAAAAATCGCCTGTTGCTTCGGAACAAAAATCGCAAAAGTCTCTCCAACGTTTCGACTCTCAGAAAGAGAGGTTCATATGTGAGCTATCAAACTTTGACCAGATGCTTAATGAGAGACAATTAACACTAACAGCCACCAAACAATATTTGTGAATCGAGGCTGTCGGTTGGGTGAAAAATTATATTATTCTGTCTCACCCACCGACCGTCAGCTTGACGCATTGATAAAGGTTCATGCGCGATTCATCAAATATTATAAATACCTTATCAATGAAAAATCTGATGTCACAAGCTACTTACATATTTTAATTTGACTTGGTAATTTCGTGCTATTTATTTGCTATTTATTATGTATTCTTGTACTACTTTTTTCGTTTTATATTATGATTGCTCACTAGTCTGTTCTTGACTTTACATTCCTGACTCCCATTGTAAACATTCTCATTTGGGTGTTTTATATGTAGATAGCTCATTGTTTTAAACTAATCCACTGTCTTATTTATCTACACAGTTGCTTCGCTACGAACTTTTTTGATACCTGATTCTGTTCTTGGCAGTGATATGGCCTAGCGGCTAAAACGACGTTAAACCCTCAATCAGTAAATCATTGAGTTCAAATATATAACTATTTACTTATCATAATCAGATATATAATTATATCTATTTTCTGTTATTTATATATATGCTCGCGCGCACATCTGTGTGGCCTCTGACCATCAACTAAACCTTCTGAACTAAATATCGAAGGTGTTTAATGTGAATTCGCTATGGTCATTAAATTACTGATTCAATTTCAAAGAGTTTGGTCTATTAACATAGTGTAGTATGGTGTATCTTATACTAAAATCCTTTAATTGTTCACACTCTAATTAAGTATAGTCGATAAGAGACTGACCACTTTTATTTCAGAATGGTTGCCGTGCTGGTTGCCTGACAAACTCGTGTTTGATGACACCCGTCTATGCTCGGAGAGCTTTCGCTTATTGTAAATCAGGTTTGTGTAATTATTGAAATGTTATAACCTCTACATATCCACTGTAGGCTAAATCGACACTGCGGTCAGATTCGTCATCAGCAATGGAAGTTCGATTCGCCAGTGGTTAGTGTGTCCGACTTGTAATGTTGCCGGTGGATTATTAACGTAGTGTTTCTGAATACCAAATTTACACCACTCGTAGGATTGATGATTTACCTCACGAGCTTTAGCGAGTGTGGTAAATCATCAATCCCACGAGTCATGTATATTTGATATTCAGAAAAATGACGTGTGTATTTTGTTTATATCATGATCCTAAAGATGAGATTAAAATTAGACAGTTAGAACTTGAAACATGTCAACACTTTAACCACCCGTGGACCCCGCGGCAACCCAGTACGTTAGTACTGTTGCCTGGCGAAGGAATATGAAACCTGAGGGAATTGCGAAAGTGTATAAAAAACCTATTGAAATTTAATATTCGCCCATCACCGCTTGGATTGCCGCTTAATGTCTGATTGACTGGTGAAATATAACTCTCATCTGGTTTAAATTCCGTTACTGGACTTAATCGATACATTGTTTATCTTAACGCTCACACACACTAATGGGAATTTAACACTGATTCATTCTGCGCGTTGGCTTTCAGCGTGGGGTTTCGCATTCAGATTTCCGTAGTATTAAAATTGCGTTTCGCTTCTAATATGATTGCATCAACTTATCTTCTATAAATATAGTATGATAATCGTATTACGATACGAACATAACCAGTACAATATTCACATTCTAGTGATAATTATATTGCTGAAAAGCAAGGTTTAAACTATGTGGTTTAAAGGGGTACTATACACTAAATCCGGCTATTTATGGGACGGTCTTCTTCTCAAAAGAGTATATGCAACAAATGAATGGATTTGATCCATGTATTAGTACAAAATGCACTCGTTTACTTTATGAACGATGTAAAACAAATTGATAATCATAATGAATATGATTGTATGACTGGAGTCATAAAATCATTTTTATTATAATTACCATGTTGTTTGCATCATTCATAGAGCGCACTTGTGAGCTGCAACAGAGTGTGTCAAATCACTTTAAACTTTTAACTCGAAATGATAAATCCGATCTGCGAGTTTGGTGTAATCTAAATTTAAAAAAAAAAAATTTAATCCTTTTCTAGATCGTTTTTAATAAATTGAAATGTATGCTACACTGGCGTATAGCGTGAATTGGTTATTTATATAGATCTATATTGTTTCCCGGAACCTCGACCATGTAACAGCATAGGTAATATGCAGTACTTAGCTACAAGCAATTTATCATTGTAAAAATGTTTTCTGCCATCGTCACGATTTCAGTGGGCTTGCAATTTTATATTTCATTATTTATTTTTATTAACCGACTATCTTACAATACATGCCAGTACTGATGGGGGCCTCAAACCTTATTCAGCAGCCCTGGTCATACTATAAGTTTGTCTCGCTTACGGGGAGATGTGACACATATAGCATGAATCTTGTTCGCATGCGGCATGGGATCCGACCATTGATCTAATCTATAACTGTAAATTTTCATGTAATTCAAAACACTATTAGCGCCACAAATTTCAACAGCATTGGTTGTTCCCTTTCCTAAAACACGACATCCGAACGAGCAAATAATATTTAGTGCCCAAATAATCTTTACTTTAACATATGATTGATCAATCTACAAAAGGATTGTGGTACAAGTTATAGAAACCTATACAGTTACGAATAATACTAGTTTCGACCATTTAAAAACATATGAATCGTAATGCCTACCGGGAAATCATATTGTCACCATGGGAACCTGGCTAATTATATGGTAAATTAGCAAATTAAGAGCAAACAAATGGTGTTCACCCATGAACAATACCATTGGTCTGATCTTTATTAGTTACGGTCTTGATATTAATTAAACGGTGTTGAACCGTAAAAAATACAACGGTCTGACAGTTACTGGTTACGATCTGCCAGTTACTTAAACGGTTTTATACCGTGGAAAATACTACGGCCTGACCGTATGTTTAACGGTCAAAGGTTGGCAGCGATGTTGCGCGGTCTCAGACCGTTAAAGCGACGGTCTTTTTTCTAACAGTGTACAGAAGAGACCCTCCCCGACTTTCATAAGGTATCTTCTATCGACGCTTGCTGTTCGAGCTATCGACAATATATTTTTCGTACATGTCAGACGAAGATCGCTTCCCAATTGATCACTGATACACAACCGGGAATAATGATGTCAACTAGATTAACTACGTGAAAAGTATACCAAAAACTAATGTTGCGTGATGCCATTTTTTTTAATCAAAATTAATTAAAATCGCCTGCGATGCACATGTTTATTTTCTGTGCATGAGCTTCTTAGCTTCCCACCGGGAGTGTCGCACTTGTGTTCATTATAGATATGTGGCATATATGTGATTATATTCGAGAGCCAGCGCCCTCTTTCTCAAGAAATACACATTTCACGTGACTGGATTGTAAACTGTTAAAAGATTGCCACAATGACACCTGATTTACAATTTATTCTTGCCTCCTGTCCGAAGTCTTTCCAAAAATTCAAATCTTAGTGATGACAACTTCGAAACTATTTTTATTATAAGCTTATAATTTTATTCACTTCAGGCGAGTTTAACAACGCATTGAAAGATGCAGAGAAACCCGTTGTGTTGGACAGCAAAAATCCGGTATGTGGATATGTGCTCATAGTGTAGGGTCATTTGTTTTAACGTTGTCATTTTCATTATCAGGGTGGAGAAAATGACCAATAAGCACGAGTGTGTCCCATGCCTATAACCACGAGTGTGTCCCATGCCTATAATCTAATATATTTCGCGTGGTTATACGCAGCAATTTCCAGACGAACAGATATGAACGCACAATTAACTGAATCATCGGCCCAAACTCTTTCAGAGCTGACAATCAGCTCCATCCATATATGAGGATAACGACTGTGATAGAACTCGCTATCTGATATGTATCTCGCTTTCTTTCGTCCGTAAAATATTTTTGTGTTAAACTTCCAACTGAATATTCTGATCACTGCCAACTGGTCACACATTTTAAAGTTAATGACAGCTCGCTCCCCAAATCCAATACGAAATACAAATACAACAATAAAACACTCCGATTCATATGGAATGATATGAGTCGACGAAAAGCAATCGACTATTTGACCGGCCAAGCTTTCAACGATAAATTGGGGAATTATAGAATACAATTATATTCTAATGATCAATCAGGTGTATCCCGAGCAGCAATCGATTTCACGGAAATATTAAATAGTGTTAATATGCACGCTTGCAAGCGGAAGCATGACAACCGAAAATCACAACCGCGTAAGAGGAAATGGTTTGATAATAGATGCAAGGAATTAAAGCAGAGTCTAGATGGAACAATCCGTGAAATGAAGAATAATCCATTCGATGCTACTTTAAGACTAAAATATCATACTATGAAAAAATCATATAAGCAAGAAATAAAAAAGAAGAAGAAATGCTTTTATACAGACGTTCATGCCAGTTTAGAACAAATGGAAAGTGATGATCCCAAGAAATATTGGAATGTTATAGCCCAACTACGACAAAAACCCCGTTCTGATAATAGGCTCGACCCTGATAAGTCTGTGGATTTTTTCAAACAACTCTTTTGTCCGTCCAATTCAGTTAACCGAATAGACATTGAGTCCACTTCTGGTGGATTTTCAGAGACACCAATAAACAACGAACATATATCTGCTGAAGAAGTTATAACTGCTGCACGTACTCTAAAAAATGGCAAAGCTGTAGGCCCAGATCAAATCTGCAATGAACTGATTAAGCTTACGTTAATTACTATGCCAATAATGCTCGACGATACACTTAAAAAATTAAATATGATTATACAGACCGGTCACTATCCGACAGAATGGAGTAGGTCTGTATTACATTTATTGTACAAGAAAGGTGATAATACTGATCCTAATAACTATCGTGCAATTGCCTTAAGCTCATCCCTTGGAAAGCTGTTCAATAAAATAATAAATCGCCGTCTGGCCGCTTTTCTGGAGGCAAACTGCAGCATAAGCGACAACCAATTTGGATTCAGTAAAGGTAAAAGTACAATAGACAGCGCGTTTGTTCTTCATTCGGTGATACAAAAATACAAAAACGAAGGCAAACCTGTATACTGTGCATTCGTTGACTTTCGCAAAGCATTTGATACCGTTAATAGAAGTCTTCTTGTTCATAAACTTGCATCGATAGGAATAACTGGACACATACAATTTTGAAATCATTGTATGCTTCAAGTTATTATTCTGTGAAAACGTCCAAAGGATTGGGGCCTCCGTGTTTGTCAACAATTGGTGTACGCCAAGGGTATATACTGTCACCTACGTTATTTAAAATATTTATAGATGATGTTGGAAAACTTTTCAATGATACATGCTGCCCTGTGCAAATTGGCAATTGCCAGGTAAATCATTTGTTATTTGCAGACGATCTTGTTTTATTATCTGATAGTCCGGCTGGGTTACAACTTTGTTTAGATAAACTAAACGAATACACGCAGACTAATTATCTCAAAATCAATGAGGACAAAACTAAATGCGTAATATTTCGATCAAGACATCGTTCTATTGATCCAAAATTTTACATTGAGAAAACTAAACTTGAAATTGTGAAGGAATACACTTATCTTGGAATAAATTTTACCAGTAATGGAACATTTACAAAAGCTATATGTAATATGAGCGCTAAAGCTCGCAAAGCCTTATTTGCATTAAGAAGCGCATGCAACGATAAAGCACCACTCCCTTTGCGCACATATATAAAACTTTACGATAAACTCATCAAACCAATTATCCTGTATGGCAGTGAACTATGGGGCGTTGAAATAACACCGTTAAATCACGAACGTATGCCATGTGAAAAGCTTCAGGTTAAATTTTGTAAACAAATACTACATGCAGGACGAAATGCGTCGAATAACGCGGTGCGTGCGGAATTAGGTATATATCCACTATACACTGATGTGATTGGTCGAATGGCGTCGTATGCTATAAAGTTATCGTCCCGCAACGACAGCAAATTATTAAACGAAGCAGTCGAAGAACAGCGAGTATGGTCCGTCTGTAAGTCCCCCTTTGCATCACTAAAGGCGTCAGGACTCTATATTCCGCGCAACCCAGGAAACATGAGTCCAACATTAAGCAAATTCAAACTAACTACGAAGGCGAACCATGTTTCTGACTTCTATAGAAGCCTCAGCGACGAAGCCTCACCTACCGGAAGAAATAAACTGAGAACATATCGACTTTTTAAACATGACTACTATATCGAACCTTACCTTATCCACACTAACTCAATAGATGATAGAATCGCATTCGCTCGCTTTCGGATAAGTAATCACCCATTGCTCATAGAAAAAGGCAGACACGCAAACCCCCCTGTAGATGTAGAGAAAAGAATATGTCTATTTTGTAAACGTGGCTCTATAGAAGATGAATTTCATTTTCTGATGGACTGCTCGTTTTATGCGGGCCTTAGAAATGATTTATTATCGATGATTAGTTTTGTACACCACCATTTTGATAAACTTTGCCCACTAGAGAAATTTAAAGTGATTATGACCAACGATTGTCCTGAAATTTGTGCAGGTGTATGTAATCTGATCCGGAGGTTCTTTGAATTGAGATCTGATTATTGCATTAACACCTAATTGGCTTACGGTTATTGGATACCAGTGGCCTCTGATAATAACTGTGATATTGTATTTACAGTCGTAGCACAACTGTAAGTAATCAAACAAGCATTCC
The DNA here is from genome assembly GCA_032622095.1 of Siphonodentalium dalli. Lineage (NCBI taxonomy): Eukaryota > Metazoa > Mollusca > Scaphopoda > Gadilida > Siphonodentaliidae > Siphonodentalium > Siphonodentalium dalli. Next base: position 88,215,230 of record CP136061.1, on the reverse strand, counting down.
GTGGTAGATTGCCGCGGCGTGAATAATCATTATCATTTGTATTATTATTGAATGCTTTAGTACTTCTTTTCGTCATGATTTCTATTTTGATTGTTTATTCATTATGTATTCTCAGCAACATGTCCTTATATATGGATGTTCTTGCAAATAAATTATATTCTATTCTATTCTATTCAATATATGCAATGTCTCATAATAACCAGAAAGCCTGTATGATACCTGAACAGCTGCACATCAGAAGTTTGGTAATTTTGTAATAATTTCACACTTATTTAGATTACAACATTTGTGAGGAAATGATACCGATCGTTATTAAATAACTACTAATTTTATAATCAGCAACATAGACGACATGTGCGCAAATCATCAATTATCTACCGATAATTCGATCACCCATTATTCCACACACCATTTTGTACGTCAGCCGGATAAACACCAACCAGAGGGGTGTGACTAATTACCGCCCGGGACCGCCCGGGCGGCCCCACGGGCCCGTGGACACAATATATCGACGGTATAACGTAGCGACAAGCCACCTGAGGGCAACATAGAAAATTTTACTCGCTCGCTCGTCTCCGGTTGCTCATATTAACCCCACAAATGCCGATATTGGCTAAAAGAGCCTGGGTGATTACGGGTGTCTTCGTGTGTTTTCAGACAGATTATTTTGGTGATTCGCGGTATTGCAATACACCTGAGTATTAATTCCATATATTGACTCGTTAACGCGTCCACGGCCGATGTTATTAACCCCTCAAAATACGATAAAATGGTGTATAAACAAAAAGAACCTTGGGACCACTCGGGACCGCCCGGGCGATCCCATGGGCCCGTGGGCACTATATCTCGACGTTATAATGTAGCGACATACCTCACGAGGTCAACCTAGAAAATGTTACTCGCTCACTCGACTCCGGCCGGTGTTATTAACCCCTCAAAATCCGATAAGATGGTATATAAACAAAAAGAATATTGGGACCGCCCGGGACCGCCCGGGCGACCCCATGGACGCGTGGACAATATATCTCGACGTTATAACGTAGCGACATACCCCACGAGGTCAACCTAGAAAATGTTACTCGCTCGCTCGACTCCGGCCGGTGTTATTATCCCCTCAAAATCCGATAAAATGGTATATAAACAAAATGAACATTGTGACCGCCCGGGACCGCCCGGGTGGCCCCACGTGCCCGTGGACACAATACCTCGAAGTTGTAACGTAGCGACATGCCACCAGGGGGGGACTTAGAAAAATTTATTGGCTCGCTCGTCTCCGGTCGGTCATATTAACCCCACAAATGCCGATATTGGCTAAAAGACCCTGGGTGATTACGGGTGTCTTCGTGTGTTTTCAGACAGATTATTTTTGTGATTCGCGGTAGAGCAATACACCTGAGTGTTAGTTCCATATATTGACTCGTTGACGCGTCCACGGCCAATGTTATTAACCCCTCAAAATCCGATAAAATAGTATATAAACAAAAAGAACATTGGGCCTGCCCGGGACCGCCCGGGTGGCCCCACGTACCCGTGGACACAATATATCGACGTTATAACGTAGCGACATACCCCATGAGGTCAACTTAGAAAATGGTACTCGCTCGTTCGACTCCGGCCGGTGTTATTAACCCTTCAAAATCCGATAAAATGGTATATAAACAAAAAGAACATTGGGACCGCCCGGGACCGCCCGGGACCTCCCGGGCGGCCCCATGGACACTATATCTCGACGTTATAACGTAGCGACATACCCCACGAGGTCAATCTAGAAAATGTTACTCGCTCCCTCGACTCCGGCCGGTGTTATTAACCCCTCAAAATCCGATAAAATGGTATATAAACAAAAAGATCATTGGGACTGCCCGGGACCGCCCGGGTGGCCCCACGTGCCCGTGGACACAATATCTCGATGTTATAACGTAGCGTCATACCCCACGAGGTCAACCTAGAAAATGGTACTCGCTCGTTCGACTCCGGCCGGTGTTAGTAACCCCTCAAAATCCGATAAAATGGTATATAAACAAAAAGAACATTGGGACCGCCCGGGACCGCCCGGGCGGCCCCATGGGCCCGTGGACACTATATCTCGACGTTATAGCGTAGCGACATACCCCACGAGGTCAACCTATAAAATGTTACTCGCTCGCTCGACTCCGGTCGGTGTTATATACCCCTCAAAATCCGATAAAATGGTATATAAACAATAAGAACATTGGGACCGCCCGGGACCACCCGGTGGCCCCACGTGAACGTGGACACAACACCTCGACGTTATAACTTAGCGACATACCCCATGAGGTCAACTTAGAAAATGGTACTCGCTCGTTCGACTCCGGCCGGTGTTATTAACCTCTCAAAATCCGATAAAATGGTATATAAACAAAAAGAACATTGGGACCGCCCGGGACCGTCCGGGCGGCCCCACGGGCCCGTGGACACTATATCCTGACGACAATAACGTAGCGACATACCCCACGAGGTCAAACTAGAAAATGTTACTCGCTCGCTCGACTCCGGTCGGTGTTATTAACCCCTCAAAATCCGATAAAATGGTATATAAACAAAAAGAACATCGGGACCGCCCGGGATCACCCGGGTGGCCCCACGTGCCCGTGGACACAATATCTCAACGTTATAACTTAGCGATATGCCACCTGAGGGCAACATAGAAAAATTTACTCGCTCGCTCGTCTCCGGCCGGTCATATTAACCCAACAAATGCCGATATTGGCTAAAAGAGTCTGGATGATTACGGGTGTCTTCGTGTGTTTTCAGACAGATTATTTGGTGATTCGCGGTAGTGCAATACACCTGAGTGTTAATTCCATATATTGACTCGTTGACGCGTCCACGGCCGATGTTATTAACCCCTCAAATTCCGGTAAAATAGTGTATAAACAAAAAGAACATTGGGACCACCCGGGACCTTATGCCATGGTGGAATTTCACAATAAATTAGGTGTGTCATATATACTGGCCAGCAAAATTTCAGCGGCCAGGAAAAAGAGATTTAAGACTGTGTCAAATTGACATGTTTATATTATTTTTGTCTTCCGAAACCATTCAAATAAAATCGTCGCCGAAAATAGTCTTCGCGAACGAAGAGCGTTTTTAACAACTCTCAATGTGTGATCGGAATTTACAAACGGTACACGAAATACGATTCACAGAAGACACATGTTTAAAGGCGTGGTCAGCGTTCACGTTAAGCAATGTTGTTATAATATTCACATTTAGTAAAACCGCCATACATATAACAGTGTAGTTATTACGTATATTGGAATGACGATTTATGACATTTGTTTTAATTGAACACATTCTTGTTCGAAAGCCCATGTCATACATGTATCATTTTCGTCAACACGTGAGTGCGAATTTAATGATTCACAAGAGGCATATAGTAATCATATTTGGGATCACGATACTTCTCAGAACGACATAAGTTTGCACATGCATATCAATTAAGTGTGTGTTTGAGATGATGCGGCATTATAATTTCTCAGAGATTGACACATACAGGAATAGAAAGAATCTTACTTTTCAAAAGTAAAAATAACAAGAACGTCGAGCGAGCGAGTAACATTTTCTAGGTTGACCTCGTGGGGTATGACGCTACGTTATAACGTCGAGATATAGTGTCCACGTGCCCATAGGGCCACCCGGGCAGTCCCGGGCGGTCCCAATGTTCTTTTTGTTTATACACTATTTTATCGGAATTTGAGGGGTTAATAACATCGGCCGTGGACGCGTCAACTAGTCAATATATGGAATTAATACTCAGGTGTATTGCTCTACCGCACATCACCAAAATATACTGTCTGAAAACACACGAAGACACCCGTAATCACCCAGGCTCTTTTAGCCAATATCGGCATTTGTGGGGTTAATATGACCGGCCGGAGACGAGCGAGCGAGTAAATTTTTCTATGTTGCCCTCATGTGGCATGTCGCTACGTTATAACGTCGATATATTGTGTCCACGGGCCCGTGGGGCCGCCCGGACGGTCCCGGGCGGTAATTAGTCACACCGAACCAGAGTACACTAGTTTACAGTAAACTCTGCCATTAAGGTATTAGCCAACCAGGATTCGTATGCATGGTTCCATTTACCAAATTTGCAAATGACAAAAAAACGTTCATTTGGAATACAAAAATAATTCATTTGACCAAATTTTGGCAATTGGTTTTGTTTTAAACGCCTTCGAAGGTCACTAGAAAACCTACATAATTGACAAAACAGTCATTTAACGATGTATGGATATTTAATCGACTGTGGTCATATATGACAGACAGAAAAGCGATGTTCTGTGAAATTTGTTTTGAGGCTGGGATACATCAAAATCATGTACTGTGTGTGTATAAATGAATACATTTTATCTTCAAATGATAATAGTACCTAAATTTTTAAAAATTAGACCCTCAATTCAATTTGGCAAGTCAACTGGCAAAAATAATTCATCTGGTAAACATTTTGGCAACAGAACATTTTGGTCCACAGCCAACTCTGTGTATAGCCAACGCAATGGTAATAAACATTATAGTTAAATTTTCCAAACCTGTGTACCCTTCAGCACTTTTAGGTGAGAGTAACCACGTTTCTTGCCATATATGGAATATCTCTCGCATCAATGAGTTATTTTGATGCAAATACAATTCGTCCAAAACACCGTGTTCTACAAGTTGATGGCATCTCTGTGTGAAATTTCAAACACCCATTTATGTTTTAGGATGTGTACTGTATTCGTGCCTTGGTACGGAGCTCCAGAGACGAAGATAGATGTGTAAGTCAAACTAGAAACAGACTATATTATAGTATATATGTGACCCGCCATATCAAATCCAGTCGTAAGTCGGGATTTTTTTTACCCTATGGTCGACTCGCATATATAAGAGAATGCATTGGCCTAACAATTTTTTATCATTTTTTTAAATAAATGTTTCTTACAATTTTTAGGACATAAAATAAAAAAACATCCATTACCCTGCAGGGAGCCCCGCACATATATAGAAGCATATAGAAGAGTGTCGTCTGCTCATTTTTGTCTGGGGCTCTGTATGGGTGAAATTATAAAATTGTTAAAGAATACAAGAACAAATTATTAAAATTGTAAAAAATTGTAAAAAATTGTTAGGCCAATGCATTCTCTTATATATGCGAGGCGACCTATGGTCGACTCGCATATATAAGAGAATGCATTGGCACAGGGTAAAAAAAAATCCCGACTTACGACTGGATTTGATATGGCGGGTAACATATGTGGAAATCTTCCGCCTCCAGTAAGAAACAGCGTTTTTGGTTGGTTAGACAGCCGTGCAACATACCCCATGTTTACGTCTAGAGCCGCCAAAATAAGGGAAATAAAGACAACCGTCCCATCGCTTCTTAATAGACTACTTTTATTACGTAGATTAAGCTGAACTGCTTTATGGGGAAACCGATAGGAAATATCGACATTTTGTGTTCATAATTCTTCCGGAATAAATGTCATTTTGCTATGAATGACCTTTATTAGGGATTTGGGGAAAGACCCGGGATTATTTTTAAGGGGTGTGGACCCCCCCCCCCCTTACAACCCACTTTTGACAGTTTATAAAGTTTTGAAATGGGAGTGCATTTACATAACATAAAAAATACAAAAATATTTTGTGTGCCTTGTTCTTGGTTCTCTATTTAGTTGGAGATGATGAATCCGATGCTGACAATATAGCCTCTTGAAGCTTGATGTTTCCCAGTGGTTGATTATAGTCTGTGTGTCGTGCCTCGCAATTTGCCCTGATTTTCTTGGATTCGGCTATGGTCGCCAGCGGACTTCTCATTATCTCTTGGGCCTCGGCAGCTGAATGAGAGGATCAGCTGTTGTTGTTGTTGTTGTTGTTGTTTTTGTTGTTCAAATGTGCATGTCCTTCGAAATTTACAATCCACAATTTATAAAATAATAATAAAATGGAATGATCAAAATCAGAATATTGAGATATATATCAAACGTGAAATGTATAAGAATAAAATAGCAAAAGAAACTTAACATAATCAATTACATGCTCATATTAAAATAATGAAATATATAAGAATATATAATACTAGCCGATGAGCCCGACGTTGTCCGGGCTATTCAAAAACCAAATTTCAAGTCGATAGCTATTCAAAAACCAAATTTCAAGTCGATAGCTCCACCCGTTTCCGATATCTGGTCTGCGCATGCGCGAAGCTGGCGTCGCACGGGCTCGGCGACCCGATAAAATTCGTATCCGGGGCAAGATACATTCACATAGCAAATTTCAAGTCGATAGCTCCACCCGTTTCCGAGATCTCGTCTGCGCATGCGCGAAGCGGGCGCCGCACGGGCTCGCCAATACGACAACGACGACCGCCTGGTCAAACTACACTCACGTACCAAGTTTCGTCCCGATCGGTCAAGAATCGTAGATTTGTATTAATGACAGACAGACAGACAGACAGACAAACAAACATACATACAGACAGAGGTCTTCAAAATATATATGAGATGTAAGTTAAATATTTAGATATTGAATAGTCTATTTCTTATGATGTACATGTACCTTAATTTTCTCACAGGCAATACGTGATCTCGACGAAGCACTGAAGATCAATCCAGACCATATATGTGCTCTAGTTTTAAGAGGATCGTTGTCAAGGTCACAGGTAAGCGAAGTATATTGACTTTCTACTGTTTACTATAGTATAGAAGTCCCGGTACATATTCCAAGTTGACGGTATGCATATTACAAGATACAATTCCTGTATGTTGGGGCAAATTCTGCTGCTCATGAGAAAACAGTTCAATTATTTTTTTAACTGCTCATCCATTTGACAACGCTACACCTTTTAGGTGTATATTATTCTTACCCATTTCTATACTAAATGGATTTTCTCAGTCTGTTATACAGCATATATCGGAATTGTCTATTATACAGATTTGCAGGTGTGCATGTACATGTAATATAAACAGACGACTTTGTTGAAATTATTATCTGAACATTTCATATGTGATAACTACTCATCAATGATGCTTTAATATAGAAAGGGTTAAACTTATTATCTGAACATTTCCTATGGAATAACTACTCGTCAATGATGCTTTAGTATAGAAGGGGTTAATGATGACCTGTCCGAATTAACACACCTAATTACTATTCCTACGGCTTCCCGGTGGACATTTGATTTGAGTTGAGGAACCCGCCTTTCAACTTCCAGAGTTATTATGGTTCGATTTTAAAAATATAAAAATTAATAGTTTCTACACTTCGAATTATATGTATAGTGATGCCTGCTTAGAACTGCAGTTCCCCAGTATGTGTCATCACAAAATCAGAACAAAATATCTAATGACTGTTGGTATTGCTTGTCACCTCTCATATTGTTCCCGAGTGATGTAATATCTAATGACTGTTGGTATTGCTTGTCACCTCTCATATTGTTCCAGAGTGATGTAATATCTAATGACTGTTGGTATTGCTTGTCCAGCTCATATTGTTCCCGAGTGATGTAAAATCTAATAACTCCGAGCTTTGAAGGGTGGATTCCTCGACTCAACTCACGTATGATTAACTTGTCTATTTTCGTGAATAAAACATGATTACTGAATCGGGAATAAGTATATCTATGTATCCGCATGTCAACTATCACAAGATACTGTCAATTCGGTTTCTAGCGATAGTTTTTGTTCTATTTCATTCCCAAAATCATTTCCGAACTACCAAAGCCACCAGCCACCGCGAATCACGAACTTGCGTGACCTCCCGAACTCTGGTCACGAAAACCTCGCATGTCCGTATATTTTGATAGGCTGAAATACATATTCGAGGTGGATAAAATAGATTTCAAAAATCGAAATCTAATAACTCCGAGCTTTGAAGGGTGGATTCCTCGACTCAACTCAAATATTTTTAACACACGAAGCCGACGAAATAGTAACTTGTATGTGACAATCTTTTCTATAATAAAAACTCATTGACGAGTAGTTCCATTGGGAAATATTCAGATATAAAAGTTCAACAAACGCCCGTGTGTCGAACTTATTATCTGAACATTTCCAACCAATGAAAATGAATCCTTCTGCTCTTGTAATTATATATTTTCTGTCTGTCGTCTGCTTATAGATCCTGAACACCCCTCCGAATTAATAATAGACCATTCCAACATACATTGTTATAACTGGGTGGAGGAATCCATTTGGCATAGAAAGGGTTAAATCTGACAGAGAATCTTTAACCATGCAAGTCATCTCTGAAATTAGGATCGTGTATAGGCAGCATGATTAAAGGTAATCAATCCGATTCGATGGTCCCCATATCATTAGATTCCAACAACATCAACAAATTTTGAATTGCCGCTTCATTTATCAGAATCGATTAATTGCCCAAAAATAAAGCTAACCACTGTCAACTATAGTATAAAATTGCCCGAAACCTGTTATTTATTAACATTTTGTTCAACGAAATTTTGCCGGGTTGTAAAATATCTGACACAAAAAGCCACTTGATTTTAGAGTTATCCATCTTCATCCGCAATTTGGTCCGAGACCGTCTTCTCATCGACATTTTACTGGGCCACTAAAATAAAAATGATCGGTGTTGAAAAACAATATATTTCAAAAATCGATATCAGACCACTCTGAGCTTTGATTGGTGGGTTCCTCGACTCGAATAAAATATTTTTTACCCCGAAGCCAAGGAAATATTAATTTGCGAGCGTTAATTAGGTTTATGCATCTTTCATATGTACAATTGTGGAAATCTACTCAGTTTTGAAACAATTGAAGGTGGAGTTGCAGCATTGTTCGCCACTGTATATAATCGTTGTTATACTGAATGGTTTCTACCACCCAGTTATAAAACATATACATTGAAAGTGTCTATTATTCATTTACTCATTTATTCATTTACTCAAAACATACGACAGCCAGAAAATGGATAATACACGAGTAGAATGATTCATATTCATTGGAGGGAAATGTTCAGATAATAAGTTCAACAAACGTGGTCGTTTGCTTAACTTATTGTCTGAACATTTTATAAGGGAACTACTCGTCAATGAGTTTTAGTATAGAAAGGGTAAATATATACAGCTTGCGGAAATCTATACTTGAATGCGGTTTTTCAGAATTGTTCGCTAATCTAGATTACTAGTATCCCTTTCTATACTGAATGGATTCTCCATCCTACCCAGTTATAAAAGTATACATTGGAATAGCCTATCATTCATTAGGTTGGTGTTCAGGTGGATAAAGCAGACGACAGTCAGAACAATGGATAATATCAAAGTAGAATAATTCATATTCGTTGGCGGGAAATGTTCGGATAAGTTCTAGCGAACTGTGGTAGTTTGTTGAACTTATTATCTGAACATTTCCTGTGGGACCTACTCGCCAACGAGTATATAGTGTATATACAAGATTAAGACGTGTGAAGCTTCCGTAAAATGTGTTCATCGCTGTGTTTGAATTGTTCTCGATTATTATTGTTCATTTGAAATCGATAATTGTTGAACAAATATAGGTTCATGGTTGGAATAATACGCGTTGAATATATTAACTTTATATCTCAAAGGAAGATTTCTTTCTTGTGGGCACGAAACCGAGAAGATTCTTTGTGCATGGTTTACATGGTTTACATGGTTCACATGGTTTACATGGTTTACATGACCGTTGGGAGAATGGTCATTTTTGGAGTCGAAATAGTCGAAAGCGGACAATTATAGCTAATTTTCTCAAAATAGTTTTCTCGAGATGTAAAATTAAAGATGGATTATCTCTTTAAAAACAAATTTTAAATATTTGAATGGATATAAAATAATAAATATTAATTGAAGACCCCTGTCCGGAAGCGCATCTATCAATTAATATTTATTTTATTTCGACTATTTTACAATGAAATGAGATGATTAAATGGGACACTTTATTGTTCTATTTTTAGAACAGACCATTCTGGCGATACCATATAGCGATAGCAATAATTAGGCTGTTCCCATAGTTACGATCCGAACGTCAAATGTCCCAGATTGATTGTATTATTTTATTACATAGTCATAAGCGACAATGAGTCTAATTAACGTTTATTTGTGACAAAATTACACAATACAATTTCTGGTCTCTGTTAACAATTACCACTATTGTTCGTTATCTAAACAACCACATGTTTTATAACAGAACATATTCGGAATATAATCAATAATAACCGATATAAGCATTTCCGGACAAGGGTCTTCCATTTATATTGTATACCCCGGAAACTATATAGTACATGTTTACACAGAGATAGACAATCTTTAGCAATACTAAATCACTATAATACCTAGAGCTCACTCACAGTTTATGAAATGTCACTTCTGGGACACTTCGGCCCAGGTCAATGCATAACCACTCCTTGTTACGTGGTCTTGAATAGAGTTCTCATCCCTGTAGTTAGGTGGTTCTGCCAATTGAACATGATGCTGGTGGGTCCCGTTGCTGAAGATGTACCGGTGTATTATCTAAAGATATCATGTTCGCGGTTTATGACCATTTCGAACGAATCGAAGATAAAGTTATGAATATAACATTCAAAAACAGATATGTATCAAATTTCCCAAAACTTGTTATTTATCAACATTTTGTTCAACAAAATATGGCCGTATTATCACTAAAGTATCAAGAAATTTGACCATAATACCACTTGATTTTAGAGTTATTCATCTTCATCCGCCGTTTGGCCACGTCTTGTTTCTGGAATTCGTTTGATGAATAAAGTTTTAAAATTGGGCACAAACACATCGGATGAAATAAAAAAGGTATTGTTGGCTTCGGAATTACTTGCTGAATATATATGAGCATTTATAGGTTATATCATCGCGTTTAAGTACACGTTCGCGACAAATTATTGCTCAAAAATAATGTTTTTATAACTAGGTTAAAGGCCTCTGAGCGGACAGGGAGATTGACGACCCGATTTCTTCATTAGATTTTGCTAGTTTCCTATATTGTATCTCGACTTCGATCCGTTCAATTTCGCCGAGTTATATGTCAAATGAAAGGGACTTTTATTGCCAATAAGTCGCACATGTGATATTTTGGCTGCAATTATCGATTTCTAAAATTTATTATGGTTTTGATAGTGGGTGTGGTTTTAGCCAAAATCGATAATTGGATCCTTTACACTGGTATAGTTTATAATGGTATTTTAGTAATTTTCCCCAGGGGCCTGTTTTGTTCTTACATTCTTTAACATATTTTATTATTTTTTTATCATTATTTCTTACATTCTTTAACAATTTTTTCAATTTGTTTTTCAATTTTTCTTACATTCTTTCACAATTATAAAAAAGATAATATATAATTTGTTAGGCCAATGAATTCTCTAATACATGCGAGGCGACCTATGGTCGACTCGCTTATATAAGAGAATGCATTGGCACAGGGTTTTTAGCAAAATACCAGGAGCCCCGAGGGTTAACCAGTGGTGTATGTGTGCTTTCACTATAAGTCGCGTCATCGCCTGAATTCACGGATGAACAACTTATGATTGAACTATACTATATTACATGTATATATATTTGTGAATGTGTACATTCTGTTCACCGATACAGCCAGAGAGATTGTTTACCCTCGACTCGAACCAGAACGCTTCGTCCAATGAGTATTTACGAAGGGTGAGTCCGGTGTGATGCGACTCAGTCAGTGTGTTGTCGTGGGGTCCGTCATCAGGTCAGACACTCCCTGAATTCAACTATATTAGTTATATTTAACTAATATAGTTGGAAATTGTTTCGGATCATTGCCGTTGAAAGTGATGTCTTCGTAGGTTTTCCAGGAGTTATCTGTCCTGGAAACGCGCCAACCTTCGAGATAATTCCGTCTACACCTTTCCGCGCGGATTTTGTTTAACTCTAAATATGTTTATTCCATACAGTCCCATCTCATCGTTCTATATGTATTGTTTAGATACGCATAAATGGCTATCAATTCGTCAAGTTTAGTGTCATTTAGAAAGTCATAATTGTGCAATTATTAAATAATTTAAACTGGCTCTTAAAAGGTTGCAAAACGAATTTTATCTGTTCATTTTTTGCGATAGTGTTACGAGTGGAATTTGGCTGGCTATAGTATGCTAGATCCCAAAGTAAAATTCAACTATAATAGATCAATACATAATGTATAACTATAATAGTTGAATTCAGAATGTGTCTTACCTGGTTATTGTATGCATATAGCTCCTATCGTATTTTGCTAGAGTTTCTGTGTTTTGCAGCAGTTGCATGTATGTTTAAAACACTGTATTGTGTACTCAGAAGTGTATTACATGTTCCTGCAAATGAGTACATATGTATACCTGTAAATGTAGCTTATATGCGTGTATACAGTAAATGCATGCATATGGGTGTGTTACACTTAGCTGATGTTTATATGATTTGTAGCTAATATTCGGCAGTACATGCAATGCACCAGACGCATAGCACGCTTGCCTGAATTCGAGTACATGTACATGTATATTAATGTAGCTGACATACATATAATTATGTAGTCAATGAATATGAGTGTGTTATATTAGCTGACATACATATATGTAGTCGGTGCATATGAGTGTGTTACAATTAGCCGATGTTTACATGATTTTTAGCGAATATACGGCGGTACATATACTGCACGAGTCTCGTGTTACGCGTGCCTACATATGAGTACATATATATATATATTAATGCAGCTGACATACATTTATGTAGTCAATGGATATGGGTGTGTTACATATATATTAATGCAGCTGACATACATTTATGTAGTAAATGGATATGGGTGTGTTACATATATATTAATGCAGCTGACATACATTTATGTAGTCAATGGATATGGTGTGTTACATATACATAAATGCAGCTGACATACATTTATGTAGCCAATGGATATGGGTGTGTTACATATATATTAATGCAGCTGACATACATTTATGTAGTCAATGGATATGGGTGTGTTACATATATATTAATGCAGCTGACATACATTTATGTAGTCAATGGATATGGGTGTGTTACATATATATTAATGCAGCTGGCATACATTTATCTAGTCAATGGATATGGGTGTGTTATATATATATTAATGCAGCTGGCGTACATTTATGTAGTCAATGGATATGGGTGTGTTAGATATATATTAATGCAGCTGACATACATTTATGTAGTCAATGGATATGGGTGTGTTACATATATATTAATGCAGCTGACATACATTTATGTAGTCAATGGATATGGGTGTGTTACATATATATTAATGCAGCTGACATACATTTATGTAGTCAATGGATATGGGTGTGTTACAATTAGCTGATGTGTACATGGTTTGTAGCGAATATACGGCGGTACATATACGACACCAGACTTGCATAGTATGCGTGCCTGTATATGAATGAGTACGTGTATCATATTAGTTTAGCAACGCAGTAGCAATGTGGCAAGAACCAGTTTTGATATACATGAGGTCACATTTAAAAATATCTCTATTTCTTCTTCTTCTTTTTTCAGTTACAATTCAGTAATCAATAGGTTTAATGACTGTTGTGATTACAAATGTGATCAATTCGTCTAAATATCATTTAAAAAGTCATGTAACCTATACATTGTATTTTTGAATCTAGGTAAAAGAAAAACGGGTTTCAATACATTTCAATTATCCATGCACGTGTTTATCACCCTGGGAAGCCAATAAATTATTTTGAGCAGGGAAGTTTTTTATAGGGTGTATGGTTATGGGAGACAAACAAAATATTTTTATTTGGGCCCGAGTTGGGCAATCTGGACTAGTCGATGTGACTTTAATGTTGTCGTTTACTTCAATATATTTGAAATAATCGTTGGCATCAATTGACAGTTATTAAATTTGAACGATGTTTCTTAATTGATTTTCTCGGCATTTCTTATCCATTGTTAGTAAAGGCGCAAAATCAAATTGCACCAAGTCGCTCGTTGAAAATGTCTCTGGAAAACAAACATGTCATTGATGACTGGTTTCACGTGATCTATAACCAGACTTATCCCAATTTTAGTAACAAAATACTAGTTTCAGCGAACCTGGGTAACAAATTACTAGTTCAGTCTGTTCTCCCGAAAACTCACATTATCAGCTTATAATATACCTTGTTTTATGCAGATAATCTGCTTATACACAATGAGGCGATTCTAAGCAGATTATGTGCGGACAATGACAAAAATAAGCCAACTCATGACTTTTCAGGTGTACGCTCTTTAACATGTGTTATCACTGTGGCCCGCGCCATAAAACGAAATAACGGATATGATCCATTATCTGCCCATTTTAAAATCAAATAATCACACTATGTACCTATTTCACATTATGGGTCGAGTATGTGCGTATTTGTGCGAGGATATGTTGACAAGTTTTATGAGCATGAGGTAATTTAATAGAAAAAAACAATACAAAAACATAACCAAACACCAACAAATATGTGGCAACGACCAATTCAGCTTTATTGATGTAAACAGTATTTATTCCATATAATTCAAATACATTGCATGTTACAAAATACGAAGCATGAATATTGGCACCATGCAGCCTGTTCTCGTGAAAATAAGCACAGTACGGGCTTAATTTATAATTGCGCGAAATATGCGCATTATTTGAAAGCTCAAATATACTCCATATTGGCATAAACGCCGGTTCTTAAAACAGCCCTATATGGGACTATTTCAATATAAATAAGCCGATATTGTGCTTATTTTCACGAGGACAGGCTGGAAAATAACACGAATAAACCAACTTACGACTTACCAAATGTACACTCTTTATAATGGGTTTTCAATGGGGCCCGCGCCATCCGACGGAATGGCGAGTATAAGTCCACTTTGTGCTTATTTCAGAATCAAATGTGTCCCATATAAACCTATGTGAATGTTTAGGTTCAATATGAACCTATTTGTACGATGATGTGTTGAGGGGATATGAGTTACCATGTAGGGGATATGAGTTACCATGCAGGGGATATGAGTTACCATGCATGGGATATGAGTTACCATGCAGGGGATATGAGTTACCGTGCAGGGGATATGAGTTACCATGCAGGGGATATGAGAGGCAACTATTGCCAAGAACAGTCCAGATCTGAAAAATTATTTCCTCTTCAGCTTCGCTTTTCTACCATTTCGTAGCTGCTGCATTATAATCGACGAATTGCTTTGGCACTCAGTCTATATATAGTCCGGGGCTAATCTTCGCTTTCGAATACTGAATGGATTCTCATAATCAGCTATAAATGTATACATTGGGATGGTATACTATTCGTTTGGAGGAATGATAAAGCTATGTGAGCAGACGAGAACCAGGCGAATCGGTAATACACATGCAGAAGAATTCGTGTTTATAGGTGGGAAATATTCAGATAATAAGTTAAAAAAATGACCTATCGTCAATGAGTATTTAGTATAGGGAGGGTTAGTTATAACGTTGGGAAAAACGATTCTAGAATTCAGCAATGGTAAAGTGTTGCGGCGACCGATGAGTTCGCTGTCGGTGGGATGCTTTATTAACCCTTTCAGTGCCAGGTCCGATTTTTGTATCAACCCATATACCCTGTGCCAATGCATTCTCTTGTATATACGAGTCGACCATAGGTCGCCTCGCATATATAAGAGAATGCATTGGCCTAACAATTTTTCATCATTTGATATTATTTTTTACAATTTTAATAATTTTTTCTTATATTCTTATTTTGTAGATTTAGTGCCATGGAATCTTACGTTTTTCATGGGCATCAAAATTATTACAATGAATACTTGGTGATAGTTTTGAGTTATAGCATGCCCCTAAGGTTTTATCCAGTTTATTTTTAAATTCGCTATAGCATGCTTAAGCATACCCAAACAAAATTCAACCCAAAAAAAAAGAATTATAAAATAAAACTAAAAAACTAAAAAAAAATTAAATATATATTTTACAGACCGTAAACTAGGGCCGATGAAATCGGCCCCTGGCACTGAAATGGTTAAAGCTACGGAAGGCATTCGCAAAATTGGGTTCAACTAAAACCGTACATAGTTTGTTGAACCATTATTACAGCATTGAATCAACATTTGCAACACGCAAGTCGATCTACATTATTTTCCTGATGTTAAACAAACATAAAACATCATTTGTAACACTTTACATACATTTTCTGGTAAAAACCACAATGAGTAAAATGTATTAACACATTGACATGCTAATGTCATAATAGTTAATATTCTAAAAATCGATGACACTCAAAAATATTTATTATTTCATCGGTGGAAATTAATACATTCTATTCACATATAGAGTGCTTTCGATGACTGTAATCCTTCCATTGCTGGAGCTTTCTGAAATCTGTGCTAAAGCATTCTCTTATATATGCGAATTTCCCATAGGGAGCCTCGCATATATAAGAGAATGTATTGGCCAAACAATATTTACATTAACCTTCATGTTGTACGCCAATGCATTATATATATATGCGAGGCTCCCAATGGTCGCTGATTGACAGACATTATCTGCTCATAATAATTTGATTGACAGCTGTGGAAAGGTCCATGTCGTTAATAGTCATTATTAGCAACCACCAAGGGTGCTTATACCTAAGGCATGTGAATGACGTCATATATTTTTTTATATATGCATCAGTGATTTTTCAAGATCTCGGGTATAGATTTTGGAGAAATTGTCACGTGACTTCCGGTTAGCAACGGTGTGGAGATTGCAAAAAACGCGGAATTGGACATGAAGCATCCCGATAAAAATGAAGTAACTACTTCACAACTTACGAAGAATTCACATGTGATTTAAGTTTATTAATTTCATTTAGACCAATCTCGTTGGTCAGCTTAATGAAAACGAAAAATGACGAAGTCATGACGATAATCCAGACAAGATTTTACAATCCACGACACGTCTTGTCAATTTGGCATGTCGTCTCCCTCGTGACCACTGCATGATGTTACATAAATTATTCTTAGCGTTATGTCGCCGAACAAAGGCATATAGGGAGGCACACCATGTGTGGTTGCTCCACTACGTGTCACGTATGATTCATATTAGTTTTTACTAAGTAATGTGAATGTCCAGAGATGACAATTACAGTGGAGTATACACATGTACATGTAGATACTTGAACGCGGCTTCTGATACAAGCTTGTTGGAGGCAGTGATGGTCTCCACGCTGTTAAAATATTCATTTACGTTCAAACCGCCATAAATATAAAGAATATTTAAATATAGACAGCCCTCGCTATTATATCAATCATATATACCATGTAAGGCTATGTTCATACGCTGGCAAGTTTGCACGGTATGTTTTGCGGGCATTTCGTCATAGAAAACCACATGGTGCCAGAATATGAACGAAAACGTGCACATAGCATGCATCTTTACCACAGCTAACGACATGAGAAGTAAAATTTATGTAGTTCCACTTGTAACGGTGCTACTGTAATTTGCCTTCAAATACCTGTATGATGTATTCTTTCGAGATAATTGCATGCTATTTACAGGCAAATTCCGGTAGCATCGCTACTGGTGGAACTACAGAGATTTTACTTCGCACGTTGTTAACATGTAGCTGTGGTACAAAGGCATCTTATATGCTTATTTCCGTTCATATTATGGCACCATAACGTTTTCTACGACAAAATGCCTGCAAACCATACCGTGCAAACTTGCCAGTGTATGAACGTACCCTAAATAGTATGTTATGTTCGTATGCTGTGTTATGTAAACAAAAGCCAAGTTATGTAACATAAATACGTAACATAGTTATGTTCGTATGCTGTGTTATGTAAACAAAAGCCAAGTTATGTAACATAAATACGTAAATAGTATGTGATAAGCAAAACACTCAACACTGGAAAAATCCCACTAAGAGAAATTTGGTTAAAACTGTAAGTTGTTTACAAGATATAGCGCTAGCTAATCGTCGTCACTCAAGATTTCGGTGTTGAATGGGTCACCGCGAATCAATCGCCTAAAAAGTGCTTTGCTTATCGCTCACTCTTTACGTGTTGTATATAATCAAACACTCGGCCCACAAAAATTGTGTTTTGTGGATAATATCGCATTCATACTATAATTATTCTATTAGTATATTTTTGAGGCAATTTTCATAATTTTGTAACTAAAATTTTCTAAAGTATAACCTATAACGAAGGCCATCCATGCATTTGAACACAGTTTTATTTACTCACCCAAAAGTTCATAGTAATTGGGAGAATTTTTCAACAATGTCCAGAATTTTAATTGAGAGTGGACAAAGTTGGTTTGGTCTCTCGTTAATAACAACATGTTTATATAGCATTTTCCATAGCTGTCAATAAAATAATTATTAGCAAATATTTTCTACCAATCAGCGACTGAGTATGTCGCTTGCTACAATGAACATTTTGTGTTCACCCTAATTTTGATCTCCGCGCATATATTCTTTCAATGTTAAATTTCCTATATATATTCAAACCACTTTTTTGTTGTCAGATCATAATGTCCTGAAATTTCTTTTTCAGCCATGATGTTGGAAATCTATTCATGATTATAACACTGATTTGTTTTTTATTGTTTGACAATTACCACATTTTTCACAATTAATGGAGAACAGAATGTATGTTCTCTTGTGTATTGTATCATAAGGATAGATAGATAGATATTTTAATTTAACTCAGATCGTCATAGAATAGACATAATTGAGACATAATTAGTACAGAATGTTCAATGCAGTAGAATGTTGCGCATGCGATACAATTTAAGTAGAAGGGGGCAGACTAACTCGAAAGATATATAAACATATGGTAATATCGAGGGTGGGGTGGGTGGGGTGGTCAATGGCGGGGGTCGTGTCAGGTGGTAAAGAATTATGAGATAAGCCGGTAAAATTTGCCTCAGGGGGGTCCCATGATACGCTGGGCTTCGCGCAGGAAGTTTGCGGTATTAGTTATCGTTTTTCTATTTGTTTTCGTGAAGAGTGCGTTTAATTTGTGTTTGTTTGGCCGAGTATAATAGAACGGTTTCAAATATTTTTTTCTAATATCTACAAGACTCTGAAATTTCAGTACAATGTGATATTCGTCGCCTAGCTCTTGGTTGCATAACGTGCATTTTCTGTCGGAATAGCTTTTGTTGTACCATGATCCGGTTTCAACAGGTAGTCTGTGATTTATGGTTCTAAATTTAGTTAGGCGCGCTAATGCTGCTTGATTTTCAATAGTGAAATATGTTTCTCTCCCGAAATCAGTTTTAGTTATTCTATAAAAGGCTCCCTTGGTCGTTGATGTTATGCTTCCCCTCCATTCTTGGAGGTATGCATCATATATACGCCTTTTAATCAAATTATTGAACGATTTGCTCTCGGGTATTGACTGGTTTATCCATAAGTTTGACAGGCCAAGGTAATTCAGTGAATCGTGCGTGTGTTTGACCCATTTGATTTGTGCATTGGCGCCCATGAACAGTGTGTGCATGATGCTGTATAGAATCGATGGGAGTCGCCCACTCGACATATTCATGATTTTCCCCCAGTAATTAAGATGTCTATTTTTTATTACTGATGCTATTGGGTATATGCCAGTTTCTCCATATACGAACGGGGTTGGGGTGGATTTTTTTAGATTTAGGGCGAATTTTAGGAACCAGATTTCTAGTTTTTCAAGACATGTGGTGTTTTCAAAACCCCATATCTCAGACCCATAAGTCATAACCGGAGCTATCGATTTCTCGTATACTTCGGGTCCGCGCTGGCCCGAAATTTACTTTTGCCAAATGAAAATAATTTTTGCCAAATGCTGTTAAAAGTTGCCAAATGATATCAGTTTCGACAACATTGTGTCTTTTATTTTGACTATATTTAGACAATCGCTTTGATATCGATATGACAGCAATTCATTATTAATCATTCTAGCCTCTATACTTGGGTTTATCATAGAACAATAAACCAACAGCATAACAGTGAAATTGTAGAATGGTTTCTTCATCAGAAAGACACATCGAAACAAAGAGGATTAGCTATGTAAACACCACCACATACATACTAGCAACCACTCCACCCGTCGATACTAATGATATCAGATTAACTGCATCTTGATAGAGGCGTTAACTTTTCATAATCTTATAAATCACCACCAATAATACCCTAAATGAAAGAGTTTCCTGAAATGAGTGGTATTGGTTGACATATATTATTAAAATTTCTTGAGGAATCAAAAGGGCAAGTGGTAGCGTGAACCTTGAGGGCAAGCACTGTTAGCCCTTTCAGTGCCAGGTCCGATTTTTGTATCAACCCATATACCCTGTGCCAAAGCATTCTCTTATATATGCGAGTCGACCATAGGTCGCCTCGCATATATAAGAGAATGCATTGGCCTAACAATTTTTCATCATTTGTTATTTTTTTTTACATTTTTTCTACAATTTTAATAATTTTTTCTTATATTCTTTAACAGACTTATTTTGTAGTTTTAGTGCCAGGGAATCTTACGTTTTTCATGGGCATCAAAATTATTACTATGAATACTTGGTGATAGTTTTGAGTCATAACATGCACCTAAGGTTTTATCCAGTTTGTTTTTAAATTCGCTATAGCATGCTTAAGCATACCCAAAAAAATTTCAACCCAAACAAATATTAAAAAAACAAAAATGCTTTTTTTTATTTTTTTATTGTTTTAGGGCCGATTTTACAGACCGTAAATTAGGGCCAATAAGATCGGCCACTGGCACTGAAAGGGTTAAACTAATTAAACTATTTCTGCAAACGCCTTCTCTTAGCAAACATAAACTCCTACCACTCGCCAATATGTGTAGAAAGCCTTATTTTCACGAGAACAGACTGACAGAAATACTGTTTTGTAGGCAGCTGAACTGAAACCGGAGTCTACAAAGTACCACGCCGTCACCAGCTTCCTGCATCCAGCAATCGTCGACTTCTATGACAAGTAAGAATACCAGAATACAAGTAATGCAGTTAGTTAGACTGGCATAATGAGGCCTCTCAAACGGTTATTTTCTATTCAATCGATGACCATGCACTTGCCAATCACGCGAAATATTATTTGACATTCTCATTCAAGATTGGTCACTTGACCTCCCCTTAATTGTTCTGATCGGCTGACGTGATTTACCAAGACAAAACTGTATATAATAACAGCGAGTCAATATCAGCTAGTGTGAAAGTTTACGGAACTTTACCCAGTTGAAACTCCATCCCAATCACTTGTTGGAAATTCTTATCAAAGTCCGCCGATAAATACAAACACCCAGTGGCTTATTTGTGCGAAATACAGCAAAATACAGTAGATTTCAAGACGTTCAATAAAATAATGTGTATTGTTCTTGAGCAATACAAACCTATTACGTCAGCAACGTTACTGGCGACGTCGACTTTAACAGAAAAAAATGACTTCGCTAAATTATGGGGTATAGTCTACATTAAGCACACGTTTGTTCAATTAAATACAACAATATCGACCTATTGTTAGTATGTTAGAAGCTGCAATCTTCAGGGTGTGCAATAAACACAGAACAACACAGTTCTCGTTTTACCATCGCGTCACAACAAACTCGTGCAATAACGTTAACCAGTTCACATTCTTGTGTCGGTCTATCTATGTATTTGTATTATATAACGTATGTGTATTTGTATTTTGATAAGAATTTCCAACAACTGTGATCTCAATAATTTATATTTACATACTAAGTGTGACCATCATTAAATCCAGCATTCCGATTGGTCGGCGCCCACGTGGCTAGTTGCAATTATTTCTCGGTGAACGCGCAACAGCTCATAACTGCAGCCTCATAATTACATCGAGACGTCATCAGTTTCGGAAAGAAGAACGCGTAATGTTTTGGGCGCATTTGGACTCGCGCAGGATTGACATAATACATCATCGGGTTTCAATATAAAGAGAAATTGTTCCTGTTAACTTTTGCCAAGGGTGCTATGGGATATTTTGGGCTTGTTTTGTCACGATACACTTTTCGATTTAAATACATTTACGAAAGTGGCTTTTTCGATAAAT
This sequence comes from Siphonodentalium dalli, assembly GCA_032622095.1. NCBI lineage: Eukaryota > Metazoa > Mollusca > Scaphopoda > Gadilida > Siphonodentaliidae > Siphonodentalium > Siphonodentalium dalli. Next base: position 88,193,219 of record CP136061.1, on the reverse strand, counting down.
GTATATAAATATAAGGATTAACCGTCATGTGGACTGTTTTTATGGAGATGTAACCGTGAGGTAAGTGGTCATAACTTGTATGTAAAAACCCTTCGGGTATTACACAAGTTATGACCATTTACCTCACGGTTACATCTCCATAAAAACAGTCCACATGGCAGTTAATCCTTATATATAACGATTTTGTCGCCTTGTTCATGCACCACACGTGTGAATCGTGTGACTAGAATGTGACCACGTGCAATTACTATATAGTTAAAGATGCATAATTCGAATAAACGCTCGCAAATTACTATTTCCTTGGCTTCGGGGATCAAAAATATTTGATTCGAGTCGAGGGACCCACCCATCAAAGTTCAGAGTGATCAGATATCGATTTTTGAAATCTATTGTTTTTCACCACCGAAATTTTCTAGTGGCCCAGTAAAATGTCGACGAGAAGACGGTCTCGGACCAATTTGGGGATGAAGATGGATAACTCTAAAATGAAATGGCCTTTTGTGTCAGATATTTGACAAACCGGCACAATTGCGTTGAACAAAATGTTGATAAATGACAGGTTTTGGGCAATTTTATACTATAGTTGCCTGTGGTTAGCATTATTGTTGGGAGACCATCGAATCGGATTGTGTACATTTAAAGAGAAAGAAAAGTTAGTGTGACCTCCTCAACAGCATCTTAATAGCAGCTGAGTGTCGTTCATTTCCTTCCATCCACAGCTACCTTTATGCCATGAATGTTCCACACACCATCACCGTCGTTGATCTGACACCAGACAAACCCAGTCGGAAAACTATTGGTGAGTTCTGAAAGGATGAAAGTCATATGTTGTCACTAGCATGATTCTTATCACAATGTTCATGTCCTGTTTATTTGTAAAGTTATTACTGCAGCAAGGTACGACTTTGGCCTCGCACGCAAATGGATAACTCGTAATGCATGTTTTATAATAAACACAGAAAACAGCACGAATTTGTCATGTATTTATCATTTAACACAATTACGTAGACTATATTAATGAGCCACGGTCCGATTACCAACTGAAGTCGCCTAACTCACGTGACTATTCCTGTCAAATCGTTGAAACGTTTTATGCACAGTGTGTAGCATAAGAAACTTGCAGCAAAGAGGAATAATCCAATCTTCTAATAACTGAATGAGCTACACACGATGTGCATGCAGTGTGAGAATGGGATTTGCCTACACGGGATGTGCTTATTCTTGATTGAAGCCTATTTGAGATAGCAGCTTGTCCTCACCACCGATTATTTTCTATGACTTCAATAATGCCCGTAGAAAGGTAGTTCAAGTATTTTTCGACCTATTTCGATACCGGGAAAACATTAAAAAGCGAATAGTATTAAGTGTATTTTGGAGCCCAAACCGCTAAGTGGCTTTAAGCCATTTCCTACTTCTGTTGCCTATCGATATATGTAGGACGTGTATGATTTGGCACTATAAAACCACGTGACGTTATCCCGCCAATTGCATATATATGGCAATACAATAGTCCACCTTACAAATGAGTATATAGAGAATACCTACGAGTTTTGGTTGAATACCCGAATTATCTCATGAGTGGGTGCAAGGAATTACAGAATTTCCACGAGCGGCTGCAAGCCGCGAGTGGAAATTCTGTACTTCCTTGCACCCACGAATGAGATAATCCGGGTATTCAACCAAAACCCGTAGGTTTTCTTTTTATTATATGCGCTATAAACCGCACCAAAACTGCTAATTTTGTCCTACAGTTCACTTCAAATTGTTAGAAAGCTTCGACATTTGCATTTTGTTTACATTCCATCAATTGATTTGCTCACCACCGAATGACAAATATCGAGCATAGCCGCCATAAGAAATAGTCCCCATTGTTTTATTCTGAAATGAGGCGAGAAAATTAATGTATACATAATTTAGTGATAAGAATATATTAAAACAAATGAGTTAACATTATAACAATTAAATAACAGTTTATGAACCGTGAAAATCAATAATTAAAACAATAGTCCGGCTGTTATTGATACGCTTTGAAACTTAATGTGATTCGCCGCTATAAACCGGAAGTAATCTCCGAAAAAGTAATACTATTGTGTTATCCATCGAGTCGGTCAGTGTTATCCATCGAGTCGGTCAGTGTTATCCATCGAGTCGGTCCAGGCGATGGATATAACGATCTACGCCACGGCAATTTCCCACTATTTAATGGGGAAGCATATAATAAATACTGGTTATTACCACATGTATTACTTATGCAGAGAACAGTGCACGCAATGCGGGAAGTAGCTCAACCCTCATCCCGTTCAAATCAGGAACATCGACTCAGCCGGTGTGTAATACCATGGCAACCAGACGACGGTTTGATTACGGTGACGCAATCAGGAAACACAATCAACGCAACGTCAGACCACGTACTGCATCGGCGTATATGGGTGAGCATTGAAACAATATACATATCGTGGTATATACAAACCCTTGATACACCGTGAATTGTGGTGATAAGCCCAACAAGTTTGTAACTGTTAACTACCAACTGTGAGTTTGCGAAACCCCTCTTCTTGCCTTCTGAAGAGCGTCCAGTGTTATTCCGAAGACGAATTATATCATAAATATACATTACCAAGGCAACATTATATCATACAAATACATTACCGAAATTATACCATACAAATACATTACCGAACTAATACCGTGCATATACATTACCAAGGCGTAATATATCATACAAATACATTACCAAGACGAAAAATTACCATACATATACATTACCAAGGTGACATTATATGATACAAATACATTACATAGACGAAATTATACCATACATATACATTACAAAGACGACATTATATCGTACAAATGCATTACTAAGACAACATCATACGATGTTTTTGTATGGTCTCAAATTTCGAGAAAAAAATGACATTTGGTTTTTTATGAGGCCTCACATAAAGTGTTTCGCTGACGCTTGTTTTCGCCGTGCGTGTGCGGCTGCTATGCAATAAAAATGAAAATGTTAAAAATGTTCTAAAAAAATAAACTGTCCAAATCGTTTGAATGGCTCCAAAATAACCATAACTGTATATGCCCCTTCGGACACTGAGACCATGTTATGAATATTAGCGAAGATTTATCTTTTTTGCAGATTCGTTAGACAGATCGTACCAAGTAAAGGCAATGGCTGATTTACGGAAAAGACCCAACACAACGACGTGTGTCTTAAAGGGGTACAACCCATCACCGCGGGACCAGGAGCGGACGCCTCGTCAAACCAGGGGATTCATAATGCCAACACCAGCTAAATACACGATCCCGGTAGGCACTTGTTATACATGCATGTACATGCTTGGCTGACGTGGTGATATTCACTATGCATCGATCACATTCATAGACAGCTTTTCAATAAATTCACAAGTGTAGCTAGCTTTTATATTATCGCATAGAACGAGACTAGTTATGTGTTTCGCATTTCGAGCAGAAGAAATGTGTGACAAAGCGCAGAGGTCATTTCAATTTCGGTGAATGCGTCTTTCGGTGGGTAATTGGTATCTTAAGGTTTCAAAGATTAATCTAATGCCTGACTTGCTCTATCTCAGAGTTTGTCAAAGATGAGAGCGTTGGGCGCCATTTTGTCGAAAACGTAAACAGAATACATATCACGTGATCAAACAACCAGATTTAAACAGCTGTGATCGATGTCTTGTGACAGTGATTTGTGTACATTCATTTACAACTGGATTCGGGAACAAGTCCTTGCAATTAGTAGATGTCACCATTCACAAATACCACCGTTTACATTTGTACACGATGAAGTTGCATTTGGCCGATAGAAAGAGATGATATCTGGTGTAAAGAGCTTGCGGTTGTCGGGTTTTGTTAGTCTGTGGTTTTTTTTTGTGGGGGGTGTGGTTTGTCATCCATCTCTTGTGTGTGGCCTTGTGGCGTGAAAACTGTCGTAATACGAAAGGCAACATTAAATTCAGTTACAAGTTTTTATTTTATCTTGAAGCTCTGCTATTGATTAACGATAGTATGTCCACGTTACGCAAGTAAGGACGTCTTTTATCGCATAAAGAATAGCATGCTCATCCTCCGTCGCGTCGACATTTTAAATAATGCGTCAGTAAGTTGTTGTCTATGTAAACACACGTTTGGGCTCTAACTATATGTAGTATATTATATGGTTACACCGTTGATAAAGGCCACGACGACCGAAAGCTTTGGAGGAAGAGTGGCTTTTTGTTCTCTGTTATTGAGTTTATTTGATTGAAGTTGAAACTCTACATATTCTCACTATACATAAAGACAATTTTGCGTCATTGATTAAGCCTCCAGATTTATCTGGGATTTGTATTTCTTTACGGTGTGCGACCACCCACCGCACGGGACAATCTCCACCACAGAGCACCAGTCGGTCTTCCTTTATGTGCTCTAAATGGTTCTGTACCAGTTTAATGAAATTGGCTAACCTAGTGCTACATGGTATAATGTCCAAACTGCAAACAAATTTCAGAAGAAGAAAAATCAGCTATGTTTGTAGAAATCAATAAGGAAAAGGCTATATAAAATTAAATGAATGTAGTTTGAGTGTGTTATATCGAGGGGTCTGTCGCTGTTGCTGTTGATGTACATTTAGTGAGAAGCCCAAACAATGGAAACATGCAACGGCCACAGTGCTATACCCTTCAAATAAAACACACTCAAACTACATTCATTTCTTGAATAAGTTCCACAATCAGTATTTATTTTGCAGGCGTTCCAGCCAATGAATCTGGATGATGCCTCTCGAATGTATTACAAGTGAGTTCAGATAAATATCGACATTAAATGCAGAATGTTGTCATATATAGTTATTATAGGTCTTGACGCCGAAACAATCTGTCAGTTAATATTTGTACATGCCCTGCGTATCTTAAAAGGTCATTTACTTACATATGTTGATGATTATAATGAAAATTCAAGTTCTTTCCGACTTATTGGCAAACTAATTTTCGGAGCACTTTATTTTATGGTTTTTCACATACAACTATATATCATCTGGATTGGGCAGATTCCCAGTTATACATGATGCGATTACTCAACAATTTAGATATATGAAAAATGTTTCGAACCCTTCAAGTGGGTGCTTGGTACATGATGCATACATCGAATCACTTAGAGACCCTTCTATTTCATTGTACAATGAATTATATGGAAAATACGGCGTCGATATTTCAGAGGGCCGGAGATTCCAAGGGATACAACAGCGCGCCTTGGTGGATAAACTAAAATCTGAACATTTAATGCGATTCTATAATGTAAATCATGCCGAAAAGAAAACGATCAGTGGAAATAAAATACGAACGTATAGATTATTCAAGTCAAAGTATGAAATTGAACCATACATTGTCAATACGCGATCTGCCAAAGCGAGAATTCTATTCACAAGATTGAGAATCAGTAATCATCGACTGGAAATCGAACAAGGGAGACACAATCAGCCCCCAAAACCAGTGAGAGAAAGATTGTGTTCTGCGTGTAATTCAAAACAAATTGAGTCAGAATATCATTTCATCTTAGAATGTCGGGCCTATGAAAGTATTCGCGAAGCTTATGTAAAGGACATAATTGCAACGTGCCCTCATATCTTAGAAATGACAAATTATGAGAAGTTCAGATTTATTATGCAGAATGAACAAATTGCAACCGTTAACGTTATATGCGACATGATCCGGTCTTTCTTCACCATTCGAGACAATATACATATGTCTAATAAAAGCAAGTATACTTGAGATTTTTTGACAGTAACTCCACGAGCGTATATGCATATCGTATGTGATTACTCATGTTAAATTATTCCTTATGTTGATATATGTTGTATTTATTATATGTGCAACTGCCCATTGGGTGTATTTTGTATTAAAATCTTATATTATCTTATCTTATCTGGAGAGATAGTTCTCTGTCATTTCCGTGTGCTGTGAACCACACCGAGATCACTCTCTCCACCTCCAGGTTTCCACTGGGCGGAGACCAGTTTGTTTGCCATATTTGAAACACTAACCATGTGCCGTGTTGCACATACCTTCTGTGTTGATTTTGCAGATTTCCTCTTTTTCTGCCTTCATTATACACTCATAAGTTGATAAAGTTATCACAAATAATACATGTATGGTAATGCGATTTTTCCTTCCATTAACCCTTTACCCAACAGAACGGCCCTGTGCCAATGCATTCTCTTATATATGCTAGTCGACCATAGGTCGCCTCGCATATATAAGAGAATGCATTGGCTTAACACATATTAAAAATGATAAAATTGTCAATGAATGTAGAAAAATATTATAAAAATTGTTTTAAAATGTAAGAAAATATTATAAAATTGTTAAAGAATGTAAGAAAAAATGGTAGAAAGTGTTTTTTTATGCCAATGCATTCTCTTATATATGCGAGGCGACCTATGGTCGACTCGCATATATAAGAGAATGCATTGGCACAATGAACCGGTTCCAACGATATCCATATTTGTATGGTGTTATTGAGACAAACCGAAGATATGTGGGCGTTTTTGGCCGTTTTGTTGGGTAAAGGGTTAAAGCCAAGTTTACATACCATAAACCACCGTGGCTACCGCCATTATAGCACGGCTGCTGACCCTGATAATTATAGTTGACGTGGCCAGTCACACAATAATGGTTCCTAATAAACTAAATTTTACTTACATCACTGTCCAATTTTTTTCAAGCTGCATGAAAGTCAGTAGTTTTGAAACCGATCTACAAAGTCATGAAAACACTTCACTTAAAAATACATCGAAAGAACTGGAAGATTCGGGCCAAACTATACTTACAATCGTATTAGTGTGTACGTTAATACACTGCTAAGTTTCACGTGGAGTATCGTGCAGACCATTTATGCAATGTGACGAATGTTCCCGTATATCGCATATACTATTATAATAATAACATATGTTTCACCATTTATTTATTAAATACTCATTGACGAGTATAGTTCATATTCCCTTTTAAGGAAATATTCAGATAATTAGTTTGTTGAACTTATTATGTGAACTTTTCCCATGCCCAAGTGTCTAGGGGTAATTCTTCATTTGTATACCATCATTTCGTCTGCCTGTCGTCTGATAATATTTCCTGAACATTCATCCAGGAATTATATTTCCTGAACATTCATCCAGGAATAATCAACAATTCCAATATGGTATACTATTATAAATGATTGGGATTATCCATTTAGTATAGAAAGGGTTAAACTTATAAAATATCTCTCTCATTTCTTAATTACAGACCGTGGAATGGAGACAAGCTGCCAGTCGCCGACGTCAAGAAAAAGCCATTCTCACCAGTATTCTATTGAACATGAGTGTGTCAGCCCTTTTTCTTTCAGGATATTAACTGGCGGTGCGCGGGATTCACACCGCTACACTGAAGAAAACAAGTTGTTCAATGTGACTAACGTAGGTTAGTCAACTGTTTGTCACTAGTATGACTAATGATTAAGGCAGAAACTTAGTCACAATGACTAGGGTGATGTTAGTCAATATGACTAACTTATGTTAGTCAATTATTTTGCACCAGTGATGACTAACTTAGCTTAGTTCTAATGACTAAGGCAGAAAATTAGTCACAATGACTAGGGTGATGTTTGTTATAACGACTAAGGAATGTCAACACGACTAATTAGGACATTAGACTACCAGGACTGAGTCGTAATGACTAACTATGCTGAGTCACGGAGAAGGTGAATATGTAATTACTATTGAGAAAGTGATATAATATGTCACATATTTTCTCAACTGATTTTCAGTGTTCACCTGCTCTGTTATAAATTGTACTCTGTATTCAGGGCGGTGTTTGTTACATCCTCGATCATGTGTTATCTATATATCACCCGCATATTTAGCGGCCGTTGAATTGAAAGATATTACCATTATTGTTTGGATGACAATAAAAATGGATTGGGGCAAGCCAAGTTTAGTCAACTCATGAAGTCCCACTCCAAATAAAATGAAATTAATCACGCAAATGCTAACAAAATGACGGATGAACATATTCACATGATTTGGGATAGGTACATTGTTCAGGATTATTTCATGCATTCCAGATCACAACCAAATACAGTACGTGTTTACAATTATTAATATTCTAGCCTGGGTTAGATATATTATTCATTATACAGTAGACGTGTTGTTTAAATTGTGTTTCTCGTGTGGACATATACATATGTCATGGAAAAGTTTGTGGACGTTTAATCGGACTTTTGACTATGTTTGGTAGTTTGTTCTCAATGTAAGTTCATATAAATTATATTTCCGCCATCATTTTACGATACATATATGAACATGCATACCAATTATGTGGACTGCTGTCTTTGAACATTATTCATGTGGTTATTTCTTCTTCGGGTGATAATTTAAAGGTACTAAATCCGATTCTATCGTCCCCATATAATCAGATTCCAACAACAACATTTTAGAATTGATAAATCGCTCAAAATAATCCTAACCACTATCAACTATAGTACAAAATGTCCCGAAACGTGTTGTTCATCAACATCTTGTTCGACGAAATTTGGCCTTATTATTTGCACAAAATCTCTTGATTTTAGAGTTATCATCTTCATCCGCCATTTGGTCCGAGACCGTCGGCTCGTCGACATTTTACTGGGCCACTAATAAGTCTCGATTTTAAATAATAGATCTTCATCCCTATATACTCCAATCGTCACCAATCTGTATATGAATCTTTGGGATGATGTCTAGATGGCAGCCATCATGTTTCCGAACTTCATAAAAAACATGGCCACCAACACGCGACCTGAGTTCCAATCTGTCCTAAGTACCATAGTGGTACGAAACGTCCGTTGTGGTACCGTTGGAACCGGAATTAAATTCTCTACAATATGGTCGCAACACCGAAGCGGTATCTCTAACAATAACGCCGTAAAACACGGTTATTTATTGTCCTAAGTACGCTAAAGTGAGTTGTGTTGAGAACTGACTTGTTCCATCTGCTTTCATGCACATTGGGGACTGAAACCATAGTGGTCTATAACTCAAGTAGATAGAATTTCTTAGTTCTAGCTTGTTCTATTTCAATATTGGAAATGTCTCAATCATTCTACGTATATGAGTCTTCTTGCCACATGGAACAATAAGGATCTAAAATATCATCGAAGCTGATACCTTATCATATTTAAACAATTTAGATAGGTTCATATAAAACTTCTCCAGCCTTCGTAATGCAATACAGTAATTGAGTGTATGAATAACCACCCAGTGGCTTGGGCTATAATCCGTTTCCCAAACAAGGTTCATATCAGTTTTAATATGTTACTATTCTATATTATTCATGCAGTGACTGGTTAATTATTTTTGACATACATGTATATAAATCATTAGTCTTTCGATGGTATAAGTACATGTAGTCCCAACATGCCTAATATTTCAGTCAGGTATCACTGTGCATGTATAATGTTCTGAATGTTTGCATTGGTATGATATTTTAGATATTTTCATTCCCGCTTCTAGGACATACACCACTTTCATTTACAAATAAGGACGTACATATGGTTAATGTTATGCGGTATCCACTCCACGAACAGTACCCCGTTAATACGGATTTGTTACTTTTCGACACCCTTATGATTTTCGATATTAGAGCGAATTTATCGTTGAATTACATTCAACACACATATATTCACGAGACTTAATGCTGTTGCCTTGACGGTATATATCCTTTAGCCGTCTGTGGCTATGTCCATGAGATCTATTTCGAGCAATTGAATCACACATATGAAACTCTCCAGAACTACACGTACACGCACATGCATATACTCTATCAAAGACTTTCTGGTGTCCAGTTTATCCACCCAGTTTTTGGAAATACAACAGATCACCTTGGGCGCCACAGTTGTGGATATATAATTCAGATAATTAGAAGTTATCGTGTGTGCTGGACAGCATACTTTTATTCATAGCCCCAATTACTGACCGATCATTTTCAAGGAATTCAATAAATTCAGTCGTCCCAACAGGAACGTCAACTTCAGCAATCAACTACCACCCAGCATAGCCACTCCACTTGATCAGCCATTGAGTGAAGACTGCTATACATGTAGCACACCAACGCCACCCTTCCCCGACGACGTTATATTTTGACTGTCCATACAAGGCACATCAGCCGATAGATCCCAGGTTGATCCACCACACCATGCACATCAGAATAAAGTATCGTAAATACAGAAACCATCAGCAAACGCGCACATACATCAACTTGATCTTCATCACCAACATACACCACTCGCTCCACCCATGTTAATATTAAGTCATTACATAATTCCGGTAGGCAACTCCATCCAAGCTTCATCCACCCCAGTTCCGTCTACAGAAGAACGCAACAGACGGTGCTACAATATCCATGCAGCTCCGTGATATGCGGTACATCGGCAATTGGATAGCTCAAAGGAAAACCTACAACACTCACATGCACTACATAAGCGCCACGCATGTGATAGACAATCGACAGAATGGAGCACACGGAACCAGCACCACATCTTACTCATGGATGTACAAATCTATTCAGAATGCAAGAATGAACTCTTAACACAATCACAGGACAACACCAACAACGAATCTAAAGGCCCACTTGAACAGCCGAACTGAAACTGGCCAATGCATGCATATATATATATATATACCGTGACCATCGATGCCAACAAATGTTCGTGTACAAGGACGATGGATTATTGCTGGCTCATGTAAAGTTACACAATGTCACAATTCGTGTTAGAATAAGATATGGACGGATATGATGTCTGGATTGGATGTCTCGAAACACATCCACCACAGGTTCTGGAGACAGCAAGTACATTCGACCGATGCATCCACAACTCATAAACAGTAGTACACGGCAACTATGTTACAACACTGCAGACAGCTGCACAGCTTGGCACATCGATATGACCCAACAATATACACTTGCTAAAAAGACACATGCCACCTATGGCTTGTACATTGGTTTTAACGAATAGCAAACACATTCTACGGAAACAAATTTTCCGCTCTGAGACTCTGATCCACATTACAAAGGCCACAACACGATACACTCACGGGAAAACATTTTTGTGCAATATGGGCGCCTGCTTTATTCCATAATACTTACAACGTTTATTGGCAAGTAAAATGTTGGCTAAAACGCACGGTAGTGGACTTGTTCAGGGACACGTCAGCGCACAACGCAAAGGATGCATACGTCAGCGTTCATTGGTTAATCGCACGAGACGCTCGGGTACCAAACGTGAACTATCACCATAAAATCCAGCATATATGCCCACATTGAGCGGCGCATCAGCTTACAGAAAACACTCGATTCCGCAGATAAGAAACCGACATACGCGCCATGTATGTATGTGTAACAACATGGTGGAATAGCATACACTCTTATAATCATTGTGATAATTCAATAAGAGATCACGACATACATGTAACATTCTAGCTCACTTATACGCTGCATTGCCGACCGCCCCAAAGACACTTGCAGAGAATAGCTATTTAGACCCACCAAAAGAAAAACAACACGCGACACATGGACTATTTAATACTGCGGAGCTTTGCAGACGTTGAACACAAGACAGGTATAATAACATAGATGTTTTGTTCCTTTCCGTTATCAGTGTCCGTGTTGTTCAAGGAGACACATTTCTATGAATAGCTTTCCTTGTGCATGGTATTTAAACTTCACCTAAAACCGCAATAAGTTGGGAGATCGCTGTCAGCAGCACAAAAACAGCAACATACAGCGTCCCGAGTTAGCAAATATTCAACACTGTTACATGCGCATATAGGCTCTGGTCATCTTGAAATTATATGGCTGTTTCCGGTAGGCGTTCTACGCGTATGTTGTATATCAGATGCATGTGAAGTGTCCATAGCCCACAATGATCCACATCATCAACCGCATACATCGCACAGCGATGTCTCCGCGCCATGATTCAATGCAAGCATGTTTCCAAACGCCTGACTCCACCAATTGCTCATCGGCTGGAAACTAATGCACGGATTACAATTTTAACCATATACTTGCTTAAATGTTGCAGCAATAACAAGAAATCAGTCAATTAAAGCACACCACCACCTTGCATCGAACATACAGCGCTTCATCCAGACGCCATGCATTCATTATAATACCATCAACTGTCCATGACATCAATCAGTCCAAGCATGGGTATGTTCGCCGCAATATGAGGACCCCACGTCCGACACGTCGGATGCTAATTTTGTAAGGTCCCCATCGACAGTTCTCTACGAAGGCACGTTCCCATTAACAGGCCACGGGAGCACATGTACCACATAACAGCAGCAGTAGGCACCCCGGAAGGGCGCGGATCGTCACTATATGGAGAGGTCAAAACGATTCACAACATCAATCAATGTGAAACAGGTATTTCACTACCTTCAATGTGCGACCAACAGCCCATTCCTGTTCCTTACAATAAAGTATCAACATTGGTACACAAACAATATACACAGCCAACCTGATCATCACACTTTCGGGACCCGGCAACTTGAATTTCGGAACGTAAATGAACACCGTACTAATATAGAATGAACTGTCGAATCAACAAACAACATATAAGTATAAGTAATCATAAACTGGCTATTGAAAAGGGACGCCACACCCAACCACCGACGGCATTGGAACAAAGACTATGTATATTTTGTTCCGATGATGCTATTGAAGATGAAAAACACTTCCTTTTGGAATGTAGTGCTTACCACACACCGCGGCTCGAACTAATAACTCTTATGAAGACACAGTTCCCAGACTTTGAAAACATGACACAAACTGAACAGCTTGTCAAAATCCTATCCAACAATATTTCAATTTCATGCACTTCAATATGTCATATAATCCGAAAAGAATTTTCCGCACGCGATGAGCATCGCCTCATAAGCAATGAATAAATGAAGACGAGACAACCCTATGCACATTCAGCTTTACTTAAATGGTTATATATTACCATCTATTATTATATCATTTATTATATTGTTCAATGTACAACTATATATTATTATGTTTGCATACTGTCCTTATAAGGATGTTTTGCCTATTAAACTTATCTTATCTTACAAACAATGACCCTCTCGCATCGAACAAACTGTATGAGAATATTACAGGTATCATCCCTGGTTGATCTAGACAAAAAAAGGTAAATTTGAAGATAGATTCTTACTCCAGCTTAGTTTTTTTTTTTTTTTTTTTTATAATTTATTCCTTTTTTTTTTACAATTTACATTCAAATATTAACATACATATATTTTCTGCAAAAGAAATTGAATGGCAAATGGATCATCTACATGTATGTTTCTTAGTATTACTACTAATCAATGCCAAGTTGTTGGAATTAGTTCAGTTGGAAGGCATTGTTGCTTCTTTTACAGTCACGAAGCTACTAAAAAGTGTGTCATTCATTTACATACATACGTACACATATCCATGCACATATATATACCCTTATATATATACATATATATATGCATATATATATACAAATACATATGGACATATACATATCCCTACATTTCTGAGATAATGTTTTCGACTGTATAATGCTGTTTAGGTGAGAAGGATATGGGTCTTGTAGAGTTCTGGCTTTATGTGGATTCTATTTGTGATAGCTCTTTTTTTGCAATCCTTTTTATCTATTCTCTTTTTTTTTTGACAGTTTATTTTTTATTTATAAATTTACCATAAGGACATAATTGTAAGGACACTGTCCCATTTTTGTCCCTATGTTTCTATTCAAAGACATATTCCATTTGGTTGCTAGTGTTTCTGTTTGGTACTCTTGCTTTAAGAAATGACATGCAGATTCAATGCTTAAGACTTTTTTCATACATCTGGTTACATATATGTAACGCTTTATCAATAATATGATATTGTTTATCGGCAAAGGGTTTGTCATTGTTTTAATTCCAAATATGATATCTTTCGTTTTTAGTGAGTACTCCAGATCACAATACAGCTTTAGTATATTTGAAAAAAATTCCCATAATGGTTTTACTTCGGGACAGTTGACTAGTAGATGTTCTGTGCTCTCTATTTCTTTATCACAAAATGAACACAAGTTAGATGTTATAATTTTGCATTTTTCTAGAAATATATTTGTAACTATGATATTGTGATTAATTTGGAATTGGAAGGCTTGTAATTTTGTATTTTTTGAAATTTTAAATGGCCTTTGGTATATTTCACCCCAGTCAGGCTGGTCTAGATTTAACTTTCTGTTCCATCCAAATTGCCCGCATGGCTTGCTTGTTACAATGGTATTAATATATTTCCAGTATAGATATTTGTTCAGTTTTTCTACTTGTCGAATATCTTGTAAAAGTTTACTGTTTTAATATCATATAATTTGCTGTTCACATTATTTATTTCTTTTTTCCACAATGAAGGTATTGAGGTTATCACCCCTTGAAGAGTTAGGTAATTGACCTTCAGTCCGTACATGTTCTGAATGTCTACTATTCATAAAAGTGCCATCCTGTTTTAAGATATCATTAATGAACAAGACCTGGTTATCTATCCACTTTTTAAAGTAGATTGGCTGATGTTGTATCTTAATGTGGATATTATGAAAGATTGGTTGGCTCATATAGTTCTCGGCTGATTTGGGCTCTTGAGATAACAGGGCATATGCAGATAATACTTCTTTCTACTCCAGCTTAGTTAGTAGATGCGCATACCAAGGTGTACATGCATATCCAATGCTGAAGCATATGCCAGCCAATAGACATGCAAGCACGAATGGCCAAACAAGACCAACGCATGTGCTCTTTCGAACAATCATAGCTGCAACAAGCTGTCCGTGTTCAAATTGCCATTGATCCAAACAGGGACGCCCGTATCACAGCAGATTGAGTGAGTTAACACTTCGGGATCATTTGGCCACCTGTCCTTATTGGCAACGTGCATGGATTGCGCTATGGTAACCATATAGGTGTTCACGCTATTGTTTGAGGTCGCGTGGCTGGAAGCTACTAACATGGTGTTCATTAACGAACACATTGATCGCATCCAAATATTAGCATAGCAGCTGAAACGAGTGTGTCAAAAGACCAACTTTAATGAATGGGGTGATAAATTGAGTTCATATTACACCTGACACTTATATATTGCCAATTTCCAATACGCAGGTAGGACAACTCCGTACATCTGGTAAATTATACAAATTTGGTGACTATGCGTGAACTAATATAGTACCAATTGCTAGCGCAATACATTATTATGGTCTGCAGGATATGTAAAGTCCATCTCTCGAGTGGTATTGTATTTACAGTGATGTTGGTACTCATTTAAATTGCATCATATTGGAAACCAACATGACCAAAGTAGTGTACTTGGGACAACTGGGGCTTCCAAAAGTGTCGAAAATCAATTTGTTATTCTGGTGAATAGAGTTTATAGTTTAATTCTGAGTTGTCCTAAGTTCCAAAATGACATATTTTTCGGAACATGGGATAACCTTGCCCTAAAATAGGGTTAAGGTCTGAACTGTCATTTGCGTGCTCAACAACAAATATTTAGTTCTATTGTGATCTAAGTGCTAAATATCACACCCTGGGTCTACATTTCTCAAAACTTAAGAGATATAACATAATTATGGGGATATGTCTTGATAAAATTTAATAGCTAAGACATTAAGGAATCCAACGATGTGAAGTTTTCCACTGTAAACCATACATTTAAGTCGTGACGGCAATTCAAACTTTGAAAATCGATTAACTCAAAATCATAAAAAGTGCACTTAGGACAGATTGGAACTCAGGTCGCGAACAGTCATCTTGTTCTGAAAACAAGTCAGCCGGCAGTCATCTTGGCTTTTAATCATTGCCCTACAGCCATCATTTTTCATCCGATTCATCCCAAACTTCATAATGACTCTCCTGGTTGACCTCTAGTATTACTTTAAACATTTAAACTTTCCGCATTCCTTATCGCTCCATTAACTGCAACATACTATGACATTATCCCCTCTCCAAGTTGAGCTACAGCGGCATTGACACTCTCATATATTTTGTATAAAGCTAGCCAGATGCCCGACATTGTGATAAAGATACCCAGCTTGAGGAGAATTGTGACTAAGTTCGCCCGGTTAACCCTTTTCCCAACAGAACGGCCCTGTGCCAATGCATGCTCTTATATATGCGAGTCGACCATATGTCGCGTCGCATATATAAGAGAATGCATTGGCTTAACACATATTAAAAAATGATAAAATTGTCAAAGAATGTAGAAAATATTATAAAAATTGTTAAAAAATGTACGAAAAAAATATAAAATTGTTAAAGAATGTAAGAAAAAATGGTAAAAAGTGTTAAAAAAGAATTTGTTTAGGCCAATGCATTCTCTTATATATATGCGAGGCGACCTATGGTCGACTCGTATATATAAGAGAATGCATTGGCACAGGGCATAACTGTAACCATCACAATGTGGTCAATGAACCGGTTCCAATTATATTCATATTTGCATGGTGTTATTGAGACAGACCGAAGATATTTTAGGCTGTTGAAGCTTTATTTGGGCCTTTTTGGCCGTTTTGTTGGGTAAAGGGTTAAGCAAATACCATAATATGAACTGGATTTAAATGGTACTAGGAGAGATACTGTTGAGTTTTGGTAAGTAATATCCCTCATCAAGCATAAATTAAGAAATATTAGTACTGCATGGAGGTGGTCATGTTGGTCGTAAAAAAAATGAATATTTGGATGCTATACATGAAATTTGATTAACCTGGGTAACTTATCACAATTCTGCCCAAATCTGGATAACTTTATCACAAAAAAAACAACAGTGAGAGTTACCAAATATAAAACAATAGTTAACTGTTCTGAGTAGCGTCGGGTTTTTCTCCTCGAGTGAGATGCGGTGGATTATTTTTCGAGGCGCTACGTTATACTTTGATTTTAAAAAGTTGATGAAAATATAATAAAACTGACTATCCTCTCTTCCCATAACTCTCACTACCGAGCTTTCATTTCCTCAGCTATCCTCATTTTCCCCCAAATTTGACATCACTCCACTTTTTATATATCTTGACTTGTTATAATATGAGCTACTACTTTTATCTCGCCCTGCATTACCCTAAAGTTTTTACAAAATTAGCAACAATGCCTACCTGAATCACCGGAAACAACCTTAGTTTGGAAACATTGACAGGCTGGTTGGCTCATCTCATTCAAATCACCCATCATCGATTTCCGAATGTAACAATCACCCATAATCGATTACCGAATGTAACAATCACCCATAATCGATTACCGAATGTAACAATCACCCATAATCGATTACCGAATGTAACAATCACCCATCATCGATTACCGAATGTAATTATTGACCTTATCGTTGTATTTATATACGTTATTGCTTTGTTAAAGGGGTACTTCACACTAAATCCGGGTATTTATGGGACCATCTCCTTTTATACTCAACAGAATATATGCAACAAATGAATGAATTTGAGCCATGGATGAGTGAAACATACACTCATGTGATCTATGAACGATGCAAATAACATGGGCATTATAATGAACATGAATTTATGACCAGTTATAAATTCATTTTCATTATAATTACCATGTTGTTTGTATTGTTCATACGGTATATGTGTGTATTTTGCACTCAACCATGGCTCAAATTCATTCATTTGTTGGCAAATTGTTGCATATATTATGTTGAGTATAAATAGAGATGGTCCCATAAATATCCGGATTTAGTGTATAGTATCCCTTTAAGAATAAATATTATTTACATTAACATTAATAAAACGCACTGAATTAAGTACATGTATACACCACGTTCTGAATTTGGGTCTTGCTTCTTGTTTCCCTGGCAAGTCTTGACATGGTGTCTCACATTTGCAGAATGAGGTCACCAGAGGGTGGATTTAGTTACGCTATCCCACATGGTTGTCTAGCTTCACCAAATTCACCCTCTGGGAACCCCATTCTGCTTATAGGCCTCAACTACTATGTAAGACATGTGATCAGACTCCCCAGTTGAAGTTGGTGCTGTCCATCTATTAGTCACATTGACTATGAATTTGTATCGTCTGTCAATTAGGAGATATACTGAACAGAAGGGGGAAAGTAACTAGACAATATTAATTTGACACTATATAGATATTTCCCAAAAGATGAGGCCTAAGCAAAATTAGGTCCACAGAGGGTGAATTTAGTTATGCTAACCTGCTGTGCATGGTAGCGTCACTAAATTCACCCTCTGATGACCTCTTTCTGCAAATGACAGACACGTATACACTATTTCAAGGTCTGTTCCCTGGCAGAGAAATCTAACCCATATACAATAGTGAGGCCCGGAAAGTTGGAAACTTGACGATAAGATCGATATCACCCCTGGCAATTTCAACATTAGTTGTTTTTTGTGGGTTTTTTTGTATATTTTCTAACAAGCTATTAGACTAAAAAGCTATCTCAATAACGCGTCGGTTACTGCGAAAACCGACATATATTTTTTTGTTGTTGAGATTTTGGCGTTCAAATGTTACAACCTCGATAAATGGTTACCGAAGTCACTCGAGCAATTGTATCTTCTCAACTGATGTGTTTATGGCATAATATAACCCTCAGGACTGTTTAAATTCATTGTATAAAGTACGTATAAAATACAGTGTGATTATTCTCAGCTCAAATACAAGATAGATAACTCTATCTCCAAAAAAGATACATAACTCTATATCTCGTTATATTCGTTTCGCAAACATGACGGCGAGTAGGATTATTGAACTGGACACTTGATTTTAGAGTTATCCATCTTCGTCCGCAAATTTGGTCCGAGACAGTCTTTTCGGCGACTTTTACTAGGCCACTATACATTCGGGTGGTGAAAAATAATAGATTTAACAAATCGATATATGATCACTCTGAGCTTTGATGGGTGGGTTCCACGACTCGAATCAAATATTATTTACCCCCGAAGCCAAATAAATAGTAATTGAGGGGGGGGGGCTAAATCTGATTGAGTACCTTTAAATTAAATCGGCCCCTTGATGATAATTAGGCTTATCCGAGGCTTGATAAGTGGTGGATGTATGATAAAACAAAACTGACTGAGTGTTTGTATCTGTAACAGAAGTGTTTGATACAAACTGAAGAAATTGATGCCCTATATCCTTGTGACGGTTAGAACATCGCGGCTACTGTTATAGAACATGCGCATAATTTTATAACGTAGTACCATTAACCCTTTACCCAACAAACCGGCCAAAACCGGCCAAATAAAGCTTCAACAGCCTAAAATATCTTCGGTCTGTCTCAATAGAACCATACAAATATGGATATCATTGGAACCGGCTCCTTGGCCACATTGTGATAGTTACAGTTATGCCCTGTGCCAATGCATTCTCTTATATATGCGAGTCGACCATAGGTCGCCTCGCATATATAAGAGAATGCATTGGCCTAAAACAAATCTTTTTTTAACACTTTTTACAATTTTTTCTTACATTCTTTAACAATTTTATAATTTTTAATGTGTTAAGCCAATGCATTCTCTTATATATGCGAGGCGACCTATGGTCGACTCGCATATATAAGAGAATGCATTGGCACAGGGCCCTTATGTTGGGTAAAGGGTTAACGTAATCGTAACTTTAGCCGATATTTTGCGAAGCCTCTTTAATGTTCTATCTTGATTAGCGGGTGTTAAAGTGACACCAGTACGGTTATATATACACTAGCTGAAAGAGTCTCCTGTCATTTGCAGAATGAGGTCCCCAGAGGGTGAATTTAGTGATTCTATCCCGCATAGCGGGCTAGCATCGCCAAATTCACCCTCTGGGGACCTCATTCTGCTTAGGCCTCATCTTCTGGGAAGTATATACAGTATCAAATTAACATTGTTTTTAGTTTTTCCTTAACTATATATCCCCTAATTTGCAGCAGATAAAATGCATAATCGAGGTGCCCAATGGGTGAACATCACCAACTTCAACTGGGGAACTTCAATCTGATCCTAGGTCTCACATAGCAGTTGAGGGCCTAAGCAGAATAAGGTTCTCAGATGGTGAATTTAGTGATGCTAGCCCGCTGGGCGGGATAGCGTCACTAAATTCACCCTCTGGGGACCTCATTCTGCAAATGACAGGCACGCTATTTGCAGGCTTGCCCATTTGTATGTTAGGGGCCCGCGGCCCATGTGTCCGCTTCGCTCATATTTTGATGTTAGACAGAGCCGTTTATTCAGCGTCGGTCCCTGTGTGCGCTTCACGTATACAATATTATACATGTCTTGCATGGTTTCGAGGTTGACATGAGGATTTATCAACCCGAGGAAGTTAATATTCACCGAGGCCGCAGGCCGAGGTGAATATTAACTTCCAAGAGTTGATAAATCCTCATGTCAACCTCGAAACCATGCATGCAATAAGTGTTTTATTATATGATCCACCAATGGTATCAAGCCCATTAGGTCTGAACTATCTTACTGACCCATATATATAAATCCATAAAATGCACAACAATGTTTTTCAACAAGTCAAAAGTTAATAAACAATACATGTATGATGAAAAATATTACCAAAAGTCACTACATTGTCATGAACATACTTCATATTAATAACTCATTACGTTGCGTGATCTTGTTATTAACCCATCTGGCATATTTAAGAAAGTTTATGATCATATAATAAGATCGTTTATTTGGATTTTTTTTAATGGAAATTTAAACTAAGGTAGCAATACACGATTTCCAGCAATATTGCCAACCTGGGAGGGGGTAATGTACTTCAAATCAATGCTGAGTCATTATCTTCGGCAATGGTCTCATCAAACTTGTTCAACAGAAATATTAGGTGTAATCATATATCTGTACTTGAGGTACTTCGTACAATTTGTCATTGAGTTATGCCCTTTGGTTTGCACACACAAAACGCTCAATTTTACCCATTTTTTTACTCAAATTGGCCACTTTAAACCCAAAAACAGACCACGATAGAGCGAATGTCAGTAAATAAGCTACTTCCACCTGATAGAGCTATGTTAGAGCTGAGAAATATTTGAAATAAAAAAAAAGTTATCGTATCAATTTGAAAAAAATGTCTTGCAAACCCAGATGACAGAATTCAGGGGAGATAAATAGGGCTATTTTCATGTAACCAATAACACAGAGTTGGCCTTCACTGAATACGAAAACCCTGTTGCGTATCCAAATTTTTCACTTTTTTGAGAACTTTCCCAGTTTTGTAAAATAAATAAACCTTCAAACCAGTAATGACACAGTTAACACAGGCTACACTGGCTGTTATGCCTCCCAGATACATATTTTTCTATTTTTCAGACCCCCTACAACACGTGAAATCGTGTACTGCTACCTAACGCCGTTATAACCTCCACCAGGGGTCTGAGAGAAAAATCCGAACAGACAGCCGACAGATCCTCCTCTATATGTATAGATCCTATGGTTTTCATTTAGTTCGTATAGTCTTTAAACTTGTCTAATTGGTTCGGAATACAATACCTTAGAATGGGAAGCATTGTGACACATTCGCAATAGGATACATAATTCTAAATACACAACATAATGGAATAAAGAATACTTTATCCGGCATGGCCATCATGGTAGACGTTATGTGTAATACAAAACAGATATACTGTGTTCAATAATATAATAGGTAGACTACCATTAATATAGCCTTTTCATGATTGAGTTTGAGTGCGTGTGCTCCGTTCAATGGGGCGACATATATTACCTACACTTCATAGTGTTGACCAAAACACAGTACCTCAACGACACAAGTAAATAAACACGCCGACTGGAAGGCATCGCTTCTGGTCGTATTTCATTTCTGGTGGATGTTATTGTCTTGAGTTTTCCGGATATTAACTATGGGAAAAGGGCAGTCGAGTAAAGGAGAGCGGGTCGCGGTGCCCGCCATGCCGATGTATCTCGCGATAATATGCTGTGTACTGAACTTCATAATTCCCGGATCAGGTAAGTTTCTATACGCCGAGAGCTTCCGGTGAATGGCAACAAGCCATATTTCCGACTAAATCCTGAAAAGTTACCCATAAGTCTGCTGTGGTTAAGAGGTCGATTACTAAGAGCATTATTGTACTATGTTGGTCCGTCCGTCCGTTGGGCCATCCGTCCGTTCGATTTTTGTTTCCGGAAAATAACTTTAAATAGTCTCAAATGAATGGCAAGAAATTTGATATGTGGGTTTACTTGCACAAACTACAGGTCGAGGTCGAATTTGGGTTCCGCCCGTCAATTTTCTCCAGAGTTATGGCCCTTTATTGGAATTACCACCGGCGTGTTTTTCCACTCCTTAGTGATACTCAATGTTTAAGGCTGAATTGCGGATTGAAGACCAAAATATTACATATATAGTACACCCCGGTCCGGTTCCTTGCATGCAATTGCAGGGATGAAACTAGGACGGTAAATACATAAAATACTTATATTTGGATTTCATATTTATGCCCTAGACTGACTTAAAGGGTCTCCAGGCATTCGAAAAGGGTTCATCCGAAATAACATAAAACAACTATCGTCAACAAGTACATGAAAGGCCTACATAATTTTCGAGTCACCGATTATTTTGTTTATAGTGCCTTCTTGATATACGGTTTTAATAACAATGTATGCCATAAAATATGATTAAAATACTACAATTCATCACCATTTAGAACGTCTGTGTCACCGAAGCTGGCCATAGTATTAGAAAATAGCTGAAATCATAAAATCCACCCCCCCCCCCGTTATGGCTCCCAGAATACAACAGAACTCAAACTGTAAAACTGTAGTTTAGTTTCAATGGAAGGGGAATAACACTATATCTAAATATATAGAGTTATTTTCCCCCGACTTTCTGAAAGAAAATGGGGACTATAGAAAGAGGCTCCGTCAGTCCGTCCGTCCGTTCGTCCGTCCGTCCGCTCTCACGCTCTTTAAAATTGGATTTTCCGTAAGTCACTTGTGGGTTGCAACCCACAAGTCAATCAAACAAAAGATCGCACCTCACAAGTATACTCACGTCGGTCCGCCCGTCCGTCCGTCCGTCACACTTTTGAGTACCTTCATGGTGTAATCATCTCCTCCTACAGATTTCATCCCAGAGATTTGAAGCTTCAGAATATTGTTGCCCATATATAGAAGAATTGCAACATGTATATAGATGACGGAACAAATATTTGTTGACGGAGTTATTAACCCTTTTCGACTTTTATAATTTTCAGTATGAGGGTACCTTCATGGTGTAATCAACTCCTCCTACAGTTTTCATCCTACAGATTTGAAACTTCAGAATATTGTTGCCCATACATGTATATAGATGACGGAAATATTATTTTTTGACAGTGTTATTAACCCTTTTTAACATTTTCAACTTAAAATGGTAAGTATTTTCTTAAAAATCAAAATTATTCATTCAAATTTAAATTGTGATGTTTTCAATATCAACTTGTGTATCCGTGTGTGTTGAATTTGAATTGTAGCGCTCACGGAAGATTGAACAATCAGGAGTTTGTCACTTCTTTTTCGACATTTTACCGTAACCTTCGGTGATAAAGTTTGTTTTTAGACCAGAAGTGGGACATTCCAATGGGCAAACCATAGTTTTCTGGTAAGTTTGTTATCTCCGGTACACGAAAATGCAAGCATATACACGGACAATCTGAACAGGTCTACATGTGGCACATTAAAAGACAAGCATACGGTGGCTCCAGTGCGAAATTTGTAGGGCTCCAGTTCGAAAACGAACAAAAATGATAAGCTCCAGTGCGCACCCACGATAACTAATTTCGATATTGCACGAGAATTTAGAAGATTATAGGCGTTATAGCCGAGCATAATTACATTTTATCTAATATTTGTGCAAAAATTTGTCTCTTATGCGCTTTGCAGAGCAAATATAGATGTTACGGTACCATTGAACAATATATAAGGTGGACAAGACCAGTGTCAAATAGTAACAGAAGCGATCAATTTATGGCGCAAATCTGACATTTGGCATGAATGGCGAGTGTATGTCAATTACGAAGACTGACTTTTTTCCGATAAACCAATCACAATGGTCGACATATTCAAAATGGCCACCAGTAGTATATTACGAGCAGCAGCTTCCTCATTAGATCGGGATCTGGTCGGCTGGTCGGCTGATCGTGATCTGGTCGGATGGTCGGCTAAGTGTAGTTGCTTCGTTGTGCAATGCGTCGCTATTGATGTCGTTACTACGCTGTGTCACGCTATTGACCGGTATTTCTATGGGGTATTGTCTATTGTTTCCCCTTAACCTATACTCGCCTTTGTGAAGATGATCAATGCTATAGGCCTTAGAAGATTTACTTCTGATGAAATCCCCAATAGACTTGGCTGGTTGACAGCAGTGGATTTCTATGGCAGGAATAATTGGCTGGTTATGAATTAGACTGTTCGGGTGGTGGGATCCTATGGTATAGGCAGAAGGTAAATTATAGACTCCTCGTGTGGTGGGGACTTGGCTATATATTCAGGGAATGCAATTATTCTGATCTAGGAAGATATGAGATATGTCTGTATATTTTTATTTTAGCGAGACACATATAACTGGACGATGACGGGGGTGAAAGCAACCCCTCGCAGGTGTTGGGGGGGGGTTGCCTCCCTATCTACTCCTCTTTCCTCCCAGTCCTCTCCGCTTCCCTCCCTGTCCACTCCGCTTCCCTCCCTGTCCACTCCTCCTGACCTCCCCGCCCACCTCTATAGTTATACCATGCACCCCTTTGTATATGCGGAGTTATTTCCCCCTACACTGCGTTCGTCGTTGTCTTATATGGACTTCGCGTGTCGCGGCCGTGAGGGGGATGCAACTCTAGGAAAATATGAGTTAATGTATGTATTTTTTTTTCTCGCGAGACACACACCCTTGGGCGAGGGTGGGGGGGGGGTAAAGCAACTCCTCGCCCTTTGGGGTGGGATTGCCTCCATATCTACTCCTCTTCCACCCCAGTCCACGCCGCTTCCCTCCCTGTCCACTCCTCCCGACATCTACACTCCCTCCCAGTCCACTCTACATCCCTCCATGTCAACTCCTCCCCACCCACCACCGCCCACATCCACGTCTATAGTTATCCCACATCCCCCTTTGTATATTACGGTGTCATTCCCACCATACACTGGGTTCCGTTGTCTTATATTGCATTCGCGTGTCGCGGCCGGTATATGACACCCCACATCCACACACACCCCTCCTTTAGCGTATAGAACATTCCTGAATCGTGGATCAGTTATATATAGAGAAATTAGGTGTAACTGAGGAGGGATGTGTATATAACTGAGGGAGGGTATATTTTCATTTGGCAAATTATTTGGCAAAAGTGAATTTAAGTCCAGCGCGGACCATGATGGTGCTACCTGTGTTTGCTGTGTGTTTCTGTAGTAATGATACCGACATGGATGGGTGTGATAAAGTAAATGTATCATTCATTCATTCATTCATTCATTCTCGATTGGAGACTATGGTGGCAGGGTTTGTGTGTTTCTGTAGTAATGATACCGACATGGGTGGGTGTGATAAAGTAAATGTATCATTCATTCATTCATTCATTCATTCATTCTCGATTGGAGACTATGGTGGCAGGGTTTGTGTGTTTCTGTAGTAATGATACCGACATGGATGAGTGTGATAAATTAAATGTATCATTCATTCATTCATTCATTCATTCATTCTCGATTGGAGACTATGGTGGCTGGGTTTGTGTGTTTCTGTAGTAATGATACCGACACGGATGGGTGTGATAAAGTAAATGTATCATTCATTCATTCATTCATTCATTCATTCTCGATTGGAGACTATGGTGGCTGGGTTTGTGTGTTTCTGTAGTAATGATACCGACATGGATGGGTGTGATAAAGTAAATGTATCATTCATTCATTCATTCATTCATTCATTCATTCTCGATTGGAGACTATGGTGGCAGGGTTTGTGTGTTTCTGTAGTAATGATACCGACATGGATGGGTGTGATAAAGTAAATGTATCATTCATTCATTCATTCATTCTCGATTCGGGGACTATGGTGGCTGGGTTTGTGTGTTTCTGTTGTAATAATACCGACATGGATGAGTGTGATAAATTAAATGTATCATTCATTCATTCATTCATTCATTCATTCATTCTCGATTGGAGACTATGGTGGCTGGGTTTGTGTGTTTCTGTAGTAATGATACCGACACGGATGGGTGTGATAAAGTAAATGTATCATTCATTCATTCATTCATTCATTCATTCTCGATTGGAGACTATGGTGGCTGGGTTTGTGTGTTTCTGTAGTAATGATACCGACATGGATGAGTGTGATAAAGTAAATGTATCATTCATTCATTCATTCATTCTCGATTGGAGACTATGGTGGCAGGGTTTGTGTGTTTCTGTAGTAATGATACCGACACGGATGGGTGTGATAAAGTAAATGTATCATTCATTCATTCATTCATTCATTCATTCTCGATTGGAGACTATGGTGGCAGGGTTTGTGTGTTTCTGTAGTAATGATACCGACATGGATGAGTGTGATAAAGTAAATGTATCATTCATTCATTCATTCATTCATTCATTCATTCTCGATTGGAGACTATGGTGGCTGGGTTTGTGTGTTTCTGTAGTAATGATACCGACATGGATGAGTGTGATAAAGTAAATGTATCATTCATTCATTCATTCATTCATTCATTCTCGATTGGAGACTATGGTGGCAGGGTTTGTGTGTTTCTGTAGTAATGATACCGACATGGATGAGTGTGATAAAGTAAATGTATCATTCATTCATTCATTCATTCATTCATTCTCGATTGGAGACTATGGTGGCAGGGTTTGTGTGTTTCTGTAGTAATGATACCGACATGGATGAGTGTGATAAAGTAAATGTATCATTCATTCATTCATTCATTCATTCATTCATTCTCGATTGGAGACTATGGTGGCTGGGTTTGTGTGTTTCTGTAGTAATGATACCGACACGGATGGGTGTGATAAAGTAAATGTATCATTCATTCATTCATTCATTCATTCTCGATTGGAGACTATGGTGGCTGGGTTTGTGTGTTTCTGTAGTAATGATACCGACATGGATGGGTGTGATAAAGTAAATGTATCATTCATTCATTCATTCATTCATTCATTCTCGATTGGAGACTATGGTGGCTGGGTTTGTGTGTTTCTGTAGTAATGATACCGACATGGATGAGTGTGATAAAGTAAATGTATCATTCATTCATTCATTCATTCATTCATTCATTCTCGATTGGAGACTATGGTGGCTGGGTTTGTGTGTTTCTGTAGTAATGATACCGACATGGATGAGTGTGATAAAGTAAATGTATCATTCATTCATTCATTCATTCATTCATTCTCGATTGGAGACTATGGTGGCAGGGTTTGTGTGTTTCTGTAGTAATGATACCGACATGGATGAGTGTGATAAAGTAAATGTATCATTCATTCATTCATTCATTCATTCATTCATTCTCGATTGGAGACTATGGTGGCTGGGTTTGTGTGTTTCTGTAGTAATGATACCGACACGGATGGGTGTGATAAAGTAAATGTATCATTCATTCATTCATTCATTCATTCATTCTCGATTGGAGACTATGGTGGCTGGGTTTGTGTGTTTCTGTAGTAATGATACCGACATGGATGAGTGTGATAAAGTAAATGTATCATTCATTCATTCATTCATTCATTCATTCATTCTCGATTGGAGACTATGGTGGCTGGGTTTGTGTGTTTCTGTAGTAATGATACCGACATGGATGAGTGTGATAAAGTAAATGTATCATTCATTCATTCATTCATTCATTCATTCATTCTCGATTGGAGACTATGGTGGCTGGGTTTGTGTGTTTCTGTAGTAATGATACCGACACGGATGGGTGTGATAAAGTAAATGTATCATTCATTCATTCATTCATTCATTCTCGATTGGAGACTATGGTGGCTGGGTTTGTGTGTTTCTGTAGTAATGATACCGACATGGATGAGTGTGATAAAGTAAATGTATCATTCATTCATTCATTCATTCATTCATTCATTCTCGATTGGAGACTATGGTGGCTGGGTTTGTGTGTTTCTGTAGTAATGATACCGACACGGATGGGTGTGATAAAGTAAATGTATCATTCATTCATTCATTCATTCATTCATTCATTCATTCTCGATTGGAGACTATGGTGGCAGGGTTTGTGTGTTTCTGTAGTAATGATACCGACATGGATGAGTGTGATAAAGTAAATGTATCATTCATTCATTCATTCATTCATTCATTCATTCTCGATTGGAGACTATGGTGGCTGGGTTTGTGTGTTTCTGTAGTAATGATACCGACACGGATGGGTGTGATAAAGTAAATGTATCATTCATTCATTCATTCATTCATTCTCGATTGGAGACTATGGTGGCTGGGTTTGTGTGTTTCTGTAGTAATGATACCGACATGGATGAGTGTGATAAAGTAAATGTATCATTCATTCATTCATTCATTCATTCATTCATTCATTCATTCTCGATTGGAGACTATGGTGGCTGGGTTTGTGTGTTTCTGTAGTAATGATACCGACATGGATGAGTGTGATAAAGTAAATGTATCATTCATTCATTCATTCATTCATTCATTCATTCTCGATTGGAGACTATGGTGGCTGGGTTTGTGTGTTTCTGTAGTAATGATACCGACACGGATGGGTGTGATAAAGTAAATGTATCATTCATTCATTCATTCATTCATTCTCGATTGGAGACTATGGTGGCTGGGTTTGTGTGTTTCTGTAGTAATGATACCGACATGGATGAGTGTGATAAAGTAAATGTATCATTCATTCATTCATTCATTCATTCATTCATTCATTCTCGATTGGAGACTATGGTGGCTGGGTTTGTGTGTTTCTGTAGTAATGATACCGACATGGATGAGTGTGATAAAGTAAATGTATCATTCATTCATTCATTCATTCATTCATTCATTCTCGATTGGAGACTATGGTGGCAGGGTTTGTGTGTTTCTGTAGTAATGATACCGACATGGATGAGTGTGATAAAGTAAATGTATCATTCATTCATTCATTCATTCATTCATTCATTCTCGATTGGAGACTATGGTGGCTGGGTTTGTGTGTTTCTGTAGTAATGATACCGACACGGATGGGTGTGATAAAGTAAATGTATCATTCATTCATTCATTCATTCATTCTCGATTGGAGACTATGGTGGCTGGGTTTGTGTGTTTCTGTAGTAATGATACCGACATGGATGAGTGTGATAAAGTAAATGTATCATTCATTCATTCATTCATTCATTCATTCATTCTCGATTGGAGACTATGGTGGCTGGGTTTGTGTGTTTCTGTAGTAATGATACCGACACGGATGGGTGTGATAAAGTAAATGTATCATTCATTCATTCATTCATTCATTCATTCATTCTCGATTGGAGACTATGGTGGCTGGGTTTGTGTGTTTCTGTAGTAATGATACCGACATGGATGGGTGTGATAAAGTAAATGTATCATTCATTCATTCATTCATTCATTCATTCATTCTCGATTGGAGACTATGGTGGCTGGGTTTGTGTGTTTCTGTAGTAATGATACCGACATGGATGGGTGTGATAAAGTAAATGTATCATTCATTCATTCATTCATTCATTCTCGATTGGAGACTATGGTGGCTGGGTTTGTGTGTTTCTGTAGTAATGATACCGACATGGATGAGTGTGATAAAGTAAATGTATCATTCATTCATTCATTCATTCATTCATTCATTCTCGATTGGA
Organism: Siphonodentalium dalli; assembly: GCA_032622095.1. Lineage (NCBI taxonomy): Eukaryota > Metazoa > Mollusca > Scaphopoda > Gadilida > Siphonodentaliidae > Siphonodentalium > Siphonodentalium dalli. Next base: position 88,163,400 of record CP136061.1, on the reverse strand, counting down.
GACTATGGTGGCTGGGTTTGTGTGTTTCTGTAGTAATGATACCGACACGGATGGGTGTGATAAAGTAAATGTATCATTCATTCATTCATTCATTCATTCATTCATTCTCGATTGGAGACTATGGTGGCTGGGTTTGTGTGTTTCTGTAGTAATGATACCGACACGGATGGGTGTGATAAAGTAAATGTATCATTCATTCATTCATTCATTCATTCATTCATTCTCGATTGGAGACTATGGTGGCTGGGTTTGTGTGTTTCTGTAGTAATGATACCGACATGGATGGGTGTGATAAAGTAAATGTATCATTCATTCATTCATTCATTCATTCATTCATTCTCGATTGGAGACTATGGTGGCTGGGTTTGTGTGTTTCTGTAGTAATGATACCGACATGGATGGGTGTGATAAAGTAAATGTATCATTCATTCATTCATTCATTCATTCTCGATTGGAGACTATGGTGGCTGGGTTTGTGTGTTTCTGTAGTAATGATACCGACACGGATGGGTGTGATAAAGTAAATGTATCATTCATTCATTCATTCATTCATTCATTCTCGATTGGAGACTATGGTGGCTGGGTTTGTGTGTTTCTGTAGTAATGATACCGACATGGATGGGTGTGATAAAGTAAATGTATCATTCATTCATTCATTCATTCATTCATTCATTCTCGATTGGAGACTATGGTGGCTGGGTTTGTGTGTTTCTGTAGTAATGATACCGACATGGATGGGTGTGATAAAGTAAATGTATCATTCATTCATTCATTCATTCATTCATTCTCGATTGGAGACTATGGTGGCAGGGTTTGTGTGTTTCTGTAGTAATGATACCGACACGGATGGGTGTGATAAAGTAAATGTATCATTCATTCATTCATTCATTCATTCATTCATTCTCGATTGGAGACTATGGTGGCTGGGTTTGTGTGTTTCTGTAGTAATGATACCGACATGGATGGGTGTGATAAAGTAAATGTATCATTCATTCATTCATTCATTCATTCTCGATTGGAGACTATGGTGGCTGGATTTGTGTGTTTCTGTAGTAATGATACCGACATGGATGGGTGTGATAAAGTAAATGTATCATTCATTCATTCATTCATTCATTCATTCATTCTCGATTCGGGGACTATGGTGGCTGGGTTTGTGTGTTTCTGTAGTAATGATACCGACACGGATGGGTGTGATAAAGTAAATGTATCATTCATTCATTCATTCATTCATTCATTCATTCTCGATTGGAGACTATGGTGGCTGGGTTTGTGTGTTTCTGTAGTAATGATACCGACATGGATGGGTGTGATAAAGTAAATGTATCATTCATTCATTCATTCATTCTCGATTGGAGACTATGGTGGCTGGGTTTGTGTGTTTCTGTAGTAATGATACCGACACGGATGGGTATGATAAAGTAAATGTATCATTCATTCATTCATTCATTCATTCATTCATTCTCGATTGGAGACTATGGTGGCTGGGTTTGTGTGTTTCTGTAGTAATGATACCGACATGGATGGGTGTGATAAAGTAAATGTATCATTCATTCATTCATTCATTCATTCATTCATTCTCGATTGGAGACTATGGTGGCAGGGTTTGTGTGTTTCTGTAGTAATGATACCGACACGGATGGGTGTGATAAAGTAAATGTATCATTCATTCATTCATTCATTCATTCATTCATTCTCGATTGGAGACTATGGTGGCTGGGTTTGTGTGTTTCTGTAGTAATGATACCGACATGGATGGGTGTGATAAAGTAAATGTATCATTCATTCATTCATTCATTCATTCATTCTCGATTGGAGACTATGGTGGCAGGGTTTGTGTGTTTCTGTAGTAATGATACCGACATGGATGGGTGTGATAAAGTAAATGTATCATTCATTCATTCATTCATTCATTCATTCATTCTCGATTGGAGACTATGGTGGCTGGGTTTGTGTGTTTCTGTAGTAATGATACCGACATGGATGAGTGTGATAAAGTAAATGTATCATTCATTCATTCATTCATTCATTCATTCTCGATTGGAGACTATGGTGGCTGGGTTTGTGTGTTTCTGTAGTAATGATACCGACATGGATGGGTGTGATAAAGTAAATGTATCATTCATTCATTCATTCATTCATTCATTCTCGATTGGAGACTATGGTGGCTGGGTTTGTGTGTTTCTGTAGTAATGATACCGACACGGATGGGTGTGATAAAGTAAATGTATCATTCATTCATTCATTCATTCATTCATTCTCGATTGGAGACTATGGTGGCTGGGTTTGTGTGTTTCTGTAGTAATGATACCGACACGGATGGGTGTGATAAAGTAAATGTATCATTCATTCATTCATTCATTCATTCATTCATTCTCGATTGGAGACTATGGTGGCTGGGTTTGTGTGTTTCTGTAGTAATGATACCGACATGGATGGGTGTGATAAAGTAAATGTATCATTCATTCATTCATTCATTCATTCATTCTCGATTGGAGACTATGGTGGCTGGGTTTGTGTGTTTCTGTAGTAATGATACCGACACGGATGGGTGTGATAAAGTAAATGTATCATTCATTCATTCATTCATTCATTCATTCTCGATTGGAGACTATGGTGGCTGGGTTTGTGTGTTTCTGTAGTAATGATACCGACACGGATGGGTGTGATAAAGTAAATGTATCATTCATTCATTCATTCATTCATTCATTCTCGATTGGAGACTATGGTGGCTGGGTTTGTGTGTTTCTGTAGTAATGATACCGACATGGATGAGTGTGATAAAGTAAATGTATCATTCATTCATTCATTCATTCATTCATTCATTCTCGATTGGAGACTATGGTGGCTGGGTTTGTGTGTTTATGTAGTAATGATACCGACATGGATGGGTGTGATAAAGTAAATGTATCATTCATTCATTCATTCATTCATTCATTCTCGATTGGAGACTATGGTGGCTGGGTTTGTGTGTTTCTGTAGTAATGATACCGACATGGATGGGTGTGATAAAGTAAATGTATCATTCATTCATTCATTCATTCATTCATTCTCGATTGGAGACTATGGTGGCTGGGTTTGTGTGTTTCTGTAGTAATGATACCGACATGGATGGGTGTGATAAAGTAAATGTATCATTCATTCATTCATTCATTCATTCATTCATTCTCGATTGGAGACTATGGTGGCTGGGTTTGTGTGTTTCTGTAGTAATGATACCGACATGGATGAGTGTGATAAAGTAAATGTATCATTCATTCATTCATTCATTCATTCATTCATTCTCGATTGGAGACTATGGTGGCTGGGTTTGTGTGTTTCTGTAGTAATGATACCGACATGGATGGGTGTGATAAAGTAAATGTATCATTCATTCATTCATTCATTCATTCTCGATTCGGGGACTATGGTGGCTGGGTTTGTGTGTTTCTGTAGTAATGATACCGACATGGATGGGTGTGATAAAGTAAATGTATCATTCATTCATTCATTCATTCATTCATTCATTCTCGATTGGAGACTATGGTGGCTGGGTTTGTGTGTTTCTGTAGTAATGATACCGACACGGATGGGTGTGATAAAGTAAATGTATCATTCATTCATTCATTCATTCATTCATTCTCGATTCGGGGACTATGGTGGCTGGGTTTGTGTGTTTCTGTAGTAATGATACCGACACGGATGTGTGTGATAAAGTAAATGTATCATTCATTCATTCATTCATTCATTCATTCTCGATTGGAGACTATGGTGGCTGGGTTTGTGTGTTTCTGTAGTAATGATACCGACATGGATGAGTGTGATAAAGTAAATGTATCATTCATTCATTCATTCATTCATTCATTCATTCTCGATTGGAGACTATGGTGGCTGGGTTTGTGTGTTTCTGTAGTAATGATACCGACATGGATGGGTGTGATAAAGTAAATGTATCATTCATTCATTCATTCATTCATTCTCGATTCGGGGACTATGGTGGCTGGGTTTGTGTGTTTCTGTAGTAATGATACCGACATGGATGGGTGTGATAAAGTAAATGTATCATTCATTCATTCATTCATTCATTCATTCTCGATTGGAGACTATGGTGGCTGGGTTTGTGTGTTTCTGTAGTAATGATACCGACATGGATGGGTGTGATAAAGTAAATGTATCATTCATTCATTCATTCATTCATTCATTCATTCATTCTCGATTGGAGACTATGGTGGCTGGGTTTGTGTGTTTCTGTAGTAATGATACCGACATGGATGGGTGTGATAAAGTAAATGTATCATTCATTCATTCATTCATTCATTCATTCATTCTCGATTGGAGACTATGGTGGCTGGGTTTGTGTGTTTCTGTAGTAATGATACCGACACGGATGGGTGTGATAAAGTAAATGTATCATTCATTCATTCATTCATTCATTCATTCTCGATTCGGGGACTATGGTGGCTGGGTTTGTGTGTTTCTGTAGTAATGATACCGACACGGATGGGTGTGATAAAGTAAATGTATCATTCATTCATTCATTCATTCATTCATTCTCGATTGGAGACTATGGTGGCTGGGTTTGTGTGTTTCTGTAGTAATGATACCGACATGGATGAGTGTGATAAAGTAAATGTATCATTCATTCATTCATTCATTCATTCATTCATTCTCGATTGGAGACTATGGTGGCTGGGTTTGTGTGTTTCTGTAGTAATGATACCGACATGGATGAGTGTGATAAAGTAAATGTATCATTCATTCATTCATTCATTCATTCATTCATTCTCGATTGGAGACTATGGTGGCTGGGTTTGTGTGTTTCTGTAGTAATGATACCGACATGGATGGGTGTGATAAAGTAAATGTATCATTCATTCATTCATTCATTCATTCATTCATTCATTCTCGATTGGAGACTATGGTGGCTGGGTTTGTGTGTTTCTGTAGTAATGATACCGACATGGATGGGTGTGATAAAGTAAATGTATCATTCATTCATTCATTCTCGATTCAGGGACTATGGTGGCTGGGTTTGTGTGTTTCTGTAGTAATGATACCGACATGGATGAGTGTGATAAAGTAAATGTATCATTCATTCATTCTCGATTCAGGGACTATGGTGACTGGGTTTGTAGTGTGTTTCTGTAGTAATAATGCCGACATGGATGAGTGTGATAAATTAAATGTATCATTCATTCATTCATTCATTCTCGATTCAGGGACTATGGTGGCTGGGTTTGTAGTGTGTTTATGTAGCAATAATGCCGACATGGGTGGATGTGATAAATTAAAAGTATCATTCATTCATTCTCGATTCAGGGACTATGGTGGCTGGGTTTGCTGTGTGTTACTGTAGTAATAATGCCGACATGGATGGATGTGATAAATGCGGCTCGTTTACTATACAGTGGTTGATCGGATGTCTTCAGCTCTTTGGTACAATGGTCTTCTGTATCGGTTGGATCTGGAGCTGCATATGGGGTTTCCTATTCATTGGACAGTCAAGTAAACTATACTTTTTACATAGCCCGTTTGTGTTACACTAAATCGTGGTCCGTGATTGGACAACTGTCAATTGGGACACCTGTTTTATTTCCAATTACACACAGACCCAAATAACACACAAACCGTAACACTATCACAACGCCACAAATAACACCTGATCTGACCTAATCACTAAAAGTGGTCATCATAATTATTGGCGTGGTTTTCAAAGTTCAGCCAAATTTCTAATGAAGACAGTTATTTATATCAATCACGTTATCGTTGCTAAGAGCTTGGAAATATTATATTGGGCTGACTTAATTTGCTGCTTGGGCTAGTCTCTAATATTCAGCAGATTTTGTGAAAATAAATACGAATACACTCAGCTTCTTTACTAGTATGGGAATAAATCATCCAAAATCTATATAAATATAAGACATGAATTGTGTGTGTTATTGGGGGGTACAGCGCTGTGGTTATTGTGGGTACATTTAGTGTAAACAGATTCGCGATTTACACAATGTGCCCAACGACAACAGCGCCATATCCACTAATAACACACACCCACTGTATTCATTTCTCAAGTGGCGGCGAAATATAGACGTAGCTATTTGAGCTTTGTGATGTGACACCCATCTCCCCTGAATACCGCATACCAGTTGACGGTGCTGTTAATATATTTCTTAGTTATTACCTGTTCCGTAATAATATATACACTTCATTGTACATTCTAAATAGTGGATATGCAATATTGCTCCCGGGAGAGGCAATATTTGCATCTCTTGATGTGCAATATTTAACCACCCCTCCAAAAGGCTAACTTGCCTCTCCATTGGAGGGTTATCAGCCGAAGAACAATTTGCCCCCTCAACGGGTGTCAAGTGCATCCCTGTCGAAGAACAATTTGTCACTCAGTGGAGGTCAAGTACCTCCCTGACGAAGAACAATTTGTCCCTCACAGGAGTCAAGTGGATCCTTGTTGAAGAACAATTTATCACTCAGTGGGGGTCAAGTACCTCCTATAGAAGAGCAAATTTACCCTCAACGGAGTCAAATGCATCCATGTCGAAGAACAATTTGTCCCTCAACGGGAGTCAAGTGCATCCCTGTCGAAGAACAATTTGTCACTCAGTGGGACATACACATTATCACATTATATGTGAAGGTCGCTATTCGAAATTGTACGATCGATTTAAGTTTCTTTGTTGTCTGTTTTGCTTTGCGACGCTTACAATTATGTAATTCTCACGGATAATTTTATTCCGATATCGCTCACAAATGTCACAAAAAAGCATGCAATCTCGAGCTGGAACCACCCCCTAATGTGAAGTAAATTATTGCGGAATATGTATTGACAAAGAAACATATTCCCTGCCTTGTTTGTTTAATCCCATAACGCTCCCTATGAGAACGGGTCAGAACATTAGAAAAGTATACCCACGTTTTGTACTGGTAGAATATGATCTCTATGGGCGTAGTTAGAGTAGAGATTCATGACATAGTCTAATTTATTATACACTCTTAGAACAAATGTGTATAAATACTACACAATATGTGTTACATTTGATCTTAAACAAAATTGTGTGGAATGCATCATGACATAAATGTGTCGTCGGAATTTTATCAACATTGAATATGAGTGAATGTGTGAGTATATTATATTTAATAGATGAAATATTTTGTATTTGAGACATAAACCTCGTAAAACCTGCCATAATACAAAATTGGCAGCTGCTTTAAAACTTTGTGCTACACAATTATGTGTTGTTCAGTTTTTACACAAACATAGTGCATAACAAAGTTTAAAGCTACTGCCAATTGTTTGTTCTGTGGTTGCCTTTACGAGTTTTGTGTCTCCAATATAACACATTTCATCTTATAACTATGATACACTCACATATTCAATCACATTCAACGTTGATGATATTCCACCGACATATTTAATAATTATACGTCATGTGTAATTTCTACACAATTTTGTTTAAGATCAAATGTAACACATTTTGTGTAGTATTTATACACATTTGTTCTAAGAGTGTACGCTAAACAGTGAATTATAGACAAACACGCGTTTAGATAAACATCGATATCACACAGAAGGGGTTATAGAAGATTATACTTTCACACTAGCTCGCGCGTTCGATCGATACTGTTTCCGGTTTGTACCATTGAAGAAGGACAAAGTGAAAGAACCCATTGTGATATTCTAATTTATAATATATTCACTGATATTACAGTTATAATTAAAATATGTTTTATGTTGAAATTCGACATATGTATGGGGCAAATAAAGGGAAGAGTACGGGAACTATATATGTATATTCTGATGTAGCATTGCGTGAACAGGCATCGATTAGCTGATTGCTTCAAAAATGATGCATCGATTGAAGACGACTGTGAGATCATTTAACGTCGTAAATGGTGAATTTCTTTGGAAATGCGTATAATAAATAGAATATCTAGTGTTTTTTTAGTTGATACCGAAAAATATGTTATTCGTGACCGCGACAAATGTTTATTTTCCCTCGCTCACTCATGACATATTTTTCGGTATCCACTCAAAAACACTAGATATCCTCCATTTAATACATCTATGTGTTCCGAATTTGCAGAAGATAAATACAATAAAGGGAATGGAAATGGGACAACTGGACAAGTCATCACACACATCAACCCAAGAGTGGACGAATTCACCCACAAACGAACGTGACAGTTATTCATGGTGGACAACCAATCTACCCAAACCCACCTTACCAGACACAACCAATGCCGGGCGCTGGTTACGGTCATCCGGGTGCTGGACCACAACCGCCTCCCTATCAACCGGGACCCGGACCTGCACATCCGCCATATGGACCGCCACCTCATGGACCGCCACCTCACGGACCGCCACCCCCCGGACCGCCACCACCAGGAGCGCCGCCAGCCGGCCCGTTACCAGTCGGATATGTACCGCCACCAGGTGCCGCATCTTACCAGGCACCAGGGCAAGAAGTGCATCTACCAAGTGCAGTCCCCGAGTGAAGTGCATCCACCAAGTGCAGTCCCCAAGTGAAACCACTTAAAAATTGAACAGTGGCATGCATCTACATTTTAGTATTGTGGCACCAGCCGCGGAATTCCAAAAATAAAAATAACAACAATGCGGTGCCGGATCGCATGTGTGACAACTTCACAAAACTATTTTAAAAGGTGACCCTGAATATGTCCTATCACTAACTCGCGGCCATTTTGGATCCACCAGTTCCGGTTCCGTGTTTTTACTTAACTTTCCATATATGCTCGCACTGTCGACGATCGCACTAAGTCATGTCACTGAGTCGCGACCATATTGGATCCATCCAGCTCCCATTCCGCGGTCTAAGTGCTACAGGTCAATGTTCTGGAGGTGCAATCCATATATGTAGTTTTGAATATTCATGAATTACATATATAGAGCTTTTGAATATTCATAAATTCCATATATGGAACGCACCTCAAGAACTTTGACCTGCAGCACTTAAACTGCGGAACAGGGTGGGATGAATTTAAAAGAGCTTAAACTACCTTACGAGAATGGCCGCAACTCGGAATCATAATTCACACAAATTATTCTTGGAATTATTATAGCAAGCCCGAAACGAGACCCCGCAGGGGTCTCGGGTCTCGTTCGCGAGCGATAAGCATATACGTGTATGCGAGATCTACCCTATACTATTCGATGTTTGGCGGGAAATCTATAAATAGACACTATATATAGTATATATGGTAATTGATTACTAAATATAGATGTCGGTGACCCACGAACCTACTTCGTGATGTTGTCGGATACCCACTAACCTACTTCGTGATGTTCTCGGTTTTCCGAAGTTATATGTCGCTGACCAATCAAAATTAACATTACTGATCAATTACCAATCAAAATTAACGTTACTTATCAATTACTATGGTTGACTTTGACTCCATTTACATTGCTTGAGTTCCACCTCAAATTTCATAATAATTAGCATAACTGATTACAGCGGCCAGGAGCAAATATAAATCTCTTTTTCAGCAAAGGTGAGTTATACTCCATTACATAGTAAATACCATGAACATGAATGGCGAAACATATTGTAAATTTGCTGACGATATGTTTCATAAAATTTATCAAAAACGCCAAAGACGAAAAGTGCTGAAATTCGAAAACGGGAATTGTAAATGTTTTGTCTACATATTTCATTCAATTATTAGATCTGTTTGCCTCAAAACACAATTCTAGTTTTTATATTGGACATTTAGAGCTTGACTTTAAATTTCTATCGATGTTTTCGCCTAGAACATTGATGGAGGATTGTCAAAGCTCGAAGCCGACAAACCAAAATTATAACTTCAGAGCGATACACTTTCAGCTTTATCCCTTTAAATTTAAAATGAACGGTTGCCAAGGAAATCCACTGTACTGCTCGTCGTAACATCGGCGAGAGAAAAAATAGTTCCCAACATTTTAATCATTTGAGTCATTATATTCACAAAAGAAAGACGCAATATAAATTATGTGATTGTGATTATAATTATTGATGAGTGGTTGACATTTGAATAACGAGCGAATGAAATTACGAGTTTGTTTTGAATTAGGCTGGCAGTAATTGTACGCAAAAATAGTCCGGTGATAACGTTACAAAAAAATCTAAATAATGGGTGCTGAATACGTGTACGATAATCGGATCAGTAAATAACAATAGAAAGAACATCCATAGTTGCCCAGACGGAGTATATGCATAGCACCGAGGTAAGCATTATGTGCCGAGTTACGAATACCAGTTGAACAACATATTTGATAGCAAATTTTAGACAGAGATTGAGAGAAGTCACAAGGTCACGTTGTTCAAATGTTCAAAGGTTGCCGACCATTTTCGCACAAAAAAATCACAAATGCCTTTGTTGACCGCTAAATAGTAAATTGCTAATCATAATATAATTTTAAAAAGAGAGGAATGAGGTTTCTCACGATGAACTAGATATAATATTTGATGCAAAATAACACGACAATATGAAAATCGTTTTTAAAACAGAAATTTATCAAACTTTATGCATATAAATGTAAATGTTCATATTTTTGGAAATAAATATATTCCTAATTTCGCGGCAAATGTATGCTGTCTGTTGATATTTCAGTGCACAAACAAATTCTGGTTATAGACAACAATGGTCCAGGTGCTACCACAGCCCGGGTGTCAGAGTTCGTAACGAGTTGAGCACCGCGGCCGAAAGGCAAGTACGGTACACTGCGGCCAAACGCCAAGTACACTAATGCCGAATGGCAAGTACACCATGGCCGAAAGGCAACTACACCGCGGCTGAACTGCATGTACACCGTGGTTAATAGATGTCTGGTTTGTAGCGTCTTTTTTCAGTTTAATGAACGTACCGCTACACCGCGGCAATTACACCATGGCCGAACGGCAAGTACACCATAGCCCAACTGTAGTTACCCGGTGAAGCTGCGGTGTACCGGTAGTTGCATTTCGACTGCGATGGCAACACAAACTGCACCGCGGTTATAGTAAGTGGACACTTGTTTTGTCCAGCAGGGTATTTTATTAGTATATTCTTGGGGAAATGTTCTTAAATTGGTAACACTTGTTTCTAAATTATGGTACAACATGTATAAACGAAGGCCAGCTGTGCTGTGTTAAGTTCCAGAGATATAAGGTTAATCACTGCATTTTATTTTCATTCGTGCGAACTGGGACCACATGCATATTGGTACAACTGCGATACATATGCATTGTTGAATCGGTTTTGGAAATTATCGCAGTATAATAGTATTATACCGCAGTATTACCTGGGTTACACCATGTTAGAGGGAGATTGTCAATTACCGTTAGTATAACTGTACCTCTTGGCTACGGACTCCCCCCCCCCCCACCCAGTTGTCATGTCATCATCGTGTGTTCATAGTGAATGATAATGGGCTGATGCATTGTACATGTAGATCGGTATGTAGATATTTCAGTGCATGAATCAATTCTGGTTATAAGTGATATCACTTACTCGCGGCGAATCCGCCATTTGGTCTCCGGAGGTCAAAGTTAACAAGTAGCATCTATTTTTAGCATATGACTCCAGCCTGGGAATTCCCATAATAATATGGCAACAGGTCGTTATCGAATCGCAGGTGCGAGAACTTCATAAAACTAATTAAACACTCACCCTGGATACATACAATACGTAGGTTTCGCACAGTAGATGGATTGGTTGTACCGGTATCACGTCTGTTTTTTAGTTATTTTTTTAACGCAAGAACTCGCTATTTATCAGTAACTTATGGGAAGTTCGTTGACAAAAAGGGCGTCTGAATGTCTGCATCGTCACCAGATCCTAACTCTATAGATGACAGTTGCACTCAGAATAAATTAAATTAAGCCATAAAATGTTGATAAAAAATTCTCGCACTCAGCTGTCGAATGTTTACAAATGGTCGAAATGGATGCTTCGTCTCAACGTTGACCTTTTACCGGCTTTTACCTGTGGGTTGGATAAAAAGCTAGGAATCGGACCATATGGAACCATCGGCCATCTTGAAAATCGCGAACCAGTAAAAAGGCTTATTATATAAAGGCACTGGTCCAGGTGCTATCGGTACATTGATACCATGACCTAGTAACTTTCTTATCCTGACACAGGCGGCCTTCATGGTGGGTATATCTGTTAAAATAGTCACATCTGCAAAAAACGCTGTAAACAAACAGAATATCGTATAATAGACAGATGTTGTTCTTATGCATGTACCAATCATAAATATTGCGTACATTGCATTTTATTTAAAACTTAATTTTATGGCCATATTTGTAAGCCGAATGACCCCAAAATGACTCGTTCCCATCAAGAGGTCACCCCGATGATCCATATGAAGATTGATGATGATCAGATCAGGGATGTGGTATGTAGCCTACTAGGGTGTGTCAAAGTATTTAGTTATCAATGCAATGAGCTAAATATAATATGGCTGCCGGCGGCATGTTTTTTGGCCAAATGACCCCAAAATGACTTGTTCCCATCTAGAAGTCTCCCCGATGATCTATATGAAGTTTGGTGATGATCGGATCAGAGATATGGTCTGTAGGATGTATCAAAGGATTTAGTGATGGAAAGAGTAAAATCCAAGATGGCCACCAGCGGCCATGTTTTTAGACTGAATGACCCCAAAATGACTCGTTCCTATCTACATGTCAATGTCAACATTCATGACAAATTTAATAAAGATCAGACCAAAGATACGATCTGTAAATTGTTGACGCACACACAGACGACGGACGCCAACCCATGGCAATAGCTCAAACTTACAAAGTAAGTTAAGCTAAAAATGCAATCCATTTAACAGCATTGGCTTATTGGGCTACAGGCCATACTGTTTGTCTGATCATGAAATTTGTAAAGGATGTACTCCCAAGTGCCTAATAATCGTGATGGCCTAATAATAGTGATGTGTGGGGGATTTACTAGAAGGCTGAAATTAATAATATTTTAGTGATGGCAATTTCACTCTCAATTCCAAATAATAGTAATCGTTGGGAATTTTCTCCAAAATTAATATTCGTGCTGACACTATTATTTGGCACCTGAGAGTAACATCATGTTAATATTGACATCAATGACATGTAGCTGGGAACGAGTCAATCCGCCAAAAAAACATGGCCGCCAGCAGCCATCTTGGATTTTACTCTTTGCATGACGAAATTGTTTGGCACAGGCTAAAAGTCGTTTATTTGGTCGGATGATTATGAAATTTGTCATGGATGTTAAGGTTTGAAGGAACTAAATAACTTGAAGTTGAAATACGTCCCGTTGGTTTTTACAGCGAATCTTCGAATACGAGTTTTAAAAAATTTGGCATGCAATTGGCGTATAATATTTCAAATATATTTACAAATTAAAAAAATATAATACCTATGGCATGTATAAATGTGGGTTTTCCCTGGTCTGATTTGCGTTCATGTCCAAACATTGATAGGAGAACGAGGCTGGGTATTTGCTTTCGTCAGCAGTTCAAATTTCATAGTGGGGAAAACGTGTGTTGAAAAAGGTGTTGATCGGATAATACTCCTACCGTACATGTCAAAAGATGCGCGAAGGGATGGGCTTCACGAAATTTATGATTTCATGCAATTCGTATGTAGCAAATTTAGTGAGCGGGGCCAAATTTTAACACTGAGGCCTATGGAAAACATTTTTGGTACATTGATACCATGACCTAGTAACTTTCTTATCCTGACACAGGCGGCCTTCATGGTGGGTATATCTGTTAAAATAGTCACATCTGCAAAAAACGCTGTAAACAAACAGAATATCGTATAATAGACAGATGTTGTTCTTATGCATGTACCAATCATAAATATTGCGTACATTGCATTTTATTTAAAACTTAATTTTATGGCCATATTTGAAAGCCGAATGACCCCAAAATGACTCGTTCCCATCAAGAGGTCACCCCGATGATCCATATGAAGATTGATGATGATCAGATCAGGGATGTGGTATGTAGCCTACTAGGGTGTGTCAAAGTATTTAGTTATCAATGCAATGAGCTAAATATAATATGGCTGCTGGCGGCATGTTTTTTGGCCAAATGACCCCAAAATGACTTGTTCCCATCTAGAAGTCTCCCCGATGATCTATATGAAGTTTGGTGGTGATCGGATCAGAGATATGGTCTGTAGGATGTATCAAAGGATTTAGTGATGGAAAGAGTAAAATCCAAGATGGCCACCAGCGGCCATGTTTTTAGACTGAATGACCCCAAAATGACTCGTTCCTATCTACATGTAAATGTCAACATTCATGACAAATTTAATAAAGATCAGACCAAAGATACGATCTGTAAATTGTTGACGCACACACAGACGACGGACGCCAACCCATGGCAATAGCTCAAACTTACAAAGTAAGTTAAGCTAAAAATGCAATCCATTTAACAGCATTGGCTTATTGGGCTACAGGCCATACTGTTTGTCTGATCATGAAATTTGTAAAGGATGTACTCCCAAGTGCCTAATAATCGTGATGGCCTAATAATAGTGATGTGTGGGGGATTTACTAGAAGGCTGAAATTAATAATATTTTAGTGATGGCAATTTCACTCTCAATTCCAAATAATAGTAATCGTTGGGAATTTTCTCCAAAATTAATATTCGTGCTGACACTATTATTTGGCACCTGAGAGTAACATCATGTTAATATTGACATCAATGACATGTAGCTGGGAACGAGTCAATCCGCCAAAAAAACATGGCCGCCAGCAGCCATCTTGGATTTTACTCTTTGCATGACGAAATTGTTTGGCACAGGCTAAAAGTCGTTTATTTGGTCGGATGATTATGAAATTTGTCATGGATGTTAAGGTTTGAAGGAACTAAATAACTTGAAGTTGAAATACGTCCCGTTGGTTTTTACAGCGAATCTTCGAATACGAGTTTTAAAAAATTTGGCATGCAATTGGCGTATAATATTTCAAATATATTTACAAATTAAAAAAATATAATACCTATGGCATGTATAAATGTGGGTTTTCCCTGGTCTGATTTGCGTTCATGTCCAAACATTGATAGGAGAACGAGGCTGGGTATTTGCTTTCGTCAGCAGTTCAAATTTCATAGTGGGGAAAACGTGTGTTGAAAAAGGTGTTGATCGGATAATACTCCTACCGTACATGTCAAAAGATGCGCGAAGGGATGGGCTTCACGAAATTTATGATTTCATGCAATTCGTATGTAGCAAATTTAGTGAGCGGGGCCAAATTTTAACACTGAGGCCTATGGAAAACATTTTTGGTACATGTATACATGTACATAGTTCCTTCTAACCTACATGTAAAGCACACAAAAATCGAGTTTATCGTATTTCGGCCTATGGGGAAGAAATATGGTGGAATATAATCTAATCGTTGTTGTCAGTTTGGCGAAGCATACATACATGTAGTTAGACATTATACATGTACTACACCATATTTTTTATTTTATGGTTATTTTTCGCGGCGTGGAAAATATTTGCACCTGATGAGATTTTCGCACATTTATCGCATTTTTTGTATCTGGTGTGCTCCTTTAAGTGAGGAACCACTTCACATCGATATCTTAATATCTATTGTATTGGTGGATAACTGACCATCGAAAAATACTCATATCTTGAACAGTTTTAACCTTGTATAGCTGCCAACTTGTCGACCACACGGAAATTCATAGCTTCCAGGTACCGGGGGGGGGGGGGTTATAAAAAATCCGCTATTTTATTCAGAAACCCGGGAAGTTCAGTTTAACGAAGCATATAATCTGAAACAGGATTAACGAACATTGTCTATGTCGTTCAGTGTCTGCGCACCGTGGATATTAAAAGCATCTTCTGCTCGATTAATGACTATTTGTTACCCAAATTTCCACCGATTTTGAGACATTTTGCAAATAAGGCAAATCTCGGTACTAGTATGTGGTGACCACGAGGCACCCATGATTTTTAATGTTGAACTGCAGACGATACTGATCAATACCCGAATATTACTTCTTTGATTAATGAACGGACATTCCCATAATTGCCGACGACACAGGACGACAAGGAAAAATTTCCATCGAAATTTTCCTGGTAAATCGGGGGGGGGGGGGGGGGTCGGAAATATTTTTCAGGCAAGTATGTTGATTTTTTACTCTCGACCCACCCCCGCGTCCAAATTATTTTCTGTTTTCGGCAGTTTTTTCCGACCATTTTTTGACACCCACCCCCCTTTTAACACTAAAACAGAGATTTGCAGGGGCCCTTGGGGAATTCACTGTAAACAGCTGTATATGAATTTCTGTGCATACTATTAGTCATGGATGTTAACATTGACATGTAAATAGTCATTTTGGGGTCATTCGGCTAAAAAAAAATGACTGCCAGTGGCCGTGTTGGATTTCAAAATTCAATCCATTAGCATGGGCTACAGGCTACATGTATACTGTTTGTCTGATCATCATGAAATTTGTCATTTAGGTTAATATTAACATATAGATGTGTTTTAAGCGAAACTCATTGCAAAAACAGTCAAAAAGACTTGCCGGAAAAATATTTTTGAGCCGCTGTAGCAAATTTAGTGGGCGGGGCCAAACTTCCAACACTGAGGCCTTTTAGGCCCATTTAGTTCCTTCTAACCTAAACATTGACATGTAGAAGGGAACGAGTCATTTTGAGGTCATTCGCCAATAAAACATGGCTGCTGGCAGCCATCTTGGATTTTGCTCTTTGCATGACTAAATTGTTTGGCGCCGGCTACAAGTTGTTCCTTTGGTCGGATCATTCTGAAAATTTAGTCATAGCTGTTAAAGGTATAGTCCGAGAGCCCATAAGGTTTTATTGTCGTCACTCTGACCAAAAGACCAACTCTGCTCATTTTGTGGCAAATTATATGTAGTTTACGGAAACCAATTTCTTGCGAGTGGGAAACGCGCCGTTTGGGAGATATTTAACATAGAATGATACCTGGTGAGAGCGAAAAATGTTACTTAAATGTTGGGGGGAGGGTTAGTAATTACGAATGTATGCAACATATGTAATGTCAGCTAACACGTTATATATACCATTTTGTCGGCAATAAGTCATTCTATCTAGTGAATAAACACAGAATTAGAATTTCAGCCACTGACCTCGAGTACGAGAGGTCAGAAGTCAAATATATTTTGAAACGCCATTTTTTTTTAAATGTCAAATTGGAAAGTTAGCTTAAGAAATTTTATAATCATCTGTTGGAATCCGTTCTAGTATAATTTTGAACTTTACTGTATACCAGATTCGGATATGTGGAAAGAAAATTAACACAGCCGTAATTGCAACCATTCAAGATGTCAGCCAAAATGTGTGCCGAAATAGCCAAAAACAGTAAAAATTAATAAGGTCTCTTTGATCGCCGTTATAGTAAAGATGATGTCACATGCGGTCATGTTGTCCGTTCGTTCGATACGTTATGATAATATACAACCCTTACAAATTAGCCAAAAATCCGACACAAGACTCCAATATGGCGGCCAAGATGGCCGTCGAAATGTGAACAATTGCTATTTTTTGGACATTTCACTACCTTTCGTTTGTCTCTGTTGGAAAATATTGGCTTTTTGACGCGATTTTATACATTTATCGTATAGAAGAATCATTGGCGAACACATGGGGATAATAATATACATTCCTTGCTGGAAAGTTTTGTCCGATATCACGTTTTCCCAAATGCCGGTATAATCCGGTCAAAGCCAAAACGACGCTAATAACGCAATGACTGTTTCGAATCAATGAATGTTATTGCTATCACAACAAATCCCACGCGTAATATGTGCAGGAGATACTCGAGTTAGGATTCCTCTTATACCCGAGTAGAGAAATATTCACCCAAATCCAAGATGGCGGCTAAAATGGCCACCAGAAATAGAAATATTGCCGAATATCGCTGAATTTAACATCAGTGACAGTTATTGTCACGACAACTCCACACCTGCTTACTATTGTGAGTTGGGTACACTGAGTCGAAGAACTGTGCTTATATTTCATCCAAATAAAAGTTGCCCAAATTCAAAATGGCGCCCACAATGATGGACATATTTAGAAAATCACAGAAAGTCTCTCATATTCACATCATTGGGCATTATTGTCGAGACAACACTACCCATGATTACAGCCGAGTTGGAAATACTGTGATAAAGTAATTATCTTGGATTTGATGAAGGAATTTTTTTTCAAAATCGAAGATGGCGGCCAAAATGGCGTCCGAGATTTGAAAACAAGCTTACATTCCTTTACTTTCATACTATGTGCGTCATTGTTCTGAGAATTCTACACACACTTAAATATTCAGATGGAAAATCGATATGAAGTATCTATTTGAGTTTGGCCAACTCTCGCAATCAAGATTGCTGCCAAACTGGTGGCCAGAAATTGAAGAAAGTCGATATTATCACACACAAATTTCAAATTTTCGTCATAATATCAATATGTATGGACTGAACGAAACGGTACATAAGCCAACTATTAGTTCCAACATAGGTCGTCGCCTTCTGGAAGGATGAAAACCCACAATACATATGCCGGTGTCAACCTCACGCGTTTGTCTCGAAAGATGGGAATTCTTATCCTTATTCTTGACGAGCTTCATTCGTGGTAGCTTATGGTAGAATTAAGACACTAAATATGGGTTCTGATCGTCATATTGTGTGATAAACTAGAAAGTTATGCGGTCGATGCGTATGATAGCTTTCAGAAGGACGTCTCTATCTGCGTATTCAGATTCAGATTTGGTAACTTAATTTGGATAACAAAATGGTGATCTACCCATCCAGCCACTTCTCAATATATGGTTCATCAGTTCACATATTCACATACTGACGTAGCCGGATATCTTCTATATATGGCTTCGAATTTCTGAAAGCCTAACCTTTGACGGGTGCCTTTCTGCTAAGGCGTAGAAGACC
Source organism: Siphonodentalium dalli (assembly GCA_032622095.1). Classification (NCBI taxonomy): domain Eukaryota; kingdom Metazoa; phylum Mollusca; class Scaphopoda; order Gadilida; family Siphonodentaliidae; genus Siphonodentalium; species Siphonodentalium dalli. The sequence goes on along the minus strand of CP136061.1, from coordinate 88,144,495 downwards.
ATAATGCATAATATACTTTCACTTCTTGACCGTGATAATAAGAACAGTCCTTGTGGCTTCCAGCAATCGTCTCACCGTACAGATCCAATCAGATAATAACAATACACAGCCATGGTGGCGTCCAGCAATTGTCACACCGTACATATCCAAGCAGATAATAACAATACACTCGGTGCTAGTTTGTGGCAAGTGGCATGATAGTGGAAATGAAATTGGACCATGACTGCACTGCCCCTTCTTTGGGTATGTTTTAGATTTAGACATGATATCATGTAGCTTTGCTTCCCTTATATGCTAAGATTGTATCTTCCAATCCGTTTGGAAGCCGTTCTTAATCAATTAGACCAGGCTTGTACATTGGCTACTACTATATAAGCCCGACCCAGAATGGGATGTAGTCTTGAGGACGATGCATTTGGTAGTTGATGTCATACTCACGATGTGTGATGGTCGGTGTGGTTCAAGAAAGTGCAATGCCATCACCACAATGGTGAAAATTTTAACTCGAAAAACATCTAGGGGATTGTTGAGACATTGCATTAAGTTTAACCTACGTTGGATACACCAATTTATTTCTTGGTAACATCGCCATTCAAAGCCATTGTCCTGCATGAGACATATTAATACTATATGCTAAAGTTATATACTATAAAGCTATATTACCATAAAGGTCAAGTTCACATTGTCATCATCCATTCCCATCGATCTATAAATTTTTCTCACAATTGCATCACAGTTCCTTGGAAAATACCGCCCATATACTGACACTAGTCTTGAGAGAGGATAACAACAACGCATACCCTCATTGCATAAAGACATCATTTAGCCCATCCGACTCTTCTGGGGAGGATAGGATAGTATTATCCAGACAAAATTACATGTCTGGTCAAGTTGATTAAGAACGGCCTTGAAACGGATGTGGAAACACAAATCTTACCACACCAAAAGCACCAACACACATGGCATTCTATATCTGAAACATGCACCTGGTGTGGGGGTGTATGCCGTGGCCCATTTCATTCCCACTGTCATGGCGCTTGTCTACAAACTAGCACCGCGAGTATTGTTCTTCTCTGCTAACGAGACGAATGCGGGACGTTACACAGTTGCTTAGGATCATGATCAAGAAGTGTGGGTAGTCGGTACATTATGGTCGTCTCTGTAGCAGATATGCATGTGTCCAAGGGAATGAGACAGCTAGCTACCTTTGAAACACTGCCGAAGTTGTCCACGTATGCCAATACGTTCGTTAAGTTTGTGAGTTGAACCATCTATTGAGAAATGACTAGTTAGCTGGGAAGTTCGCCAGGTGTACATGTGGTTATCCACATGGGATATGAGAAATACATACATGGAGATGACCTGTAAGCTTGTATACTTATAGACCATATGCCTTTCTAGTTCAAGATGACGACCATATTCTCACAACAATGACGCACATAGTATGAAAGCTTGTTTTCAAATCTCGGACGCCATTTTGGCCGCTATCTTCGATTTGGACAAAAAATCCTTCATCAAATCCAAGATAATTACTTTATCACAGTATTTCCAACTCGGCTGTAAGCATGGGTAGAGTTTTCTTGACAATAATGCCCAATGATGTGAATATGATGGATTTTCGGTGATTTTCTAAATCTGTCCACCATTGTGGGCGCCATTTTGGATTTGGGCGACTTTTATTTGGATGCAATATAAGCGCAGTTCTTCGACTCAGTCTTCCCAAATCACAATATGTGTGGAGTTGTCGTGACAATAGCTGTCACTGATGTTCAAATCAGCGATTTTCGGCAATATTTCTATTTCTGGTGGCCATTTTAGCCGCCATCTTGGATTTGGGTGAATATTTCTCAACTCAAGTATAAGATGAATCCTAGCTCGAGTATGTCCTGCACATATATACGCGTGGGTTTTGTTGTGATAGCAATAACATTCATTGATGATTCGAAACAGCCATTGCGTTATTAGCGTCGTTTTGGCTTTGACCGAATTATACCGGCATTTGGGAAAACGTGATATCGGACAAAACTTTAAAGCAAGGAATGTATATTATTATCCCCATGTGTTCGCCAATAATTCTTCTATACGATAAATGTATAAAATCGCGTCAAGGAGCCAATATTTTCCAACAGAGACAAACGAAAGGTGGTGAAGTGTCCGAAAAATAGCAAATTTTCACATTTTGGCGGCCATCTTGGTCGCCATATTGGATTTGTGTGTCGGATTTTTGGCTAATTTGTAAGGGTTGTATATTATCATAACGTATCGAACGGACAACATGACCGCATGTGACATCATCTTTACTATAACGGCGATCAGAGAGACCTTATGAATTTTTACTGTTTTTGGCTATTTCGGCACACATTTTGGCTGACATCTTGAATGGTTGCAATTACGGCTGTGTTAATTTTCTTTCCACATATCCGAATCTGGTATACAGTAAAGTTCAAAACTATACTAGAACGGATTCCAACAGATGATTATAAAATTTCTTACTCGAGGTCAGTGGCTGAAATTCTAATTCTGTGTTTATTCACTAGATAGAATGACTTATTGCCGACAAAATGGTATATATAACGTGTTAGCTGACATTACATATGTTGCATACATTCGTAATTACTAACCCTCCCCCAACACTTAAGTAACATTTTTCGCTCTCACCAGGCATCATTCTATGTTAAATATCTCCCAAACGCCGCGTTTCCCACTCGCAAGAAATTGGTTTCCGTAAACTACATATAATTTGCCACAAAATGAGCAGAGTGGGTCTTTTGGTCAGAGTGACGACAATAAAACCTTATGGGCTCTCGGACTAGTACTCAATCCGATCAGACCCTCATAAATTACTGAATTATATTTCTTTGGCTTGGGGGGTAAAATAATATTTGATTCAGGGGAGCAAACTTAATAAAAGTCCTTGGGCTTGTTGTTTAATCCCCTTTCCAATCAATCAAATTATTTATATTACTCTATAGTCTGCCGTAGATCGTCCCTCCACGTTGGATAACTCAGGTTCAGACACAGTTTTGTAGATCTTTTATTATAACAGCAAGCATCATGAATATATGATTACCACAACAACTTTCACAAAGCTAGCCGTTTGGGGAATTCGCCTGAAGTCTGTCGTGTGGCCTATCGGTCACTTAGAGAATTACAACCGAAAAGCCACGATCGAAAGTCAACATACTATTTTATCCCCAAACTTTTCCCCAAGTCGCATGACCGGTCTCATCTCTGATACGATATATTCCCAGCCAATTCCAAGCCAGTAACATCTGATTCGTTATTCTCCCAGACCAGTAAAGAAGTTTCCACGTGACATTGATCTGGTCCCACACACTTATTGATTAGTTGGTAATTGGTTCTATTAACCTACTCTACACAGACTTCCAGGCAAATATTAACCCCGACAGTCCACTATAGCACAATAAATGTGGTGCATGATTGTCATTACTAAGGTGTATAGTCAAGCTTGGGTGTATGGTTGGCCGAGTGTGCAAGGTATTGGCATATATAGGGTTGTTTTACCATTGGGGGTGTATATGCATATCTTGAGTGGCTTTATGGCCATGGTGTGGCGAATATGTATACGGGAAGTGGCCGTATGGTGGATTGAATAGGTATACACGGTGTGACTGTATGGTAATAAAGGTGGTGTATGATTGTCATGGGTTTGGTGTATATTCAAATCTGGAGTGTGAGGGGTATTGGTATAATATAGAAGGGTTGTATGGCCATTTGTGAGGTGTATATGTACACTGGAGTGGGTTAGCTTGAGTGTCTATATGGTCATGGGTGTGGCTAATGCGTATATAAACTCATTCTTTGGCCATGTCGTGACTCATCAAGCATAAATCTAAATCCAATCATCTTGGTTGGAATCAGCTGCAAAAATGTGTTTTAACTAAAAGATTGGAAATTTGTAAATATCACCGCAGATTGTCACTTATATACTTTCGGCATAAGATTTAACATGCAACGACTGGATTATATTACTGGGTTGTAGTTGCCAACCAAACTTTGCTAAATAGAACATGTGTGTTCAGAATCCAGATAACTATCGACTCTATGGCAGTACACATATAATTGTATTAAGTATTCCACCGGGCGTTTAGTGATGTACATTGTGTTATGACCAGTGAAGATTTATAATAAATTGGAGGATGGGTCCCTAGCAATGGTTGAATTACCACATATTATCCCTAGTAACTCTATATACTTAAACAATATACACTACATATGTGTGGACACGTGCTAAATGTAATGTAGACTAACTCGTTGTGCAGCATGGCACCGAAACGTCACCGAGAAGGCCTCAAAATGTCATTGAGAAGAGAAAAAATACATGTTCTTGTTCGGGTAGGTGCATAGCAACGGTTGTTATGGACAACTTGATATACAATTATGTCATAAACCATTGTATGCTAAATATATGTCACAAAGAAACCTTCAGTATGCAATTAACTACTACTACATTTCAATTAAATGCTTTTTTGTGTCAGATATTTGACAAACCGGAAAAATATCGTTGAACAAAATGTTGATAAATAACAGGTTTTGGGCAATTTTATACTACAGTTGACTGTGGTTAGCATTATTTTTGGGCAATTAAACGATTCTGATAACTGAAGCCGCATTTTAAAAGAAACTGATGATTTGGGGACCATCGAATCGGATTGAGTACCTTTAACATATAGAATACGTACAATATGTAACAACGACCAAATGGGTGACGAAATTCATTATATTTTTACTGTCAATCATTATCAACAGAGCTTTAAAAAGCTGGTGCACAAGTCATATTGGAATTGCCCAAGTCCAATGAAACTAAGAATCTTGTTCTCTATGAGAAAATCATCAATATATAGCTCTGAGACTTTGTAAATTTGTCAAGATTTTTGAGGGTCGGAGAGATGCCGCATACTATGCCTCCCAATGGTTGTGCCCATGCAGGGGTGGTATATGATGTGGGATCCTTGCTGGCCTTATCCAGTGTCTTGTCTACCCTTCTCCTGATCAGTTAAAACAAGAATCATATATTATTGAATTGATACTTTCTTTTATTCGTCTCGCAATGTCTCTGATATTATGTATATCGTATGTAGACATGTTTTCTTTCAACTATTGATGAATTGTAAAAGAAGTAAATCTAAAATCATACATTTTCCTGCCACTATCATAGCAATTCCAACAGGACCAACCGACATCATAGCAAATCAGCAGGACCACTTAACCGGGAAGGAATATTATTGTCTGGCCTTCCAGTGATATGTTATTTGTTTCCACTGAGTTGAGCATAAACTAAATGTCTGAACAGAACACTGGATACGGATTGTTTATAGGGACTGTTTTAAATTGATGATAGCCATAACGGCAAGAAAAGGTGGATTTTCTCACAAGGCAAGTTCTAAGCGGACTTCCAAAATGTTTTTCTATCGCTCCCTGAAAAAAGCACCGGATCATGTTAAAGACTACTTCGCAAATATCGAGTTGCTCGTTTTTCACGAGGAAAAGAAACGTCTGTTCGTGTAGCACCGAAAGCAGGAACTATCGTTTGTATTTCGTCAAAGAATATTTCTCGTGATTTGTTATAAAATGAACATTTCATCGGAAAGTGTTCTTCCGTTTCAACTTTTTGTTTGGTCACATTTTCTACAAAGCCTTTTCTCATATAGAAGTTTAATTTGGCCGCGTACGTCGACTTGTTGAAATCGGCAAATAAAGTGTTAATCAGATCACAAACATACGAGCACATCTCTCCTCTCCAAATAAAGAGTTAATCAGATCACAAACATACGAACGCGTCTCTTCGCTCCAAATAAAGAGTTAAACAGATCACAAACATACGAGCGCGTCTCTTCGCTCCAAATAAGGAGTTAATCATATCACAAACATACGAGCACGTCTCTTCGCTCCAAAGAAAGATGTGAATGTGGAAAATGTATCAATTAACAACACAAATAAGAGGGATTTAAAAACACAACATGCTTCGAAAAATTTCAATTCAATAGTTTATTTCTCATGAATCATACATCGTATGATATAAAGAAATTACATATATAGACAGACCGACCCCTGGTTCACATTTAATTAAACAATCATTGAATCATTACAAGCATTACATCGAAATTACGCGTATATGTGCAGTGTGACTATGTCAATATTTATGTCATATATGTACGTCTCTATTATGTCTCCACCACGACTTGATATTAATTACATTCTGAGGAGATAAGAACATGCAAATATGAACGCGCAGACAGATTATTCAAACATTCTCAGAAGTGGTTATTATTACCACTTGATTTTAGAGTTATCCATCTTCATCCGCAATTTGTCCGAGACCGTCCGTATGACCACGTGTTTCTGGGCCACATATTATTGAGAACTAATAAACTTAAAAAATCGATATCTGATCACTCTGAGCTTTGATGGGTGGGTTCCTCGACTCGAATTAAATATTTATTTGTTACACCCGAAGCCAAACAAATTGTAATTTAGGAGCGTCTGATCGGATTGAGTACCTTTAAATAATTAACTTGAGGCGAGAGACGTCGGTAACGGCACATATGAGTGTAATAAATAAATCTAATACACAACCTGTAACGGAATTTATCCGTTCTAACTGCATGCGTTACATGTAGCACTTTCTTACCCAATTGATTTTGCTTTGTCATCTAAGTGGTATAATAATGCAGTTTAGCATAATTACATAACACTAGCTGGTGTGTCCGACTTCGTCCGGGCTATTTAGGGATTTCTTTGTGATCACCTCCGCTTGGACAGAAAATACAGCCTCCGTTAGATCGGTCCAGAAACATGCATAGGCTTATATGAGCGTATATGAGCGAGGCCAAGGTCAAGGACACGGTCGCACGTGAAATTGGACCCATGCACCCATATTGTTCCCGGGATCAAAGTAAGCCTACATACCAAATTTGAGTCGGATCGGTCGATGTCCAGAAACATGCCTATATGAGCGCATATGAGCGAGGCCAAGGTCAAGGACACGGTCGCACGTGAAATTGGACCCTCCCATATTGTTCCAGGGATCAAAGTAGGCCTACATACCAAATTCGAGTCGGATCGGTCCAGCAGTTTTCGAGTCTATAACACACATATATACATACATACATACACCATACGTACATACATACATACATGCATACATACATACATACATACATACATACATACATACAGACAGACGGAAGTTCCAAAACATATAATATATTTCGATGACACTAATACGCTGCTGTGCGCTGACGAGTATAGTTCCCTGATGAAATGTTCCGATAACAAGTACAACATATGCCGTTTTGTTGAACATATTATCTGCACATTACCAACAAATGAATATGAATCCTCGTGTAAAGACTCAATTTAGTAAAGAGATTGTTATATATAGGGTTTTTATACTTCTTCAGTGTTGGATTACGTTTTAGTCAGATACCGTTAATATTTGATTGATTGATTGATTGGGGTTTTATGTCGCTTTAGCCACTAAGGCCATATCACGACATTGCCAGTTACAGTGGTGGAAGAAATACGCACACTTACGGCTAATATAACAGTGATTTCAATGGCTGATAAACTCGTCGACAATGTGCGGCAAACCACCGGCCATCGGCAAGTAACTGGCAACTTCACCAGATAACGATTTCGAGTTACAAAATCCACGATGGAAACATGTGGATTCGAACCCTTATCGCCAACGCTGGAAGGCGAAAGGGCTTGGAGTTGTACCCCTAACCGATTGAGCCACCGAGGCCCCCCGTTAATATCTGACGAGGGCCAAAATGACAGCAAGTACATTAACTACGCCTCCCCAATATTATGATGCATAGAAGACAAAATATTGTTTATTTCTGAAAACATAACAATAAACAAAACGATATACATCTATATATAAACAAACTTTATATATATATGTATATCAAATGATCATATTACTCCACATTTAAAAATGTAACAAAATCCAACTAAACAGTGAATGTTTACAGCTGTGATACTGCAGGTGACCTGTCCACACGTATTCACTAGTGGGAGGAGCTTTTGATAGGAGATAAGGCTTCTGCAGAAATAGTTTAATTTAGTTTAATAGCGCTTGTTCTTATGCTATAATACACCGGAGGACATACGTTCTTTAATTACGAAAATTATGACAAGTGCCACACAAAATGAAAACAGTGTAATAATCATGGATTAATTCCCAACATCATGGTGTAAATATAAATTTCAGTACATAATGATTTGGCAATAACAAAGTTGTTTGAATATAGGCAATTCAACACTGAAAGTATGCGCGGATTTCAAAAATAGGGTGAAGAAAGAATGCAGCATAATTGTCAATGCTGCCATTGGCCGGCTCAGTCGTGTTATTGGAAATAAAACAGGGGCCCAATTGACAGTTGACCAATCACCGACCACGATTTAGTGTAACACAGCCGGGCTATGTAGATATTATAGTTTATCTGACTGTTCAATGAATATAGACAACCCCATATGCAGCAAGCGACTGCCTCAATCGCTGATTGCTAGAAAATATCTGCTAATATATACTTATTTGATTGACAGCTGTGGAAAGGTTTTTTTTGTTTTGATTTTTTCAAAAATATCACCAAGTATTCATAGTAATAATTTTGATGCCCATGAAAAATGTAAGATTCCCTGGCACTAAACCTACAAATAAGTCTGCCACTGAAAGAGTTAAATAATATCAGAAAAAATTATTAAAATTGTAAAAAATTGTAAAAAACAATAACAAATGATGAAAATTGTTAGTCCAATGCATTCTCTTATATATGCGAGGCGACCTATGGTCGACTCGCATATATAAGATAATGCATTGGCACAGGGTATATGGGTTGATACAAAAATCGGACTTGGCACTGAAAGGGTTAAAGCATCCATCAATGTTACGTTGAAATGCGAACAAAAAAATATCAATTCTGAACCATATGTATTATCTACTGCTTTTGAGAAATGAAAGCATGAACGCTCTGTATCAGAGATAACACAAATAAAGCTTCCCCTTTGAAAGTCGATATCTGACAGCCATAACCTTATATTAGTGACGTCATTGGCACGATATAATTATTTTCTGGTCTAGAAATCCCAACAATGGTAGTTGTATGCTATAAAATTGGACCGTGCATCTTTAAATCATGGTCGAATGGCTATTCAGTCATGTTAAAACTAGGCCATGTTTCATTTCAATCAACTTACGGTCTGTGGTCTCCTCCCATGGAATATATTATTTCAAACTGGAGGAATCGGGTCAATTAAATTACTTGCGTATCGAAGAATGCGTTGCTCGACCAATATATAGCTTCCTGTATAACCAATAATTATTACGCCACATGTGGTGTATCTAGCTTCTGTGATTTTGATATTGTGTGGTGGACAGGGCGAATGTATTCTTGGAGATTTTTTGTACCTTACTCAATCGTACCTATATAATCACGTAGATGCCGAAATTGTAAAGTTAACGCCACCGGTGTATAATATGTTTATGAAAATATGATAAATCGTATCGATAGAGTCAGGACAGGCTGAAATTGTAAACTTAAAGTCACCGGTGTAATAATATGTTGTTGAAAATATAAATAATTTGATAGACTGAAAATAATATATAACCCATTGGGAGCCCCTAATGTATTCTTGGACATTTAGTTTTGTACCATTACTCAATCGTACCTATATAATCACGTAGATGCCGAAATTGTAAAGTTAACGCCACCGGTGTATAATATGTTTATGAAAATATGATAAATCGTATCGATAGAGTCAGGATAGGCTGAAATTGTAAACTTAAAGTCACTTGTTGTTGAAAATATAAATAATTTGATAGACTGAAAATAATGTGTAACCCATTGCGAACCCCCCTGGTGTAGTGAAGTGAATTGTGGGTAGTTTCATTGTGATTCTCCACCATCTTTATTTTCTGGAATTATCACAAGATTTCTCCACTCTATTCTCTTAAACTACACCCGAATCGGTCAAATTCTTTTGATAATTCTATCTAAATACATCTTAGCTACTCATCGGATCTGCTGTCCGGTCTAAAAAGGGATAGTTTGACCAAAACGACTATTGACAAAACTTTGTTTACAAATTGAGCGCACTCGATGACCGGGTTGACCCGTCCACTGACGGTCCAGTCCACGCTGCAAATTTATTATCGAAAACAAATTCAATTTCTTCCATCTAAAACATAATTACGCGCTGGACTCTGTCATTTTAGGAATATATATGTATCCCACGCACATACACCAAGTCTCAGCTTAATATTTTGAAAAATGACAGTTTTATCGACATAAATCGATTTTAATGGCAAATGCCATGTTAAATTTTATCATTGAAAAAAATTCATTTCTTCCATCTAAAACATAATTACGTGCTGTACTCTGTCATTTTAGAATATATAACTATCCCACGCACAAACAACAAGTCTCAGCTTAAAATTTTGAAAAATGACAGTTTTATCGACATAAATCGATTTTAATGGCAAATGGCATGTTAAATGAATTTTAGTGCCCTGCAAATATTTTCTGAGCTGTTCCACATTGGGCACTAGAGTCTATATTTGACCGGTTACACCTGATAATTGTGCGACAGTACAGTCGCGTTACTTTATACATCAACATTGGTCATTATCACCCGACAAATTTATTTTGGTCTATCGTATCAACCCCTATTTTCTCCCGCGTAGCCTGACTAATTGTCAACATTGGTCTTTATCGCTCCACTAATTTGTATCGTTTCATCGGTATGAATTCCATATCCAATTATCCACATATAACCAACCCAACCTCTAATCCGGGTCCAATTTATTTATTTCTTTCATCGGTAAAGTCACGTTACGTAATATTTTATCGCGTGATACTTGTACTTATATGTCTATGGTATTACTATAGTATACCGTATACGTATATCAATTGCTATCCCTTTCTATATAATCCTGGTGCCATCTATAGACAAAGAGATAATTTCATACCCCCCCCCCCCCCCCAATTTTATATCATTGCTGCTTTAGTACAGTCGCGATACATTACATGGCAACATCGCTCCACTAATTTATGTCAGTTCATCGGTACAAACCCCTTTTTCTCCGAGTCCATATAACCAACCCAACATCTTATAGAAGTCCATAAATGACTATTCTGGCACTATATAGAGATGACTAAGATTCTGACACCCCCTATTTTATAGCCTTGTTGCAATGTTCAGTAGAGTTGAGATGCATAATATGTCAACATTGGTCATTATCGCTCTATAAATTTATATCGGTTCAAGCGTTAGTTCCCTGTATCGCCCACCCCTCCCTGAATTTATTTTTTCATTTGTATTATAGTCTCGTTACGTACACATTTTATCTCTTGTAACTTTTGCTTCAATGCGTCGAGTTCCGCTGCAGAGAATACAAAACTGACAACATTTTGAAATGTTAGCAGGCTTCAAACTCATCTTATCCAAGAAAAACTCTGGTTACATAAGAAATTTGTGTATATGGTGTACGCGCATTTGTTGCATTAAACACCAAAGGTCCCAAGTCAAGGTCCAAATCCCCAACACACTGTTGTGAGGTTTAACTTCATCTACATACAGTAATGTCCAAAGTAATTGATCACTTAACCACAGCAAAATTATGGGTATTTTTTCATGATTTTAAATCCTGAAAAATTACCCATAATTATGCTGTGGTTAAGTGGTCAATTACTTTGGGCATTACTGTAACCAATATAAGGATTTGAGGTTTAATGATAACTCAATCCTCATACAGTAATGTTCAAAGTAATTGACCACTTAAGCACAGCAGAATAATGGGTAATTTATCAGGATTTTAAATGCTGAAAAAATACCCATAATTCTGCTGTGGTTAAGTGGTCAATTACTTTGGGCATTACTGTAACCAATATAAGGATTTGAGGTTTAATGATAACTCAATCCTCATACAGTAATGTTCAAAGTAATTGACCACTTAACCAGAGCAGAATTATTTGTAATTTTTCAGGATTTTAAATCCTGAAAAATTACCAATAAGTCTGATGTGGTTAAGTGGTCAATTACTTTGGGCATTACTGTAACCAATATAAGGTTGTGAGGTTTAATGAGAACTCCATCCACATAACTAATAAATATGTGTGAAAATTAAAACAAAACAAAATAAATTCCACTATGGCGTCCAATATGGACTGCCTAATTCTGCTCCAAAACATGTATATTGAATATATGGATGTTTATTGGGGGAAACCGATTATTTCAATGATATTTTCATTAACTGGGATCCAAAACCCGACTTACGGGAGCGTGCTTCGCGCGCGACTGTATCTTAAGCATATGTGCATATTTAATAAGCCAACAATTGGAATCCCAACAGAAAATTGGCGTGGGTCCCTTGTGCGATCTGTCCATCGAAAACTATTTAGACATCTCAAGACACGTAAGACCCAATAACTTAATATACAGAATAGATACATCTATTGCCTGAGTGACTAATATTTATATTTGTTACACTGAGGTCAAATAGTTGCGAAGCCAGCACCACAATTCTTTCCCTCCATAGTAAATCTTAAAACAACTTCTAAAGAATTATTAATTTACCTTATATTTGGTATGGAGCGTCCTTGGTTTACTGGAGTTCAGATTTGTTAACATCACGTCACCAAGTTAATTACTTGCGAAGCCACAGCCATAACTATTTCCCTCCATAGTAATTCTCAAAACAACTTCTTAAGAACAATTGACCAGCTCAGTCGCGCAATTATTGGAAGAGCCACGGTCAATCATTTAAAAAAAAAAAAATGTTACATTTAAATTATTGCTTTATTTAACCCAAAAAAAAATAATTAAAAGAGAAAATTAACTTTTACTACTTGCTAAATTTTATCTTTTAATTATTTCATTTAAATTTTAGTATTTACAGTATACTAAGTCCAAGTCTTTATAATCTGTTGAGTGACCCCACAGTCGTTTACTTGCTTTGTTAGTAATAATTTGAAGGATTACTTGTTTAAACGCAATTGTTATCAAAATATTTTATGTATTTTTTATAATTTCTATTTATATGTAATACTATAATCTTGGTGGCGTTACCATTTCTGACTATGGTTTTCTTGTTCACACTGTGTGACTTATTGGCACAAGCCGCGCCCAATGTTGCTAAAAAATAAGTATTACGGAAAGTGGAAGTGATGGGAAAGCGAGACCGAACACAACAATTGAAGTTGCAATTAAAGATGCATTATCCGAATGAACGCTCCCAAATTACTATTTCTTTGGCTTCGGGGTAAAATATATTTGATTCGAGTCGAGGAACCCACCCATCAAAGCTCAAAGTGATCAGATATAGATTTTTTTAAGTTTGGTATTTCTCGAGATGTGCAATTATTTATTCCCCAGAAACAGTCGCCAAACCGACGGTCTCGGACAAAATTGCGGCTGAAGATGGATAATTCTAAAATCAAGTGGTAATACGGCCAACTTGCGTTATACTCTAGTGATAATACGGCCATATTTCGTTGAACAACATGTTGAAAAATAACACGTTTTGAAAATTTTGACAGTGGTTAGCATTATTTTGTTGCAATTAATCGATTCTGATAACTAAAGCGTATTTTGAATAAATGTTGTTGTTGCTGTATCTTGATGTCTGATCGGATTGAGTACCTTTAATGAGCTGTCGATTCCCGTTCATCGCTGAAATCAATATAATTACCAGAGTCCCGAGACTGAGTGTTGACTGTATAATGAAACCCTGGACTATAGTTATAACGAGACTGAGTGTTGACTGTATAATGAAACCCTGGACTATAGTTATAACGAGACTGAGTGTTGACTGTATAATGAAACCCTGGACTATAGTTATAACGAGACTGAGTGTTGACTGTATAATGAAACCCTGGACTATAGTTATAACGAGACTGATATATAGACTGTATAATGAAACCCTGGACTATAGTTATAACGAGACTGGGTGTTGACTGTATAATGAAACCCTGGACTATAGTTATAACGAGACTGAGTGTTGACTGTATAGTGAAACCCTGGACTATAGTTATAACGAGACTGATATATAGACTGTATAATGAAACCTGGACTATAGTTATAACGAGACTGAGTGTTGACTGTATAATGAAACCTGGACTATAGTTATAACGAGACTGAGTGTTGACTGTATAATGAAACCTGGACTATAGTTATAACGAGACTGAGTGTTGACTGTATAATGAAACCTGGACTATAGTTATAACGAGACTGATATATAGACTGTATAATGAAACCTGGACTATAGTTATAACGAGACTGAGTGTTGACTGTATAATGAAACCCTGGACTATAGTTATAACGAGACTGAGTGTTGACTGTATAATGAAACCCTGGACTATAGTTATAACGAGACTGAGTTTTGACTGTATAATGAAACCTGGACTATAGTTATAACGAGACTGGGTGTTGACTGTATAATGAAACCTGGACTATAGTTATAACGAGACTGGTAGCCATATACAGCTGTGAAAAAACACAAAAGATCCATGCATTCAGCAATTTGTGGCCACGTGCATTAACTTACTTTATTTCAGTCATGTATATAAAATGTATTAATCGTGTGGGTCTATGCACAAGTGTGTATGACTATATGTATGTATGTATGTGCGTATGTAGTTATGTGTGGGAGGGTGTACAAGGGTGTGTGTGTGTGTATGTGAGTATCTAAGGGTGGTTGCAGGGATGTGGCTAGAGGGGGGTGTGGGGTGTCTCACCCCCCCCCCCCCAACTTTGTTCAAAATTTTCAACAGTTGGAAATTTCATTTCACACCAACAATGGGTTGAAAATGTTCTTGTCGTTTGATTTTCAAACAATTTATTGGGGGGAATTAATTGTTTTTGGACCAATATTTGCATATTTTCCTATTTATTGTCAAAATTTTGGACTGAAATGGTCATCAGTTGGAAAATTTCCAACCTTAGGGGGGTGACAGGTTGGAAATTTCCAACACTTGGAAAGCTTGTGTCCTGGTCCTCCCCATGGCTAGTCAAAACTGCTACTAAATTTAAGAAAACAATATTGTCATACATTTGGTCAACATTGTCATTGGATTTGTCATCATTTGGAAATTTTCCAACTCTAAGAAGACTTGAGGCTAGTCCAGATGCTAGGATTTTGCGATTTTCTTGTTCAGATTTCAAAATTTTCTAACACCGGGCCGAACCATGGTCGGCCCGGTGTGTCACTGTCCCTCCCCCGTGACCAATACAAAACTGCTAATTAGTTTAACAAAACAATAGTTTAGTACATTCGGTCAATCTTGTGGACTGAAATGGTCATCAGTTGGAGAATTTTCCAACCTAAGAGGGAGTATGAGGTTTGAAATTTCCAACACTAGGGAAGCTTCAGTTGAGGCCAGTCTAGATGCTAGGATTTGCGATTTTCTCACACCGGGCTGAACAAACATGGACGGACACAATGTCCTGGGGTCTTACCCGTAGTCGTGTGCATTTATCTGGAGTAGGCTACTAGATGTTAGGATTTATGCAATTCTCAGGTTAAAGTATCTGAATTTTCTTATACCGGGATATAGAACAACATAGTATATGAATACATAGGATATTAGGCCTGAGGACTGATGTGCAAGGGGGTGCAAATGGAATTATGCAAAACTTTGTTTGGTCTGTGATTCTGATTCAAGGGGGGGGGGGTGTAAATGGAATTATGCAAAAAGTTGTGTTGGTGTGATTCCGACTCAAGGGGGAGGGGTGCAGTTGGAATTTCCCAAGGTGGACACCACCCAACGGAGACCCTCTAGCCACATCCCTGGGTGGTTGTGGTGTGTGTGTGTGGGGGGGTGTGTGAGTGTGTGTGAGGGAGGGTGTGTGTGAGGGTGTGTGTGTGAGGGAGGGTGTGTGTGTGTGTACAAGGGTGTGTGTGTATGTGAGTATCTAAGGGCGGTTGTGGTGTGTATGTGTAGGTATGTGTGGGTGTGTGTGTACAAGGGTGTGTGTGTATGTGAGTATCTACGGGCGGTTGTGGTGTGTATGTGTGCGTGTGTGTTATTTATGCGTGGTGTACATGTATATACGTTTGATTTTCTTTGTGTTGAATGTCTGTAAATACTAATTATCCTTGTATTGTGTTCTTGTTCGTTATATGTAAGCTCTCTGTATTACGGAGGAAATAAAGGTATATATATCGTCCAAATTTAAGGAAAATATATTGCGCGGCTGTGAAATTTCTTCAACTCTGAGTAACTGAATACCAATTAAATTAGTATTTGTGAGGTATATGAATGTACAAGTCCCTAGTGTTATTGACCAGTTGAGCGCTATTTCATCCTTGGTTAAGTGTTCATGTTAATATGCTGTGATGTGTGTGGGTCCTGTTGATGATGCTGGTAGGTCAAACGTGGTGTTGTTAAAGTGATATGAAACACTCCGGTGGGGTGATCAAATAGAAATGGAGAATAATCTTGTTCAAAGTAGTTGTTTCACTAATATCATATGTAAATTGACAACGCACATCGTGATTTCTTATATATTAGTGACAGTCGATGACGAAATCGTTTTCGTTAGTTTATCACCGATAGATGCGTCCCGAATCGAGTAGTAAATATTTACAATTGAGCATAGTTCAGATGATGTTTTCTATGCTTCAGATATTCGCAATGTTAGTAGAATGCTACATTCATCCAGTTGGCATAGCACCTGAATAATAACTTATCAGTTTCACGCAGCCGAAAAAGTACATAATATGTCTTTAATAAAAAGTACCGTTATTAATGTTTCTAAGGTTGTCATTTTCGTGGTGTTTTGTATAATCGAATATCGTTCAAACTTAAGGAAATTTTATTGCGCAGCTGTTAAATTTGGTCAACTTTGAGTAACTGAATAGCAATTAAATTAGTCTGCCAAGTATAAGCCTACATGCACATGTAACAGTAGCCTAGTGTTATAGACTATTTTAGTCCTATTTCACCCCTGGTTAAGTGGTCCTGCTAATTTGTTGTGATGTTGGCGGGTCCTACTGACATGCTATAGTTCTGGTAGGTCAAACGTGGTGCTATTAAAAAGTACCGTTATTAACCCTTTACCCAACAAAACGGCCAAAACCGGCCAAATAAAGCTTCAACAGCCTAAAATATCTGTCTCAATAAAACCATACAAATATGGATATCATTGGAACCGGCTCATTGACCACATTGTGATGGTTATAGTTATGCCCTGTGCCAATGCATTCTTTTATATATGCGAGTCGACCATAGGTCGCCTCGCATATATAAGAGAATGCATTGGCCTAACAATTTTCATCATTTGTTATTATTTTTTACAATTTTTTACAATTTTAATAATTTTTTAACACTTTTTACCATTTTTTCTTACATTCTTTAACAATTTTATAATTTTTAATGTGTTAAGCCAATGCATTCTCTTATATATGCGAGGCGACCTATGGTCGACTCGCATATATAAGAGAATGCATTGGCACAGGGCCCTTCTGTTGGGTAAAGGGTTAATGTTTCTAAACTTGTCATTTTCGCGCTATTTGGTTGATCTAATATAGGTGTTTTATTCAGTGGAATGTTTCATGCAGATACTGGCTTTTCCTGAAATCGATCGGATTAGCCAAGACTGCCGGGAAAGAAAAAAACAATTTGAGAATAAATATCGATATATTTTATCCACATCATCACTTTGACCACCGATATTATAGAAAATGATCAGTACCACATCTCTGGGAGTGATACACCCAGTCACTGGGTCGCGGCTATATTGCATCCTTCCAACCCCGTTCCGTTTGTTAGTGCTACAGATCAAAGTTCTGGAGTAGCATTTCATATATTGAATTCAATATTTAATGCATAATATGCGAAATTTTACTCCAGAACATTGACCTGTAGCAATTAGGCGTATATATTGTGGTCATCAAGACGAAACCGACCGTTTTACCATGAACATCGGCTTTACCACACCGGAAAATGTGGACCCTAAGCAAGCCTTGAAATAGGGTGCCTGTCATTTGCAGAATGAGATTCCCAGAGGGTGAATTTAGTGATGGTACCCCGCTATGCGACACCCTATTTCAAGGATTGACCCTAAGATGAAGGCTTAACCAATAATGGAGTAAGCGAAATCGCTTGGAGGCGACTACAAGATTGCTGATTCCGGGGAAACTCAGTCTCATCGGGTCCAATTCCTAAATTATACCTAACCCATCGGCAAAGGTCAAAGTTATGGAGTAGCATCCGTTTGTTAACAGTCAGTGCGAGTGATCAAAATTACAATTAGTTATTTTGAGTGCAAATACGGCTTTTAGAATGCAAAAAACCCCTAAATTTTCGATACAATACATATACTTTGCGAATCTTTCTTATCGTATGTATTCAGGGTGACTTTTTAATTAGTTTGTGCAATTGTCAAACCTGCGATTCGGCACCGCATTATGCATTGCGTGTTGTTAATTTTATTTTGGCAATTCCCCACCGGCTGGAGCAATATATTAAAATAAAATAGATAATACTTCTAAACTTTAAAGGTACTCAATCCGAACAGAGGGTCCCCATCTCAACAGATTCCAACAACAACAATCCGATCAGAGGGTCCTATATTACTATTTCTTTGGCTTTGGGGGTAAAAAATATTTGAACCCATCAAACAAAGCTCAGAGTTATTAGATATTGATTTTTGAAATTTGTTATTTACTCGAGATGAGTACTAATAATTGCCTTCAACTGCCGTAATATGCTCGGGATGTGTACACCAAAATCTATTCAAACAGACAAGGATGGATAACTCTAAAATCAAGTGGTAATAATAACGCAATTTTGACTGATTTCTGGGCCAGAAAGTATTCCCGATAATGAAAAATAATAGATTTCTAAAATCGATATCTAACAAATCTGAGCTTTGATGGGTGATTTCCTCGACTCGAATCAAATATTTTTGACCCCCGAAACCATTGAAATAGTAATTGAGAGGAGTTTTATCGGATTGAGTACCTCTGAGTGACGAATGGAGGATTCACCGCGAGCCAGTGATTTCACTTGGGGACTGCACTTGGTAGATGCACTTCACTTGGGGACTGCACTTGGTAGATGCACTTCACTTGGGGACTGCACTTGGTAGATGCACTTCTTCCCCTGGTGCCTTGTAAGAGGCGGCACCTGGGGGCGGTCCATATGCAAAGGCTGGTGGCGGCCCGGCTGGCGGCGCTCCTGGTGGTGGCGGTCCGGGTGGAGGCGGTCCATGTGGCGGATGTGCATGTCCCGGTCCCGGTTGATATGGAGGCGGATGTGCAGGTCCCGGTCCCTGTTGATATGGAGGCGGATGTGGCCCGGCACCTGGGTGACCGTAACCAGCCCCCGGCATTGGTTGTGTCTGGTAAGGTTGGTTTGGGTAGATTGGTTGTCCACCATGAATAACTGTCACGTTCGTTTGTGGGTGAATTTGTGTCCCCATAGGTTGGTGCGTGATAACACGTCCAGTTGTCCCATTCCCATTCCGATTCCCATTCCCTTTATTGTAGTTTTCAGCTGTAAATTAGAAACACATACATGTACGTGTATTACATTAGATCATGCCATACTCTATAGCTATGTCCGTATATAACGGGTGTAGCTAAAGGGTAGAGTTTTTGGTATGATATATAATATTACATGTATGTATCGATTATGTCACTCATATTATATCAGATTTATATATGGAGACATTGACTCGGTATGAGTTTTCATTGTTCCAGTGAGCGTGAACAAATTATCAGCTCGTATACATATGGAAAGAATAGCTTGAATGCATTAAACTGCCATTTTCGGAAGATGACAAATCATGTTCATTATATCGAGAGCCCAGAGGGTTTCAATTACTCTATTTCGTTCGAAATGTTTGATGCCCTAGATTTGGTATCACCCTTGAATCATCGCAGAAAACCTATTTCTTAAGTTTCGCAATCCTGGCGCCAGTTTAGGGGCTAGGGTGGTCGAAAAACCTCAAAACTAATTTCCAATTACACTATCGAGTACATCCACAATTTTGGGGTTAAATATCTAGTAACGTTTACGATTCACGATCATAAAAACAGAAAAAACATTTCCTGGTGTATAATGATAAGAAGGTATTTTGTTTGTGCCCACCCGCCTGTCCGATGTTTTACCTTTATAGTACAGACAATATTGACGAATTAGCGCTATATAGTCTTACACCAAATGTCTTAATTTCACCAGGTGTATTTTATATACAATGTATATAGCCATGATAACTCTAAATACCGCATGGCTATATTGTTGCAAATGAGGGTTCTCCGATAAAATGTCTTGTTATACCGGGGGGGGGGGGGGGTCGGAAAAAATGTCTTGTTATACCGGGGGGTCGGAAAAAATGTCTTGTTATACCGGGGGGTCGGAAAAAATGTCTTGTTATACCGGGGGGGGTCGGAAAAAATGTCTTGTTATACCGGGGGGGGGATCTGAAAAAATGTCTTGTTATACCGGGGGGGGTCGGAAAAAATGTATTGTTATACCGGGGGGGGGGGTCGGAAAAAATGTCTTGTTATACCGGGGGGGGGTCGGAAAAAATGTCTTGTTATACCGGGGGGTCGGAAAAAATGTCTTGTTATACCGGGGGGGGGGGTCGGAAAAAATGTCTTGTTATACCGGGGGGGGGGTCGGAAAAAATGTCTTGTTATACCGGGGGGGTCGGAAAAAATGTCTTGTTATACCGGGGGGGGGTCGGAAAAATGTCTTGTCATACCGGGGGGGTCGGAAAAAATGTCTTGTTATACCGGGGGGGGTCGGAAAAAATGTCTTGTTATACCGAGGGGGTCGGAAAAAATGTCTTGTTATACCGGGGGGGGGGTCGGAAAAAATGTCTTGTTATACCGGGGGGGGTCGGAAAAAATGTCTTGTTATACCGGGGGGGTCGGAAAAAATGTCTTGTTATACCGGGGGGGTCGGAAAAAATGTCTTGTTATACCGGGGGGGTCGGAAAAAATGTCTTGTTATACCGGGGGGGGGGTCGGAAAAAATGTCTTTGTTATACCGGGGGGGGGGTCGGAAAAAATGTCTTGTTATACCGGGGGGGGGGGTCGGAAAAAATGTCTTGTTATACCGGGGGGGTCGGAAAAAATGTCTTGTTATACCGGGGGGGGTCGGAAAAAATGTCTTGTTATACCGGGGGGGTCGGAAAAAATGTCTTGTTATACCGGGGGGGTCGGAAAAAATGTCTTGTTATACCGGGGGGGGGGGTCGGAAAAAATGTCTTGTTATACCGGGGGGGGGGGGGTCGGAGAATGTTTTCAGGCACCTTTGCTATTTTTTTTACATTCAACCCTTGAAGGGACCCACCCACCCCCCGCATCAATGGATGTTAACATTAACATGTAATAAATATGAACGAGTCATTTTGGGGTCATTTGGCCAAAAAAAACATAGCAACCAGCGGCCATCTTGGATTTCAAAATACAACACATTAACTGCCTGCAGTCTATGCAGTTTAGCAGTTAAAATTACATTATTTCTCTAATTCTAAGGTGTTTTAAGCAAAACTCATTGCAAAAACAGTCAAAAAGACTTGCAACAAAAAAAATTTGAGTTGCGGAAAACATTGTTTGTTGGTCCCATCGACCACACACCCACCCCGGCATACGTGACCCGAACCCCCCCCCCCTCCCTGGTTATACGAGATATAAAGATCAGAAGGCCGGTTTCCGGAAGTGAATTGAAGCACACATACATATGTACATAATACCAAAAGATGGCACTTTTCTCCGGGCTGTCGTGATACAATTGCTAATACACTCTACTATATATATGATGTTTCTGTTAAGAGCTAGATGTCTCAATGGTTTTTACTTTGGAAACGGTATAAAATACAGCACAATTTTAAATGCATGATATCAGGCAATAGCCTGGAACCTTACATGGGGAATTGGTACACAGCCAAACCCCTTTGGTCAAGCTGCAAAACAGAATTCAGTCCCCTCGCTACGCTATGTCTGAACGCTGCCGGCATGTGTATTTTCTTAATTAATTCTAATATGTTTTATTGAAGTGTTTTGTCAGTTACAATTCATTCTGGCTTAATCCAGACAATTTTCAAATGAATATGGGCAGTTCAGTTTCTCAGAATAATGCAGAATGAATTGTAACCTACAAAAGTCTCAAATAAAAAAATGTGACATTTGGTCACATTACGTGTAAGTACGGGCAGCGATAAGTCTTGCATAGAGGACTGAACTCTACATGGAGCTTGCCCTTTGGTTCGCAGGATGATTCATTCCATTTCCGGACGGTGCGCGGGATTCATACCGGTAATCAGGGCTCATACCCCCATCTTAAAATGAAATGGTGTTCAGAATTCAATAAAAAGCTGGCGACACATTGTGGTCTTTGATCACCCGGTATACCTGGTATAAATAACCCGGAAGGTATCACCAACATCGGATTGAATGTGAGAGAAATGTTCACGTATACAATATAATGTGCATGAGTTTCTCATCGTAAAATAGACACCGGATAACATTATGTACGTGTGCGTCAATACGAGGCAGGAATATTTATTCACCCGATGTCGGCCGGTTCTCTCAGATCTAACCATTTTACCAATTTTTAGCGAATTCTTTCAAATTGTTTATTATTTTGCACTCTCAAATTTTCGAGAAAATATATTCACTGTAGATATACTATATCCCATGGCCTTCCACGCTGCCGACAATTTGCCGGTACATTGTATATAGCTGAATATGTCAATGAAACAAATGATTGAACAGAGTTTAAAAATCCTGTGTCATTCTTAATATGCACGCGATATGGTCGGCCAAGAGAGATGTTAAAGTTACGGATCAAGTTGTCACTAACACCGGATCTTCTGTGAAGTAAATATGCATAGTACTTATGGAGTTATGTGGAGTTTTCGCATGTTTTAGTGAGTATCTAAAATTCATTAGTGGACTACGTATCGCATTGGTAATATGAGTCCATAACATTTTCGAAACATGTATATACATATCTATTATGAACGGATTAATTATATCAGTTTGAGAACCGTGATGAAAATAGATGGTATTAAAGTGTGAAATATATATGTCCTTCGTCACATATACTCAGTATTCGGCCTCCCCCTTTAATTGGCATTCTTCAACCCCTCTGTTAACTTGGATTGAGGATTCAGGGGATGATCCCCACACAAAGCTAATTTAGCTACGTCCCTGTTTCGGCGTTAGTGTAAACATATTCTATTGCATAATAACGCAACGGGATTGAGACACAAGTTTTGCAACTTACAAAGGGTCTCTCTCCCCACATAATTGTATTTACAAAACGAACATAAAATATAATTACGCACAAACATGATATTAATAAATGCATATGTATAACATCGTTTTACTTATAAGGATATATGATATAGTCATGTGTTACAATAACGGTGGATATTTCACTCTATAGGGAGGGGGTGGTTCGTCTCGTGGGTTGGTGGTTCGGGTGAATTTTCGCGTTCTATGTATTGATAATACAACATGTAGTTACTTTCGTTTTGCGGCAGAGGTTTGCACAATAAGGTGTTTAATTAAAGTTTGTCGAGGTTATGTATAATTGAACAGCCCTAAATATGTTCCGGTTTCGTGTACTATTCAGAGTAGTATCTCCAAGAGGGCGTTTTTCGAGTTTAATATTTTGTACACACAGGGTAACAAGTTGGTGGAACAACCAATATCGTTGTTTCAGTGTTACCAGTTTACCTGACTGTCCAATGAATAGACAACCCCAGACGCAGCTCCATATCCAGCCAATAATGCATAGTAATGCAGTGCAGAGCTGAGCACAACCAATCAACCACTGAACAACAACAGAGCCGCATTTATCAGCGCCATCCAAGTCGGCATTATTACTACAGCAGCACACAGCAAACGAAGCCACCATAGTCCCTGAATCAAGAATGAATTAATGAATGACACTTTTGGTTTATCAAACCCATCCATGTCGGTATTATTTCTACAGAACCACACAGCAAACCCAGCCAACAAAGTCCCTGCATCGAGATTGAATGAATGAATCAATGAATCAATGAATGATAATTTCGTGTATCACATCCATCCATGTCGGTATTATTACTACAGAAACACATACCAAACCCAGTCACCATAGTCCCCGAATGGAGAATGAATGAATGAATGAATGAATGAATGAATGACGCTTTGGTTTATCACACCCATCCATGTCGGTATTATTTCTACAGAAACACACAGCAAACCCAGTCACCATAGTCCCCGAATCAAGAATGAATGAATGAATGAATGAATGAATGAATGAATGACACTTTGGTTTATCACACCCATCCATGTCGGTATTATTTCTACAGAAACACACAGCAAACCCAGTCACCATAGTCCCTGAATCGAGAATGAATGAATGAATGAATGAATGAATGAATGAATGACACTTTGGTTTATCACACCCATCCATGTCGGTATTATTTCTACAGAAACACACAGCAAACCCAGTCACCATAGTCCCTGAATCGAGAATGAATGAATGAATGAATGAATGAACGACACTTTGGTTTATCACACCCATCCATGTCGGTATTATTTCTACAGAAACACACAGCAAACCCAGCCAACATAGTCCCTGAATCGAGAATGAATGAATGAATGATACTTTTAATGTATCACATCCATCGATGTCGGTATTATTACTACAGAAACACACTACAAACCCAGTCACCATAGTCCCAGAATCGAGAATGAATTAATGAATGATACTTTCAATGTATCACATCCATCTATGTCGGTATTATTACTACAGAAGCACACACCAAACCCAGTCACCATAGTCCCTGAATCGAGAATGAATTAATAAATGAACGAATGAATGATACTTTCAATGTATCACATCCATCTATGTCGGTATTATTACTACAGAAGCACACACCAAACCCAGTCACCATAGTCCCTGAATCGAGAATGAATTAATAAATGAACGAATGAATGATACTTTCAATATATCACATCCATCTATGTCGGTATTATTACTACAGAAGCACACACCAAACCCAGTCACCATAGTCCATGAATCGAGAATGAATGAATAAATGAATGAATGAGTGATATCTTTAATGTATCACACCCATCCATGTCGGTATTATTACTACAGAAACACACACCAAACCCAGTCACCATAGTCCATGAATCGAGAACGAATGAATGAATGAATGAGAGAGAGAGATAATCATTTATTAACGTGACATGTGCAATGCATAAATCATCAATATATATATATATATATGTTTCAGTTACAATTAGCACCCGGTCCATAGGGTCTATATGTCACGCTTAATAGTATAAGTATGTACATGGTTTTGTCCAACACATGTGGACTATCCTCAGTGATGATATTAAGAGAATATAAAGTAGAGAATTTCATTTTAATCTTACACAATTTGGAGATATTCGGGTTTATATATTGTGTATTCTTATATGTTGATACGTTTGGTGTATAAATTACATGTATATGAATCGTTTTCTTCACATAAAGAAATTTTGCTATTTGTCGGGGAAATAACATTAGCTCACTAAAAGAGTCGTCGATGCGGTCTGTTTTAAACATGTCGTTAATATATCTTGGGACGGAATTTAAAAGAGACATCCGGATGTCATTGTAAAAGGGACAAAACAAAAGAAAATGTTTTCGTCTTCAACTTTGTCAGAGCTGCACATAATGCAGATTCTTTGTTCGATTTTCTCGTTTCTGAAACGACCGGTTTCTATCCGCAGAGGTAAAATCGCACATCGAAATTGTGCAAGTATGGAGCGGTGGGACTTATATATTTTTCAATAGCATAATTTTTCTTAAAGAGTCGGTATGTGCGTAGCTTTGGTACATATGTCATTTTTTCAATCCCAGTTTTCTGTTTAAATGCGGAAAGCTCTCGTTCGAGGTCATGTATAATACATATCTGTAGGTTTTCAAAGGTGCTTGTCATATTTATTTCTGACAAAACACTACTAAATGATGCACACCATCCATCGCTATTATTCATGAGATCCCAGAGAAAAAACATTTTTGCTAATCTGTCATCTTGCATGTGTATAAAATAATTCCATAGTCTTGCCATCTTCGGACTTGACTCGAATGTATACCAAATTCCCCACTTACAGCTAAAAGCGGACAAAATCTGTGGACCCCAAGGAAGTATCTTAACGCTCGATTTTGCACCATATCTATACATGAGTATTTACGATATCCCCAAATAGCGGATGCATAATCCATAACTGGGCACACACAGGTCAAGAACATTTTCAGGTACGTTTTGACACCTATGTCTCTATAAGAGTGGACGCTCGATATTAACGCTCCCAATGCCCTGTCTGATGATTTAGCTAATGTTTCAGCTGCTGTATCAAAACTACCATGTTCATGGAGAATTATCCCGAGAAATTTATACTGATACACTTTTTCGATTCCCTGATTTTGGAATAAGAAATTATAGTTTGTTTTTATTCTGTTTTTATGTCTAAAATGTACAATTTAGTTTTATCCAGATTGACTGTCATACGCCAGTTTCGACACCATGATTCGACGGTGTTAAGCATTGTCTGCATATCTGCTTCGTTTTCAGCAATTAACGCAATATCGTCTGGGTACATTATGGAAGATACCTTACATTCATCTAGTGATACACCAATATTCAACCTTTTTTATTTCAGAAATCAAATCGTTAACGAAAATATTATAAAGTGTCAATGAGAGACTGTCACCTTGTTTTACTCCAAAATTACATTCAAACTTGTCAGATATTCGGAAATTTACACGAACGCACGAATAAGTTGTTCGATACATGCTCTTAATGGATTGATATATGTTGCCATCTACGCCAATTTTTAAAAGTTTATATAATAACATATTCCTGTCTACTCGATCAAAGGCTTTACTGAAGTCAATAAAAGTTGTAAATAATTGACGTTTTCCTCGTATTAAAGATGTCAGTACAAAAATGTTGTCCAAGCAGGACCTCTTTGGTCGAAAACCATTTTGTTCGTCTTCCAACAACTGATGCATTTCCAGGTATTCAATAAGTCTGTTATTCAAGAGACTGCTATATAATTTGCCACATGCTGGTATAAGGGAGATTCCACGGTAATTTAGGGGAACACGTGGGTCAAGATTACCGTTTTTTGGAATAGAACAAATGATCGAGTGTCTCCAATCGGATGGTAACAATCCTGTATCAAATATGTAGTTGAAAAGACATTGTAAAATAGGTTTTACTGAATGAATGATACTTTTAATTTATCACACCATCTATGTCGGTATTATTACTATAGAAACACACTACAACCCTAGCCACCATAGTCCCTGAATCGTGAATGAATGAATGAATGATACTTTAATTTATCACATCCATCCATGTCGGCATTATTACTACAGAAACACACTACAAACCCAGCCATCATAGTCCCTGAATCGAGAATGAATGAATGGTACTTTTAATTTATCACATCCATCCATGTCGACATTATTACTACAGAAACACACTACAAGCCCAGCCACCATAGTCCCTGAATCAAGAATGAATGAGTGGTACTTTTAATTTATCACACCCATCCATGTCGGTATTATTACTACAGAAACACACACCAAACCCAGCCACCATAGTCCCTGAATCGAGATTGAATCAATGCATGATTCTTTTAATTTATTACACCCATCCATGTCGGTATTATTACTACAGAAACGCACAGCAAACCCAGCCACCATAGTCCCCGAATCAAGAATGAATGAGTGATACTTTTAATTTATCACACCCATCCATGTCGGCATTATTGCTACATAAACACACTACAAACCCAGCCACCATAGTCCCTGAATCGAGATTGAATCAATGCATGATTCTTTTAATTTATTACACCCATCCATGTCGGTATTATTACTACAGAAACGCACAGCAAACCCAGCCACCATAGTCCCCGAATCAAGAATGAATGAGTGATACTTTTAATTTATTACACCCATCCATGTCGGTATTATTACTACAGAAACACACAGTAAACTCGGTAAAACCGCTGCTATCGGCGACATTTCCCCACATTTGGTGGATTTCCGCGATAGTAAAATATATACTAAGCGAACAGAGCAAATTGCTGCCCTTGTTAAGCACAAAAAATATCGAACAAAATGTGTATAAATTTTGGATATTATGTTTGAAAAGTCCCACTAAAACCGACGAACTATATTTCGACACGGTGTTATTCGGTTCTCCGATTATGTTATCAGCACAAAAGTATAAACGCACGTGTACGACATTGTCACAACTCGCACGTCAAGTCAAACACAGGAGTCCTAATTTGCTGCAATTTTGACCAGCAGCTTGCGAAAATCGTCAACAAAACTACTGCTCTGATTTTCCATTCTGTCATTATATTATTAGGTTTTAGTGTTCTCAAAGGACATAGAAAATTTGACTTTGGAGCGATCGGGTTTCGCCATTTTTGATGGAAAATCCCATGCTAAATATAGAACCGGACCGGGATGTGTTATGTATTTAAACAGCCATGCGTCCTTAACCCGTTCTTTAATAAGTGGATTCCCCCGTCAGTTAAATGGTGTACATCGGAATGGTCTATTATTCATTTGGAGGGATGGCAATTAAGGTGATAAAAGCAGACGACAGATACATATGTGCAGAAGAAGTCCTATCTATTGAGGGAAATGTTCAGATAATAAGTTCATCAACCTCTGTTGAACTTATTATCTGAACATTATCTATGGAATAACTACTCATCATTTATGCTTTAGTATAGAAAGGGTTACACTGATTGACTGATCATCTCATATGGGATAACCACTCATCAATGATGCATTAGAAAAGAAAGATTAAACTTATTATCTGAATATTTCATATGGTATAACTACTCATCAATTATGCATTAGTATAGAAAGGGTAAAACTTATTATCTGAACATTTCCTATGGGATAACTAATCATCAATTATGCTTTAGTATAGGAAGGGCTAAACTTATTATCTGAACATTTCATACCGGATAACTACCCATCAATGATGCTTTAGTATAGAAAGGGTTAAACTTATTATTATTATATGTGATAACTACTTATCAATGATGCTTTAGTATAGAAAGGGTTAAACTTATTATCAGAACGTTTTCTGTGGGATAACTACTTATCAATGATACTTTAGTATAGAAAGGGTTAAACTTATTAGCTGAACATTTCCTATCGGACAACTACTCATCAATGGTGCTTTAGTATTCATGTGGAATATCTACTCGTCAATAATGCTTTAGAATAGAAAGGGTTGAACTTATTATCTGAACATCTCCTATGGGATAGCTACTCATCAATGAAGCTTTAGTACAGAAAGGGGTAAACTTATTATCTGAAAATACTAATCATTGATGTTTTAGTATAGAGGGTTAAACTTATTGTCTGACCATTGTCTATTGAATATCTACTCATCAATGATGTTTTAGTATAGAAAGGGCTAAACTTATTATCTGAACATTTCATATCGGATAAATACCCATCAATTGTGCTTTAGTATAGAAAGGGTTAAACTTATTATCTGAACGTTTCCTAAGGGATCACTACTTATCAATGATGCTTTAGTATAAAATGGTTAAATTTATTATCTGAACAGTTTCTATGGGATAACTACTTATCAATTATGCTTTAGTATAGAAAGGGTTAAACTTATTATCTGAACGTTTTCTATGGGATAACTACTTATCAATGATGCTTTAGTGTGGAAAGGGTTAAACTAATTATCTGAACATTTCCTATGGGATAACTACTCATCAACGGTGATTTAGTATTCCTGTGGAATAACTACTCATCAATGATGCTTTAGTATAGAAAGGGTTGAACTTATTATCTGAACATTTCATATCGGATAACTACCCATCAATTATGCTTTAGTATAGAAATGGTTAAACTCATTATTTGAACATTTCATATGGGATAACTACTCATCAATTATGCTTTGGTAGAGTAAGGGTTAACTTATTCCCTGAACATTTCATATGGGATAACTACTCACCAATGGTGATTTAGTATTCCTGTGAAATAACTACTGATCAATGATGCTTTAGTATAGAAAGGGTTAAACTTATTATCTGAACATTTCATATCGGATAACTACTTATCAATGATGCTTTAGTATAGAAAGGGTTAAACTTATTATCTGAACATTTTATATCGGATAAATACCCATCAATGGTGCTTTAGTATAGAAAGGGTTCAACTTATTATCTGAACGTTTCCTAATGGATAACTACTTATCAATGATGCTTTAGTATAGAAAGGGTTAAACTTATTATCTGAACATTTCATATCGGATAAATACCCATCAATGGTGCTTTAGTATAGAAAGGGTTAAACTTATTATCTGAACATTTCATATCGGATAAATACCCATCAATGGTGCTTTAGTATAGAAAGGGTTCAACTTATTATCTGAACGTTTCCTAATGGATAACTACTTATCAATGATGCTTTAGTATAGAAAGGGTTAAATTTATTATCTGAACAGTTTCTATGGGATCACTACTTATCAATTATGCTTTAGTATAGAAAGGGTTAAACTTATTATCTGAACGTTTTCTATGGGATAACTACTTATCAATGATGCTTTAGTATGGAAAGGGTTAAACTAATTATCTGAACATTTCCTATGGGATAACTACTCATCAACGGTGATTTAGTATTCCTGTGGAATAACTACTCATCAATGATGCTTTAGTATAGAAAGGGTTGAACTTATTATCTGAACATTTCATATCGGATAACTACCCATCAATTATGCTTTAGTATAGAAATGGTTAAACTCATTATCTGAACATTTCATATGGGATAACTACTCATCAATGATGCTTTGGTAGAGTAAGGGTTAACTTATTCCCTGAACATTTCATATGGGATAACTACTCATCAATGGTGATTTAGTATTCCTGTAAAATAACTACTCATCAATTATGCTTTAGTATAGAAAGGGTTAAACTTATTATCTGAACATTTCATATCGGATAACTACTCATCAATGATGCTTTAGTATAGAAAGGGTTAAACTTATTATCTGAACATTTCATATGGGATAACTACTTATCAATGATGCTTTAGTATAGAAATGGTTAAACTTATTATCTGAACATTTCCTATGGAATAACTACTTATCAATTATGCTTTGGTATATATATGGTTAAATTTATTATGTGAACATTTCCTATGGAATAACTACTAATCATTGATGCTTTAGTATAGAAATGGTTAAAATTATTATGTGAACATTTCCTATGGAATAACTACTCATCAATGATGCTTTAGTATAGAAAGGGCTAAACTTATTATCTGAACATTTCATATCGGACAACTACCCATCAATTATGCTTTAGTATAGAAAGGGTTAAGCTTATTATCTGAACATGTCATATGGGATAACTACTCATCAATGATGCTTTGTTAGAGTAAGGGTTAACTTATTCCCTGAATATTGCATATGGGATAACTACTCATCAATGATGCTTTGGTAGAGTAAGGGTTAACTTATTCCCTGAACATTGCATATGGGATAACTACTCATCAATGATGCTTTGGTAGAGTAAGGGTTAACTTATTCCCTGAACATTTCATATGGGATAACTACTCATCAATGATGCTTTGGTAGAGTAAGGGTTAAGCTTATTATCTGAACATTTCATATGGGATAACTACTCATCAATGATGCTTTGGTAGAGTAAGGGTTAAGCTTATTATCTGAACATTTCATATGGGATAACTACTCATCAATGATGCTTTGGTAGAGTAAGGGTTAAGCTTATTCCCTGAACATTGCATATGGGATAACTACTCATCAATGATGCTTTGGTAGAGTAAGGGTTAACTTATTCCCTGAACATTTCATATGGGATAACTACTCATCAATGATGCTTTGGTAGAGTAAGGGTTAAGCTTATTATCTGAACATTTCATATGGGATAACTACTCATCAATGATGCTTTGGTAGAGTAAGGGTTAAGCTTATTATCTGAACATTTCATATGGGATAACTACTCATCAATGATGCTTTGGTAGAGTAAGGGTTAAGCTTATTCCCTGAACATTGCATATGGGATAACTACTCATCAATGATGCTTTGGTAGAGTAAGGGTTAACTTATTCCCTGAACATTGCATATGGGATAACTACTCATCAGTGATGCTTTAGTATAAAAAGGTTTAAAGGTTTAAATAACCAATAAGTATGAAGTTTAGTACACAACATAATAACCGTGACATTCATCGACATGGTGGCCACAGCGACGCGCTTCCCTTTCCCGTCCCTCATTTGCCTTGTTAATATATCCAGAGAAACCCATGGCAACAAAGTGACAAAAACGCTCTGTATTGTTTCAGCTCAAGAAAAGTTCTTTAGGTGCCATGTCTTAAAGCCACTTGGCGATTTGAATGTCCACATTATGCTCGCTATTGTTACGTCGCTGTCCCCTTCCAGTGACCAACACATAGGTTGATAAATACGATAAATACTCCTATACGGAATCTTTGTGTCACAGACAAATTAAGTGGTCGAATTAAGACAGTTCTGTTAGTCTATTCTTGATAAAGAGCGTTTGTTCAACTTATGTACGTGTATTTATCGTGTATTTATCAACCTATCTTATTCCTCCTTCAAAAAATACGTTAACAAAATTTGGAAGTTCAAATCAGCCATGTCCGTTTAAATATGTCGGTCTGCATGGGGCATAAATAAAGTACAAATACAAGTATTTCGTGTATTCGTGGATCCGGATCGGAATGTGCTAGGTATTATTTGGTGCACCAAACAGCAATGCTGAACCCTTTACACAACAAACCGGCCAAAAACGCCCAAATAAAGCTTCAACAGCCTAAAATATCTTCAGTCTGTCTCAATAACACAATACAAATATGGATATCATTGGAACCGGTTCATATTGACCACATTGTGATGGTTACAGTTATGTCCTGTGCCAATGCTTTCTCTTATATATGCGAGTCGACCATAGGTCGCCTCGCATATATAAGAGAATGCATTGGCCTAACACTTTTTACCATTTTTTCTTACATTCTTTAACAATTTTATAATTTGTTCTTACATTTTTTAACAATTTTTATAATATTTTTCTACATTCTTTGACAATTTTATCATTTTTAATATGTGTTAAGCCAATGCAATCTCTTATATATGCGAGGCGACCTATGGTCGACTCGCATATATAAGAGAATGCATTGGCATTAGAATCAAGAGGCTTTGTATTGATAATGAGGCCAAATTTCGTCGAACAACATGTTCATAAATACCACGTTTCGGGACATTTTTTACTATAGTTGACAGTGGTTGGTATTATTTTTGGTGTTGTTGTTGTTTGAATCTGATTATATGGGGACCATCGAATCGGATTGAGTACCTTTAAATAAGTAGGTCCGGGGAATAAATAGTCCAAATGTAAGTATTTCGTGTATTTATCTACCTAGTTTTACCCCCCCCCCCCCCCCCCCCCGGAACCGGAATCTACCATGTATCATTTAGGCTTCAAACCACAATGCATCCTTTAAAACAAACTCACCTGTTCCGGGAATTATGAAGTTTAGTATACAGCATAAAACCGCCATCCACATCGGCATGGCGGGTACGGCCACCCGCTCTCCTTTACTGGAATCCGACTCCCCTTTGCCCATGGTTAATATCCAGAAAACTCAAGGCAATAAAACCAAATAAACAATGAAAATAGATAACTTTCCAACAGAAATGAAATCGGGTTGGAAGCGATTCCAGTTCGGTTTGTTTATTTACTTTTATGTCGTTGACGCACTGTGTGCGGGTGAATTCTTTGAATGGTTGCTAATATGTGGCCCCATTGAAGATCATTGAACTGAGCACAATCAAACATCGACACATTCAAATGCTAGCTATTAATGGTAGGTAGTCTCATTATTATAGCAGTTGATTTAAATTACATGCATGGCCATGACGGCTAGAATTATTTATTCCATACGTTCTGTATTTCGAAGGTATGGCATTGCGAAATTATCAAGAATGCTTGCCATCTCTATATAAGGTGGTGTAATCCGAAAGCAATTAGACAAGTTTAAAAACAATAAACAAATAAACGTATGAATGTATGTATAACGGTGTCACTGTAATAACCAATATATCACATTAAAGAGGTTTCGCAAATTCGCGGATCAAGATACGATTACATTTAGGGTACTACGTCATCAAATTATGCGCACGCATGTTCCAACTGTAGCCATGGTGGCATGACCGTCACAACGGATAGGCCATCAAATCTTCGGGACACTTCCTTTACAGATACAAACACTCAGTCAATTATTTTATTTTTTTTCATACACCCATCACCCTATCTTCGGATCGACATAAATATCCTCAATGGGCCGATTTAATTTAAGATGTGCTTAACCCTTTACCCAACAGAACGGCCCTGTGCCAATGCATTCTCTTATATATGCGAGTCGACCATAGGTCGCCTCGCATATATAAGAGAATGCATTGGCTTAACACATATTAAAAATGATAAAATTGTCAAAGAATGTAGAAATATATTATAAAAATTGTTAAAAAATGTAAGAAAAAATTATAAAATTGTTAAAGAATGTAAGAAAAAATGGTAAAAAGTGTTAAAAAAGAATTTTGTTAGGCCAATGCATTCTCTTATATATGCGAGGCGACCTATGGTCGACTCGCATATATAAGAGAATGCATTGGCACAGGGCATAACTGTAACTATCACAACGTGGTCAAGGAACCGGTTCCAATGATATCCATATTTGTATGGTTCTATTGAGACAGACCGAAGATATTTTAGGCTGTTGAAGCTTTATTTGGCCGGTTTTGACCGTTTTGTTGCGTAAAGGGTTAATCTGTTAGATCGTGCAACAAGCGAAAATCTCAATGTGCACGAGTATATGCATGCATTGTCCAGTTCAATAATCCTCCTCGTCATTTTTGATGGGAGTAAACTGTGTCCAGATGCCGATTGTTACTGATGGGAGACAACTCTGTCCAGATGCCGATTGTTACTGATGGGAGACAACTGTGTCCAGATGCCGATTGTTTCTGGTGGGAGACAACTGTGTCCAGATGCCGATTGTTACTGATGGGAGTCAACTGTGTCCAGATGCCGATTGTTACTGATGGGAGACAACTGTGTCCAGATGCCGGTTGTTACCGACGGGAGTCAACTGTGTCCAGACGGTGGTTATTATTGGTGTGAGTCAACATGTCCAGATGTGGGTTGTATTAATGGTGGGAGTCAAGTTCAGTCAACTGTGTCATTATGCCGGTTGTTACTGATGGGAGTCAACTGTGTCCAGATGTCGGTTGTATTAATGCTGGGAGTAAAGTGTTCCCAGATGCCGATTGCATGTTACTGATGGGAATCAACTGTGTCCAGCTGTCGGTTGTTACTTAGGGGAATCAAATGAAGGTGAGTGTATCATCAGATGCCGGTTGTTACTGACGGGAGTCCACTGTGTCGGTTGTTACTGACGGGAGTCAACTGTGTCCAGATGCCGGTTGTTACTGATGGGAGTCAACTGTGTCCAGATGCCGGTTGTTACTGACGGGAGTCAACTGTGTCCATATGCTGGTTGTTACTGATTGGAGCAACTGTGTCCAGATGCCGGTTGTATTAATGGTGGGAGTTAACTGTGTCCAGGTGTCGGTTGTTACTGATGGGAAACAACTGTGTCCAGATGCCGGTTGTTACTGATGGGAGTAAACTGTGCCCAGATGCCGGTTGTTACTGATGGGAGTAAACTGTGCCCAGATGCCGGTTGTTACTGATGGGAGTAAACTGTGCTCCGATTCCGGTTGTTACTGATGGGAGTAAACTGTGCTCAGATTCCGGTTGTTACTGATGGGAGTAAACTGTGCCCAGATGCCGGTTGTTACTGATGGGAGTAAACTGTGCCCAGATGCCGGTTGTTACTGATGGGAGTCAAACGTGCCCAGATGCCGGTTGTTACTGATTGGAGTAAACTGTGCCCAGATTCCGGTTGTTACTGATGGGAGTAAACTGTGCTCAGATTCCGGTTGTTACTGATGGGAGTAAACTGTGCCCAGATGACGGTTGTTACTGATGGGAGTAAACTGTGCCCAGATGCCGGTTGTTACTGATGGGAGTCAAACGTGCCCAGATGCCGGTTGTTACTGATGGGAGTAAACTTTGCCCAGATGCCGGTTGTTACTGATGGGAGTAAACTGTGCTCAGATTCCGGTTGTTACTGATGGGAGTAAATTGTGCTCAGATTCCGGTTGTTACTGATGGGAGTAAACTGTGCCCAGATGCCGGTTGTTACTGATGGGAGTAAACTGTGCCCAGATGCCGGTTGTTACTGATGGGAGTCAAACGTGCCCAGATGCCGGTTGTTACTGATGGGAGTAAACTGTGCCCAGATTCCGGTTGTTACTGATGGGAGTAAACTGTGCTCAGATTCCGGTTGTTACTGATGGGAGTAAACTGTGCCCAGATGCCGGTTGTTACTGATGGGAGTAAACTGTGCCCAGATGCCGGTTGTTACTGATGGGAGTCAAACGTGCCCAGATGCCGGTTGTTACTGATGGGAGTAAACTGTGCCCAGATGCCGGTTGTTACTGATGGGAGTAAACTGTGCCCAGATGCCGGTTGTTACTGATGGGAGTAAACTGTGCTCAGATTCCGGTTGTTACTGATGGGAGTAAACTGTGCCCAGATGCCGGTTGTTACTGATGGGAGTAAACTGTGTCCAGATGCCGGTTGTTACTGATGGGAGTCAACTGTGTCCAGATGCCAGTTGTTACTGATGGGAGTAAACTGTGCCCAGATGCCGGTTGTTACTGATGGGAGTAAACTGTGCCCAGATGCCGGTTGTTACTGATGGGAGTAAACTGCCCAGATGCCGGTTGTTACCGATGGGAGTAAACTGTGCCCAGATGCCGGTTGTTACTGATGGGAGTAAACTGTGCCCAGATGCCGGTTGTTACTGATGGGAGAAAACTGTATACACGACTGATGTGCTGCCAATATGGATATACAATTATTACTAGTAGAAAAATAACTACTTCGAGCAATATTCTCTATCTCCATTCAATCCCCCAGCAGAGTGCCCAGCATCATTCTAATCATCTGTGGCATGTAAATCAACCAATCAGGAGAGATGATATTCAGTTTCAGTTTAAAATATTTTTATTATCAGATAAATCAGATAAAATAGAACATGTTTAAAACAAAACATTACAGCAAAACATAAAATATTCAATTTTGTTCATGATTTAGTGCTATAGACAATATATACAAACAGTGCAATGAGGAATGTGAATCACACATACTATTCGATCTCATGGTCCTCTGGCTGTATATTCCAAATGACGCATTAACCATGCACTGTGATTATGGAATTTATGGCCTGACCGCTCACTACTGCATGTGATCCCAAACAAGAGGAATACAGTAATGCCCTAAATATTCCACTCCTTAACCACAGCAGAATTATGGGTAATTTTGTTAACATAGCTGATTAGATACCAGAATAATAATTGGCAAAGTCGCAAAAAGGGGCATAACTCCATCAGAAATGGCGGACCAAACCCATATTTGAACTTGACCTGTGTTTTGATGTGATTAATCAACATTCTAAATTTGAAAGCTATCGGATAATCATAACATAACTTATCATCTGCACAACAAAATAATCAGCAAATTCGAAGTAAAAAAGGGAAATAACTCTGCCAGAAACGGTCGGACTGGATCCAAATTCAAACTCGATCGGGACTTTCTCATGTGACGGCCACATAACAAGTTTCATCAAAATTCTGTCAAACATTATTCGAGTTATCATCCGGGCAACAAACGTGTCTGCACGAACATGCAGACAGATAGTTCTATAGTCTCTATAGTCTATAGTCTCCCAAAAAAAAATTTCGGGCAACAATTAAAGAAGTGTTATGAGTATTGTGAATGAACAGTAATATGCAGAGTCTGAGTTTTTTTAGGAAACAATACATAAATAAATGAAATTAAAACTATGTTCATAATCTTGTGCTATAAATTATATTAGTGCTACAATGGTTTATGTGGATCGAAACAGAATGATGCAGTATCTCGGGGAATAGATCGTCTCTGTAGTAACCTACAATATGTATTTAAAATATAAGAACTGTATCATATCATGGTGTTAAAAACATGCATTAAAAGGGATAAATCACGGGGAGTTTGTAGCAAAAAAATATTGAAAATATACCTTATATGCATACCACAGGGGGCGACAATATTCGGTATGGAATAGCACAATACGGCGGTCACCGTTGAATTTCTGACTCACTGCACCGATTGTGGTCGGGCAAACGGTATTGTCGCGTATATTGCTACTTTCAAAAGTGATAGAAACCCTCCTTACCATGTACAATGCTGTAGAATGCCGATATAAACCTGTTTTATACTTTCAAGTGGTAGAAATCTTTCTAATCCAAGCATAAACATGGCCTGATTCGCCATTAATTGTGGCAAAATATGCCCTCTTTCTGATTGGTCGATATTCACGTGGCTTTGTATACGAAAACATTATGTATATTAAATATCGACCAATGAGAAAGAGTGACATTTGCTAATACGATAGGGGAACACCGTGTGCGTAACGTAACTATCATAAGTATAACGTACTCTGATAACAACTATCGCCAATTTCATGTTTAAGACATTTTAAACATATCATCTTCGGCTTGTTTTATTTTATTTTTATAAAAAGGAATAACAAATGGGGTGATACATATATATATAACGACAAATAGAACCAAATTGGCCATTTTCCTGTGAAACTTGGGACAGGCAAGCAAGGTACAAAAATTGGTGAAATCTGAGTATGAACGTCGGAGTGTTCCCCTATCGCATTGCGATAATCACCAACCGTAGAGTGCATGTTAATGCTGCAATTTGAAGCAATTTTCTCACTTCAAAGTATACAAAAGTTGTTTTTGGACATTCCACTGCATTTGACAGTGTAAGGAGGTTTTCATTTACTTTTGGAAGATGAAAAACAAGCGACAATGCCATTTACGCGGCCATAATCGGTTCAGTGAGTCAGAAATTCAACGAATTTCGGGAATTGGAAACCGAAAGTTGTCTAGCCTTGTCTTATATATATATATTATGTAAACACTGTTTTCTACAAAGTGCCTGTGGGATAAATATGGTGATACTAAAGCTTTATCCCTTTCAGTGCCAAGTCCGATTTTTGTATCAACCCATATTTCCTTGATCATTTTTCAAATTTTTTTATTATAATAATGTGACACATTGATGGAAAGAGCTCTTAGAGCTCTTCCGTCAATGTATCACATTATTATTATCAATCAATTTGAAAAATGATCAAGGAAATATGGGTTGATACAAAAATAGGACTTGGCACTGAAAGGGTTAATGGATGCTCAAGCCTGGATATAGTGTGTCTGACATTTGTAGAACGACCTCCCCTAGGGGTGAATTTAGAGACACTATCCCACACGGCTGGTTGGCATCAACAAATTCACCCTCTGGGAACCTCATTCTGCTGAGGCCACAACTGCTATGGGAGACCTAAAATCAGATTGAAGTTCCCCAGTTGAAGTTGTTAATGTTCACCCATTAGTCATCTATATTTCCCCCTTCTGTTCAGTGTCTCTGTCCCCTAATTTGCAGAAGTTAAAATGCATAATCGAGGTGACTGATGTGTGAACATCACAAACTTCAATGGTCTCCCATGTAGCAGTGGAGGCCTCAGCAGAATGAGGTTCCCTGAGGGTGAATTTGGTGATGGTAGCCCGCTAGGCAGGATAGCTTGACTAAATTCACCTTTTGGGGACCTCATTCTGCAAATGACAGACACACTATTTCAAGGTTTAGCAACAATAAAATATTCAGTTCATAAACAAAACAATATTCTAAACAACTGTAAAAACCAAATATCATCTCGTGTCTCAACAAGTTTTCTTGAATTTTTTTGAGAAACTAAACAAACTGTCCAAATGTCGGTTGTATCAATGGAGGTGGGAGTCAACTGTGTCGTTACGATCATGCTATCATCAGCTGTCGGGCTGACTCATTATGATCATTATGATCATGCTGTCATTAGCTGCCGGGCCCGACTCATTACAATCACGTCTTCATCAACTGCTGGGCTAGCTAATTATGATCATTGCTTTCATTGTGGCTGCAGCCGCGGTCATCGTCGTTCGAGATTCATCTGATATGGGCATGCGCAGACTTATTTCCGATATTGGCTATGACCGAAGCTGCAGGCCATCTGGAAGTCCCTCAATGTTTACTGTCAAGTTTTGATTAACTCTTTCATGACGGGAGCTGCGTAGATGCATCATTTATCTATACAGTTTGTACGACTCATAAAAATATCTGACAATAAATTATCAGCTACATTACAAAATAACACAAGAATAAATTAATATAAATGATTATTCAATATTTCAGGTTTTATAACACATATAAATGAAATAAAATGCTACGATAAAATACCAACACTACTGCAACAATCAAGGCTTGAAATAGTGTGTCTGTCATTTGCAGAATGAGGTGACAGAGGTCCCCATTGGGCTAGTATCATTAAATTCACCCTCTGGGGACATCATTCTGCAAATGACAGACACACTATTTCAAGGCTTGAAGATTCTATATCCGATTTAACACCATTAAAATTTACAATATTTGTTTTGAGTCGAGGAACCCACCTTCAAGTTATTTGATTTCAATTTTTGAAATCTATTTATTTTCTTCACCAAAGATTCCATAATTATATGGTGATGCCTGGTTCAAACTCAGTGGAATTCCCCAGCACATGTCATCAGAAATTTACACAAACATCTCAATTCACATGTGATCAGTGTGGTATTATAACTTGTCTATTTTCGTGAATAAAACATTATTACTGAATCGGGAATAAGTAAACATATGTACCTGCATGCCAACTATAAAAAGATACTGTTAATTTTGTTTCTGGCAATAATTTTCGTCATCTTTTATTGCCAAACCACTGTAAACATTGACCTTACGTGACTCCAGAACTCACGTTACGGCGTCCGTGAATGTCCATATATATTTCCCATAGAATTAATTTTACGCTTGTATTATCTTTTCGCATTTGTCTATCATCTGCTTTTACTACCTGAACACCCCTCCAAATGAACAATAGACCGTTCCAATTTATACTTTTATAACTGTGTGGGAGAATCCATTTAGTATAGAAAGGGTAAATCGGACAGGGCATCTTTAACACAATGTTCGCAACTTAACCCTTTCATGACGGCATCTCCAATAACAAATAATTTAACACAATGTTCATAACTTAAAGGCCTACTTAAATTTCAAACCCCCAGATAATTTTATATAAACTATATGCCATATAATATACCATTTGAAGGAGGAATCTCCAAAACATTGTATTATCAACATAGTCCGTGTAATAAACTGTGAACATGTTTTTGTTGGATTCATCGTCTGTTCTGTGCTCAAGATATCTTAAGATATAGAGTTATTCCCCTTCTGTTGAAAATAAATTTTTAGTTTGAATTCTTTGCATTCTGGGAGCTAAAGCAGGGGAAATGTTTCTATGATTTCAGCTGTTTTGTATTTCTCGATGGGCACAATCTGAGACCCCGACGTTCCAAATGGTGATGAATTATAGTATTTTAATCACATTTTATGGCACAGTCATAGATTATTAAAACCATATATCAAGGCACTATAAAAAAAAAAATGGATGACTCGAAAATTAAGTGGGCCTTTAACCCTTTCATAA
The DNA here is from genome assembly GCA_032622095.1 of Siphonodentalium dalli. Taxonomy (NCBI): domain Eukaryota; kingdom Metazoa; phylum Mollusca; class Scaphopoda; order Gadilida; family Siphonodentaliidae; genus Siphonodentalium; species Siphonodentalium dalli. The sequence goes on along the minus strand of CP136061.1, from coordinate 88,102,698 downwards.
TGGGAGCTCAAATAAAAAAAAATTTCATGTTGAAACCGTTACGTAAACAAAACTGTTACAGTGATTTGTCAACAAACATCGCTAATCGTGCAGTCAGTTAACATATTTTAATCTGAAATTCATTTTCAGAATATTGTTCAATGATTAGACCTTTTCCAATGTTTATCATCAAGTTTTGATTAACCCTTTCATGACAGGAGCTTCGCTGGTGCAGCATTAAAGATCCTGTGCCAGTGCATTCTCTTATATATGTGAGTCTCCCATAGGGAGCCTCGCATATATAAGAGAATGCACTGGCTTACAAGATCAAGGTAAATATTGTTAGGCCAATGCATTTTCTTATATATGCGAGGCGCCCTATGGGCGACTTGCATATATAAGAGAATGTATTGGCACAGGGTTTATTTCAGGAAGCTCCAGTCATGAAAGGGTTAATATGCACCTAAATCTATACAGTTTGTATGACTCATAAAAGTATAAAACAATAAATTGTGAGCTTCATTACAATATAGCACATGAATAAATTAATATCAATGATTATTCAATATTTCAGGCTTTATAACACATGCAAATGAAATAAAATGTTACGATAAAATACAAACACTACTGCAACAATCAAGGCTTGAAATAATGTGTCTGTCATTTGCAGAATGAGGTCCCCAGTGGATAGTATCACTAATTCACCATCTGGGGAACTCATTCTGCTTAGGCCTCATATTCTGAGAAGTATCTATAGTCTTATATTAAAATTGTTTTTGTAAATTTTTCCCCTTCTGTTCAGTTTCTAAATCCCTTAATTTACAGAAGTTAAAATGCATAATCGAGGTGACTAATGGGTGAACATCACAAACTTCAATGGTCTCCCATGTAGCAGTTGAGGCCTCAGCAGAATGAGGTTCCTAGAGGGTGAATTTGGTGACGGTAGCCTGCTGTGCGGGATAGCACTGTGCGGACACACTATTTCAAGGCTTAGCAACAATAAAATATTCAGTTCATAAACAAAATAATATTCTAAATAACTGTAAAAACCAAATATCATCTCGTAGCTCAACAAGTTTTCTTGAATTTATTTGAGTAACTGCACAAAGTGTGAAAGACGTTGGGCTGGCTCGTTATGATCACGCCGCCATCAGCTCTTGGACTGACTCATCATGATCATGCGGCATTAGCTGTCCTCATTGAGCTTTAGATATGTGTGATTATTCAGCTCCATCAACAACTCGTTCTCCTCTGGCTCCTGTAAGCTACTCCTACAGAAAAACAAAGTGCGAAGTTAAAGGTACTCAATCCGATAAAACTCCTCTCAATTACTATTTCAATGGCTTCGGGGGTCAAAAATATTTGATTCAAGTCGAGGAAGTCACCCATCAAAGCTCAGATTTGTTAGATATCGATTTTAGAAATCTTTTATTTTTCATTATCGGGAATACTTTCTGGCCCAGAACTCAGTCAAAATTGCGTTATTATTACCACTTGATTTTAGAGTTATCCATCCTTGTCTGTTTGAATAGATTTTGGTGTACACATCCCGAGCAGATTACAGCAGTTGAAGGCAATTATTAGTACTCATCTCGAGTAAATAACAAATTTCAAAAATCAATATCTAATAACTCTGAGCTTTGTTTGATCAGTTCCTCTACTCGAATCAAATATTTTTTAACCCCAAAGCCAAAGAAATAGTAATATAGGACCCTTTGATCGGATTGTTGTTGTTGGAATCTGTTGAGATGGGGACCCTCTGTTCGGATAGAGTACCTTTAAGACATATTATCATTATTATTCGTATTTGTGGAGTGCCTATTTCAAGAAATTGTGTGCATAGGCGCTTCATAATATATATTGGTGGTCAATAAAATGTTATATATATATACACAATAAAATAGTTATTCATGTGAGTCCGTACGCAATTTTAAACAGTATGTTTTCATTTTCAGTATTCTAACAGGTCACACGGTAATATAAGTTCACCCAGAAGACTGTTTCAGAGTTAACACAGTGATGCGAAAGGTTATATACCTCACTCTGAAATGCGGACTTGTGGGATGAAACATGGTATGAAAAGTTTGCAATTCAATTTTATCATAACTGCTTACATTTCAGAAAATAATCATAGGTTTCCACTGAATATTATCATGGATACTGTAGTCTCATGGGACAGGGACAATTCTGGCTGAGGATAGGTAAAAAATAACTGGTGAGTGTTCGGGATTTAGTCATGAGGTGGAGTCGATTGATAATATGGAACAGTCTTCTGGGTAAACTTAGGTTATCATGTGACCTGTTTTTACCTATCCTCAGCCAGCAGTATCACCAGGAAAATTTTCCATGGATCGGTGGAATTATCGTAGGTTTCAATGAAGATGGCTCCATATTTTTGTAGCTGTATTTGGGAGGTTTAAATAGAAAACTAACTTGAAACATCAGGCACTGTCAGCTACCAATTGTCATATAATCCATGCGATCGCCAGACTTTCTCGTATACGAAAAATGTTAGGCAATGAACAGTGCCTGACATTTGATGTTCTCGATCTGAATCCCGCTGATATTAGTATGAACAATATTAGTTACCCTGAGTCTGTTAACGTAATATGGAATTTTACCTACCCTCAGCCAGTAGTCAATAGTTTGGCGATTCATGTATGATTCATTGGCGAGGGAATTTTTTACCATATTTGTTCAGCTGGATGTAAATTTGATTTGTACGGCCCAATCTTTGATGACCATATTAGGTCAGGCATAAGGGCCAAAACCTTTCCGTTCAACTTGCTGTATGTGAAGCTTATTTTTATGCCAGAGCTACGCTCCCGATTACTCCATAGTGGTTATTATTTTTATGCCAGAGCTACGCTCCCGATTACTCCATAGTGGTTATTATTTTTATGCCAGAGCTACGCTCCCGATTACTCCATAGTGGTTATTATTTTTATGCCAGAGCTACGCTCCCGATTACTCCATAGTGGTTATTATTTTTATGCCAGAGCTACGCTCCTGATTACTCCATAGTGGTTATTATTTTTATGCCAGAGCTACGCTCCTGATTACTCAATAGTGGTTATTATTTTTATGCCAGAGCTACGCTCCTGATTACTCAATAGTGGTTATTATTTTTTCGATTCCCAACTGTGTAAATACTATCTTTCGGACCTGGTCATTGTAAACATTTTCCAAACTGGTTTAATTACATTTCCTATAAACCATTAAAGGGGTACTGTATGCCATTTTCAATAAATTCCCAGTGATAACAACGATCTAATATCAATAATATATACAAAACTAAGTAATTTGAGTCGAAGATATATTCTGTAAACGTTCAGGTTAATATTATATATTAAAATCAAAGTTAATAATTTGATATAAATTACAATGACTTAAATAAATGAGTATATGGTACTAGTATGCATATAAAATAACATTAATCTATATATATATTTTGAGACTTCCGTGTGTGTGTGTGTGTATATATATATATATATATGGGAAGTGTCATCGCACCGCTTCTGAGAACGTCCGAGCACTCCTTCACCATTCCCAAAACATGTGATGGCAGAATTCGCGTTTATAGTTACCAAGTTTACTCCACTCGATTCTCTTAAAATGCACCCTAATCGGTCAAATTCTTTCGATAATTCTATCCAAATACATCTTAGCTATTATTCGGAGTTATAATTGGACCAAAACGACACTTCAGAAAAGTTTGTTTACAATATCAACGTAATGAATACGTGGAGCCCACAACGTTATAGCAAGTTCGTCGGCTAATCGTAAAATACACACAAATATGTGTTATAAAGTGCAGACTAATTCACCACCTTTGTGTATTCAAGAATATGAATCACATCAAAATTAAGTGAATTGTATATGGAATGTGTAGGTATAAGCTGCGATGTATATATCATTCCCCAAATGCTTCAATATCATGACAATCTATTAGTTAATATAAAAAACCTCAAAGTTTGCGGAACGTCGCGATATAAGCGAGAGCGCAAACATACTATATTATCATCGTACGCTATTTCGCTGTTGGGCCGATCGTTCAATGTAACATAATTATGTTTGTCCTGAACTAATGTCTGTGAAGAACGATTGTTAAGTTGATATATGAACTTATCCATGTCCTGTGAAGACTTAAAATAACAAATTTAATGTTAACATACGCGCATCTTAAAAACATCGAGACAAAATTTCGTACTTAGGGCTTACAAGGGACGGGGGAGATTTTCGTCGGGTCAGTTTTTCCGCCTGAAGTGACCTTGACCTTGAAACGGGTACCCACAAATTACCTTGGGCGATATCTCGGTCATCAGCGGTGACATTGACGTGAAATTTCTTATGTATGGTCAACTCGGGACGGGGAATATGTCGTGCCTGTACGGGGTTACCTTGAAACACAAAAATTAATGGATCGACCAAAGCTTAATGGACCGACCAAAGCCATGGGACCAATCCCGCCAGTGGCGGGCTAGTTTGATATACTTCATACTCAACAGACTTTCAAATAATGGAAATCTGGTTACCTTATTCTACGACTCAGAGACTATAGAAACCAACAACAACATTTGAGTACAGTATCCCTTTAAGGTATACTGATAGCCAAATAAGTGATACCAAAAACGTACCAAAACAGGAGTACCACCATATATAGGTTTTTATAATGTTCAGATTTATACCTGACTGCTGGATAATCTATACAGTTATATAATATATTACGGAACCCTGACTGATCCTTACCTGAACATGTCGTGTACAGACATAAAGTGATGTGATTCATAAAATGATTCTCTTGCAGACTCCCTTCTCTCTTTTGCTATACGACAACTTTTATCCCACTTCATAATGAAGTTCTAAAAGTAGAAATCATAAGCTATTAGTTCGGCACTAGGTATATAATGTGATCAGCTTCAAGCTTGGATATAGTGAGTCTGAAGGGCCCTGTGCCAATGCATTCTCTTATATATGCGAGTCGACCATAGGTCGCCTCGCATATATAAGAGAATGCATTGGCCTAAAAAAAAATCTTTTATTAACACTTTTTACCATTTTTTCTTACATTCTTTAACAATTTTATAATTTTTAATGTGTTAAGCCAATGCATTCTCTTATATATGCGAGGCGACCTATGGTCGACTCGCATATATAAGAGAATGCATTGGCACAGGGCCCTTCTGTTGGGTAAAGGGTTAATTGACCAGCACTCTCGAGATCCATCGATTCATTCAAATACGTAAATTACATTTGCAGAATGAGGTCCCCAGAGGATGAATTTAGTGATGCTATCCCACACAGTAGGCTAGCATCACTAAATTCATCCTCTGGGGACTCACTGTGACCTCATTCTGCAAATTTCAGACACACTATATGCAGGCTTGGTTAGCTTATATTTAATGGCATTATCTAGTTTATGGAGTAATTAAATAACAATGTCTAATTTATGGTATATTTCTAATGGAGTTATGTAATTTAGATGTGTATTTAAATGTTATGTATCTGACTTATCAATTTTAGATGTAAATTTATCAAATTTATGTGCACATTGAATGGATTCTAATATTTAGCTATATATTTAATGGTCTTATCTACTTTAATAATAATAATCCATCTAATCATACAGTGAAGTAGACAGTTTACAGACATATTATGTACTTGTTAGGGTGCGCGAAACTGATCAGTTAGTACTCAGGCACTATGCAAACTGGAGGAATGTAGCATTCTACTAACATTGCCGAAAATATGAAGCAAATCGACTGTACAACTCAATGGAAAACATTGTCTGAACTACGCTCAATTGTAGATATTTATTACTTGATTCGGGACGCATATATTGGCGATAAACTAACGAAAATGATTTCGCCATCAAGAGTCACTGCATTGAATTAATATATAAGAATGACGGTGTGTTATATTTGGATATAATATTTTTTTTTAAATAACTACTCTAAACAAGATTATTCTCCATTTCTATTTGATCACCATACTGGGGTGTTTCACATCACTTTAAGGTCATGATAATCATCATATTTAAAGGAACATGTTAAGACAGGGTAGGTATATATCAGACATGTTAAGACAGGGTAGGTATATATCAGACATGTTAAGACAGGGTAGGTATATATCAGACATGTTAAGACAGGGTAGGTATATATCAGACATGTTAAGACAGGGTAGGTATATATCAGACATGTTAAGACAGGGTAGGTATATATCAGACATGTTAAGACAGGGTAGGTATATATCAGACATGTTAAGACAGGGTAGGTATATATGGACCATTGGAAACTCAAATCATGGGGTGAGAGACTAGTAATAGCTATACAAAACTAAAATCACCTGTGACAGACTACTCTCAAAGTTCGCATTATTTCATTATGAACAGAGCATGTCATTCGTGTACATTTCCAGTGTCTTACCTCTAGAATGAGGGCAGTGAAGAGGTTCATAATGATGACGACAGATAGTAACCACCAAATGATGAAGTACAGAGTTGACCATCTGAAAAATAAGTGAACCTATTAGCAGGCCTGAGAAACAGGAAATTTACTTTGTATCAAGCCTTGAAATAGTGTGCCTGTCATTTGCAGAATGAGGTCCCCAGAGGGTGAATTTAGTGATGCTACCCAGCATAGCGGGCTAGCATCACCAAATTCACCCTCTGGGGACCTCATTCTGCTTACACCTCAGCAGAATGAGGTCCCCAGAGGGTGAATTTGGTGATGCTAGCCCGCTATGTGGGCTAGCATCACCAAATTCACCCTCTGCGGACCTCATTCTGCAAATGACAGGCACACTATTTCAAGGCTTACTTTGTATAGCCTATCCAAGCTTGGCAGGATGTAGTGGTGACATGAACTATATCGTTGCAGTCTCTTTAAAAGACGACGAATATCCTAATGGATGTATACGTCTCTAGATGTGTCCATTATATCTCATTTCTACACCATTCCCAACATGAAGTATTAAACCGTTTCCAAAATGGAGTGCATTCCTGGCATAGTAAATGTTTGTGAGAATCGTAATATTTAGAAATAGATATAAATACAACAAGATGAAAAAGAATAATCAGTCACGAATATCGTTGACTGATAAAAACTTAACATGATGTCTCCTATATTGCGATGAGAAAAATGAGTTATGGATATATCATCTGTATTGAGTTTTCCATCAAAAGTTGAGTTTGACAATGTGCGGGAAACTTATCAACACATCATTGACCTCTGATCTGTGATGTGATCTATTATCCCATAAACCAATGCTTCTCCACTCTCCAATGAAATGGAGGGAATCCCATCAATTCAGTAACTGATTATGAATGAGATATCCAGAGACGTAAGTAAATATTGTAAACTTTTCATCGGCTTTTTAAAAAGACTGGGCAGGATGTAGGGGTGGCATAAACTATATCGGTGATGCTGAATGATGCATTTTCTGAATGAGAGTGTCAATGACAATGCAGCTGAACTTTGAGAGGGGACGAAGTCATACATTACATAAGGTCACACTTAGATCCATATGAAAATTGGACTGACCCCAAACAATGGCAATAGCTAAACTTGTCTCTATCATAAACAGGCTAAAAATTCTCATTTATAACAAATTTAATTTACATTTTTGAAACATTTCAAAGCAGTTAATACTGGACACATTTTCAGAATGAACTTTTCTAATAAATATTTTTTTGGTGTGCGTATATATGGCAAATAAATTTCATTCTCAAAATATACATGAATTACAAATTTAATGGACTAAATCTATCTTGAATACAAACCTTGTAGTAGTAGCTGCAGTGTACGCATTAAGGAAGACAGACCAGTTATTTACAACCATAATGTCCCATAATACAACGATCGCTGCCTGCAAAAAATATTTATAAGCATGCAATTCAATAAAATCCTAAAATACAATGATAGAACAGGTATATTACATATATCAAATCCCATAATACAACGATATAACAGGTATATTACATATATCAAATAGATGATCAAATATCTATAGGTATACTTTTAAAACGGAGTGAAAAACAAAAGGTTACAACTCAGGCGGTGGCATACCCCACAATTGAAACATGGGTAGGACAAAACCCAGATACAAAACAAAGGAGAATGGAAAATAAGATCATCACCAACACTTTCATGATGGGAGCTGCGCTGGTGCAGCATTAATGATCCTGTACCAGTGCATTCTCCTATATATGCGAGTCTCCCATAGGGAGCCTCACTTATATAAGAGATTGTAATGGCTCACAAGGTCAAGGCAATGTCTTCTCTTATATATATGAGGCTCCCTATGGAGACTTGCATATCTAAGAGAATGCATTGGCACAGGTTTTTCAGCAAGCTCCGTCATGGAAGGGTCTGCTGATGGTAAATACCAAATTGCAATGAGATCCTATAATCCATGGCTGAGATACTCAGCGACAAATCCCATTATTTTTAGGAAAACAAAGGTGTAGAGACTTTCTTATTCTACGATATACCAAAGGCTGGTATGGCTTCTCATAATCAGCTATAAAGTATAAGACTGGTCCATGATAAAACATGAAGGATATACTGATAATGAGTGCATAAGTAATCATCATGCTCATGTATATCCAAGCGAAACATATCCATAAAAATATTCATATACAAGGTTAGGCAACAGCAATTTAATAGCCTTGTTTACGAACCCCTCCAACAAAAATATTAAAACTTATTATTTACTGGTTTATGCTGATTTTTGTAATTTGAATAAAAGATCTAGTTTTGAAAAATTCTTGCAAAATTTGTTTATAGTTCCACTGTTTGTAGATTGTTGAGGTTTTATTAATATTTGTTTCCCTCCTGCTTATACTTTTTCACTCAAATATTAGTAAGCTGTAATATAGGCCTTATTTATTTCATTTGTGGGGGTGGGGTAGGGCAAACATAAAGAAGATTTATTAATTTTATTATAACAACAAAGCTAGGGATAAGTTCAAAACTTACAGCAAAATCATCAAAGTTGTTGGCGTAATATTCTAGACGTTGGTAAGAGCCACATGGGAACTCCAATCTGAAATAACAGAATATACCTATTAGCATCAAAAGTTTATATCTTTCTCTACTCTGATCCTCAATATGTTGATTCCCATTTATTTACTAGTAGGGATCTCTCCCAGATAGCACCAGTCATACTTCCTTTCTGATTCTGTCACCGGCTGGGTACTAGTCTGGTTTTCTATATTTAGCGCAGGGTTTTCTTGCAAAAATGGCGAACTTTATCTCCCCAATTTAAAATGAGAACAATACCCTCTTTGAAAACTTAATGACAGAACAGGGATTTAGAACGGTAGTTCTTGTTCAAGATTATTGCATGTAACTCAGCAAAAATGGGGCAGCCAATTAGAATTCTTGTCTTTTATTTGACTGATGTTTTCCACATGTGTTGATTTTCATGTGCATTTGTGTGACTGTTCACTTAGTATATATAACTGTGGGTAAAATGTCACTGGTGGCAGCAGCCTTATCGAGTGATCGAAAGAGATAAACCCTTCAAGGAGTTTAGGGACATGTAGCTAAAAATTTTAGTCCACAAGGTGCTTCCCTGCATGTTGCCTGCTAATATTACCTGATCATCCCATTCCAAAGTATAATTTTAGAATTGAACAGTATAATTCATGCTGATTCAAAGGGATATTACTCAAGTTGATAAACTGACTCAGACAACTTTGTTTTCAAGTTTCCTTCGACTTAAACCAGCTTGTTATATTCAATTGGTTGTTCTAGATTCTGGTTTCTGTCCAAGATCCGTTATATTACCCTCCAATAGCGGAGTTTAAGGAATGTGACATGGTCATTTAAAATTGCTAATGCCATTGATAAAATGTGACCCGCCATATCAAATCCAGTCGTAAGTCGGGATTTTTTTACCCTGTGCCAATGCATTCTCTTTTATATGCGAGTCGACCATAGGTCGCCTCGCATATATAAGAGAATGCATTGGCCTAACAATTTTTTACAATTTTAATAATTTTTTCTTGTATTCTTCAACAATTTTATAATTTCACCCATACAGAGCCCCAGACAAACATGAGCAGACGACACTCTTCTATATATGTGTGGGGCTCCCTGCAGGGTAATGGATGTTTTTTATTTTATGTCCTAAAAATTGTAAGAAACATTTATTTAAAAACAGTGATAAAAAATTGTTAGGTCAATGCATTCTCTTATATATGCGAGGCGACATATGGTCGACTCGCATATATAAGAGAATGCATTGGCACAGGGTAAAAAAATCCCGACTTACGACTGGATTTGATACGGCGGGTCACAAATGTCATAATTAACTCAATAATGGTTTTTTCTATAGAAGATATACTTGTTCTGGACTCCAAATGAAATGTCAAATCATATGGCAATTTAGTTAGAAAAATGACGAATCCTTGAGTACTAGTTTTAACTGTTTGTCTATCTACTGTCTGCTTACATTTCCTCAACACCCCTCAAAATGAATGATAGACCATTCCAATGTATAATTTAATAACTGAATGGGAGAATCCATTCAGTAAATAAAGGGTTAAGCTATCGTACTCACGTGGCATTGGACTTGTTTGTAGGGCTGTACTCTATCTCATTCTTAAATAGCTGAATCCCGACAATGGCAAACGAGTAATATATAACCTGGAATACGAGTAATATATAACCTGGAATATGAGTAATATATAACCTGGAATATGAGTAATATATAACCTGGAATATGAGTAATATATAACCTGGAATATGGCAAACGAGTAATATATAACCTGGAATATGGCAAACGAGTAATATATAACCTGGAATATGGCAAACGAGTAATATATAACCTGGAATATGGCAAACGAGTAATATATAACCTGCAATATGGCAAACGAGTAATATATAACCTGGAATATGGCAAACGAGTAATATATAACCTGGAATATGGCAAACGAGTAATATATAACCTGCAATATGGCAAACGAGTAATATATAACCTGGAATATGCATCTACATTTAGGGAAAGTATAGCACTCCCAGGTTTTCTTTCACTAAGTCTGACATGATGATATTTATTCAATATGACAAACACACACAGTAGACATAACAGGTACAACACACAGCCACGGAGGATATATGTTTCAGAAATCTTACTTTGTCTCTAGTTTGAAAGCAAGTCACCAATATTATCAACATATAATGATCCTAACAGAAACAGTTCTTTGTGTCCATTATCGTTTACTGTGATTAGCTAACATGAAATATGATAATGAATCGTGTGAGATGAAAGAGGGAATGAAGTATGCCTAATGAAATGTGACTAAGGCAGGGTTTGTACTTAACTCATACATACTGATTTAAAGATCATCTATCTCTTCCTATAACAAGTTTTATATAGTTTCCTGGGTATAAAATAATAAATATGAATCAAAGACAACTGTCTGGAAACGCTTATAGCAAGTGATTTTATTTCGAATTTACTGGTATAATATACATGCAATCAATTTGGGAAATTTCCGGCTCGCGTTCGTTCAGAACATAGCATGCGGGATAACTCTATCTAAAAATTCTAAAAATAGCAATGAAACAATGTCCCACTTGATTATCGCATTATATAAGAAAATAACAATATAAAATTAATAATAATTGATAGAAGCATTTTCGGACATATGTCTTTGACTCATATTTATTATTTAGGCTATTTGCTCAGTTTCAACAGCCGGTAACAATAATGATTGACATTAACCCTTTGAGTGCCAGGGGCCGATCTAATCGGCCCTAAACCTACACAATAAGTCTGTTAAAGAATATAATAAAATATATTAAAATTGTAAAAAAAAAAAAAAAAAAAAAAAAAAAGGCCAATGCATTCTCTTATATATGCGAGGCGACCTATGGTCGACTCGCATATATAAGAGAATGCATTGGCACAGGGTATATGGGTTGATACAAAAATCGACCTGGCACTCAAAGGTTAAGCATATGATATAATCACTTACTATAAGAACTCCAGCAAAGGCTTTTAGATTCTTTATAAGATCCAGTAACGTGCTGGCAACTATCGACATGGACTGAAAAAAATAACTGATTGATGATGCTAAGGTAAGAATTCTCTGCAATAAACAATTCTTGAACATTAAATATAGAATACGTACAGTAATTCCCTAAATAATCGACTCCGTAGCCACAGCAGGGTTATGGTTAAATTTTTTAGTTAGGAAATATAAAATATGGCTTGTTGCCATTCATCGGAAAGTTCTCACTGAGAGCTTTCCGATGAATGGCAACAAGCCATATTTCCAAGTAAATCCTGAAAAATTACCCATAATTCGGCTGTGGATAAGGAGTCGATTATTTAGGGCATTACTGTAGCTTGTGCCATCGCCTAAATCTGTTTATGTCTTTGAGGAGGATTTGAGCATCTATTGGACGAGGTTCTATTTAGTTAACCATCATGATAAACTTACCTTCTGTGGGGGAAATCAGTTATTTTCATAAGTTTTTGCATTTCCCACCATTAATTTGATGAGATCAGGAAAACTAATTAGTATTCACGACATGTGCAAACCTGAGTTTGTTGGGGTTTTATATTTATTCTAAATTGGCCTTGTTCTAATGGTTTGTAGATCAGGGCCTGGAACCTACGTCACCGGAAGGGTAACCCTACATCAAAATAACTGTAAATAAAGTTCGACTCGCTACTTCAACATCATTTTTTAAATAAATACAATCGATTTTGATGTAGTATTATAAGCAAAGGAGCTATGCGACCTGAAAATCTCAACAAATACAGAAACCGAAAATCGGAAAGAATTGATTATAATGAGAATTTCGCGTTCGCAATTCAAAATCGCGTCCGATTTCCTATTTTCGTGCAGGTTCTTAACGCCAACATTTCATGTTCTCCGCATCCTAAACTCATTTTAAAACCGTATACATTGAGTTTCGCGATATTATAAATGCTAAAATTTGAATCAATAACAAAAAATTAACTTCTCCGTGGTTTGTTTGTAAATTTCTTAAGACACAAAGAATTTTTATGAATTTGTTTATTAATGGTAACGCCCACATCGCGTTGACGCTCACATAATATTGGCCTGTTTGCACTAACAATTGAGTCACCATCCGTATAATCCGGTAGATGAACTATTAACGATCGTGTTCACATATACCGGTACACACTCTGTTAAATCATAAATTCATGGCATAATCAGGGATAATCATTGTTTTTAGGGTTCTTGTTGTATATTCGGTAGTTTAATTAAGTGTATGTCATGTCATTCGTTCTCTTATTCCATATTCATTGTAGTATTACTTTGTTATTCCAGTCTATTTCCGTTGGTTGAATCCATGTTAATTTGTTCATATTTCCAGTTTCGTCTGATAGTTGTCGCTAAAACATTATCATGCAATAAAGATTTCTTTAATTATATTTTATTACTAACATTCATTGTTTACCCATGTTTATTGATAATGAATTGAATGTGTTATTCGGTCCAGGAACCTTCGTTGTCAAACAATTAATCTGGTCACGCATCAATTATATTCGCAATCCAAAACTAAAACATCAGGATATATGTAACGGATAAATACATTTTCAAACACCCTTTCCCATCATCAGTCAATAATCATAATGTATGTTTAGGTACTCAAGTCCCAAAAACTAATTGGTCACATATATATTAACTATAGCAGGTTATATAGTGAATTGTGAACATAATATGGTTCCTGTGGCTGGATATTCATTTAGTTTGGTTATGTTTAACATTATATATTAAAAAATTTATATAATCTGGATATTCCGTTTATTGAATACTTTTGCATACAAAAATTATATATATATACAAGGAAAAAAACTAACTTAAAGTTGAATAGAAGAAAAAATTACAACAAAAAGAGGCTTGTTGTGTCGTCTAAGAGGGGTGGGGGTCTACAAAAGAAATTCTGTATATAGGGCCGGGGTGGGTGGGTGGTCCAGAGGCGGAAAAAAATCGTGCTTGTAATTTTTTTCTATATAGCTATATATAGCAGCTATAATGACTCTTTAGCCTCAGATTTAGCAACATTCGGGATTTCACAGGATCCCGGACCACTTCACAGTGGACCACCGTAATAGCATTCAGGAAACTTATTATCAGCGGAAGAAATATTTAGTAACACAATTAATATATTACCCAGTTGTATTACTTGAATAAAGTAATAAAACATAAAAACTGTAATACAAATTGGATACTACATGGTGAATACTCAATGATGACTATATATCATTAACATGATTGTTACATAACATGAAATTGAAAAGGATATCTCATAAATTTCTAATGTCTGAAATACTGTCTTGTCCTGGCATGTAATCAAATTCATTCCTTCTGGTTATTTCTCATCTTGAATGATTGCAAGTAATGTTAATTTGCAACAATTATCCAAATAAAACTGAATTGGTCATGATGAATGACCGTTAACTGTTTACTGCTCAGACAATCCCAACTGAAGGTGACGCTATTCTCATTGAATTTCCGAACTTCATCTTGGAGCTTTACTGCTCAACAAGACTAAACTAAAATACTAATTGTATACTGTTATCACTTACAAATAGATGAACTGAAATAAAGTGATGCATTTAGATGCATTAAGAAATGACATTCAATTCTTCATTCTGGTCTATCACCATACCAAACCACATCAAAATTCGACAACCGACACTTAACTTATATTGCAAAAGCTTTGTACGGACTGAATTTCATGAAGTCGAACAGGGCCCATAACTCTCGTAGGCATTAATAGTCACAACCCATGATATTATGCATATTCGTTCCCAATTTCTGGTCCGTCACCATGCCATAGGGCATAAAAATATGACAACCGAATCTTGAGTTATAATGCAAAATGATTGTACGGACGGACGCTCGAGACGTCAACTATATATCCGCCCACTAATATTGGGCAGTATAATAACCATATATCTATGTGTATACCTAACCAAAAACAATTCCCCTCACGAAGGACTCAGAAAATGACTGGCAGGGATGTACTATGTAGTTTCCCATCTATACAATCGGTATAAGTTACATTGCGACTTCTGTCGACTTCAGACGGCTATCATCACTGGCATCTTGCGATATATGCATGCATCATTGAATGCTGAATCCGATAGTATTGATATATAATATGTCAAACTATTTTCTATTACCTTAAATTCTACATGTTATGTGCATATATTGACAAATGTCAGCGAAATGAGACTGAGTCGTGTCGAAATAAACCGATTTCGCCATCGGCAGTCACTGCATTTAATTAGTATATATGACTGACGGTGTGTGTTGTCAATTTATATATAACATTTGTAAAAATAACTACTTTGAACAAGATTATTCTCCACTTCTATTCGATCACCTTACCGGAGTGTTTCACATCACTTTAAAAGTTTTTTCTTTTATTAATTTCAGAAACATTTGAATTGGAAACAAAAATTTAATAATACAACTTAAAGCTTCTTCCTGGTTCAACTCAAGCAGTGGCAATATTGCGATTTATTCATTTATCAAAGTTTGGTTTATTTTAGCCTATAATTATACATGTATATGTTGCATCAACCAGAATTAACTTTTTTCTTATTCCCTATAAAAAATATTGATATATAAAGGTCATATAATTACTTATTATTTTATTCATTTGTCTTGTGATAGTTATTCCGTGAAAAACGTATTAATTAGCCTGCCACAAGTGAAGTAGTCTACTTTTGAGCCGATGTATACCGATTCACCTCGGCAATATTCGGGGATCTTATAGCGAGGGAAGAATTATACTCTTGGGCTTCCATAAGTTCCATTAACTGTGAAGGCATACGCTACTCACTAGTCCTAAAACTAATTGTGATATTCGGCAAGTGAAAGAAAGAATTCAGCCAAATTGCCGATTTTGGAATCAAATGTTGACTATATGTAGGCGTTACCATTTATGTCACAATTCCAGTTTTAAAAGTCAATGTAGGCGTTACCATTTCAAAACTCTGAAACATGCCTCTAAAATTGGTGACGGAAACCACCTAAACGCGATAATCTTTACAACCGTTACATATATATCTCGGTATAGATGACTGTGAGCTAGCAAACAATGTTTTACAGCTCATAAGCAATGATTTTTTTAGTGGTTTATGAACATAGTTTGCAAAAACGATAAATACTCACTTCGAGTCGCACCGAGCAGCCGCCATTTTTCGGTGAAAAACTTTGTTTTATGACGTAGGTTCCAGGCCCTGTAGATATTCTGTTATTTGCAGAATGAGGTCCCCAGAGGGTGAATTTAATGACGCTATCTCACATGATGTGCTAGAATCACCAAATTACTCTCTGGGAACATCAATCTGCTTAGGCCTCAACTGCTATGGGAGACCTAGGATCAGATTAAAGTTCCCCAGTTGAAGTTAGTGATACTCACCCATCAGACACCTCGATTATGCATTTTATCTTCTGCAAATTAGGGGATATAGAAACTGAACATAAGGGAACAAGTAATTAAAAACAATGTTAATTTGAGGCTATATATACTTCCCAGAAGATTAGTCCTAAGCAAAATGAGGTCACCAGAAGGTGAATTTAGTAATGCTGGTCCGCTGTGCGGAGTAGCATCTCTAAATTCACCTCTGGGAACCTCATTCTGCAAATGACAGACACACTATTTAAAGGCTTGTATAAATATATTTATGCACCAAATTAATAAACAGGTTAACACAGACCTTGATATTTGGAATGATTCTCAGTAACCTCATCATAATGAGTATGTTAACGAGTCGCAGAACGTTCCAAAGAATCAGGGAGTCTGTGT
The DNA here is from genome assembly GCA_032622095.1 of Siphonodentalium dalli. NCBI lineage: Eukaryota > Metazoa > Mollusca > Scaphopoda > Gadilida > Siphonodentaliidae > Siphonodentalium > Siphonodentalium dalli. Next base: position 88,085,908 of record CP136061.1, on the reverse strand, counting down.
GCAGGTGCACGTCACTGAAATATAGAAACGAGAGGCCAATCACAATGAGTTGATGTAATGCCCAATAACAGCATTATAATGAATATGTTAACCTTTCTTTAATAAATAAATTCTCCCATTCAGTTAAGAAAGTATACATTGGAATGATCTATTATTCATTTGGAGGGCTGTTAAGGACATATGAGTAGACGACAGCCATGAAAAAAGGTAATATATTTGCAGAAGAATTCACATTCATTGGTGGGAAATGTTTAGATAATAAGTGCAACAACATTACTTGAACTTATTATCTGAACATTTCCTAAGGGAACTACTCATTAATAAGTGTTTAGTATATAACGGGTTAACTTATTATCTGAACATTCATTTCCTAAGGGAACTACTCATTAATGAGTATTTAGTATATAAAGGGTTAACTTATTATCTGAACATTTCCTGCGGGATAACTACTCATCAATGAGTATTTAGTATATAAAGGGTTGACTAATTATCTGAACATTTCCTGCAGGATAATTACTAATCAATGAGTATTTAGTATATAAAGGGTTAACTTATTATCTGAACATTTCCTGAGGGATAACTACTCATTAATGAGTATTTAGTATATAAAGGGTTAACTTATTATCTGAACGAACATTTCCTGAGTGATAACTACTCGTCAATGAGTATTTAGTATATGAAGGGTTAACTTATTATCTGAACATTTCCTGAGGGATAACTACTCATCAATGTTTTAATAATCTAATGGAGAATCCATTAATAGACGTACCTTGTTAATGGAAGACCAAACTTAGCTGCGGCTGAGATCTCCATCAGCTGTGGAAAAAAAACATTGAGTGAAAAATAAATAAGCGACCCATCTCGACTCTAAAAATCAGTCATACATGATGTCCTGAAATCTTACTCTTGGAAGCCTCACAGAATTAAAGATGTATGGGTATGAAATAATAAATATGAATTGGAGACCCTTGTCCGGAAACTCGTCTATCAATTAATAATGATTTTATTCGAATTTTTTTTTTTTATAAAATAATGGTGTGCCGTTCAATAATGGTCCCTGATATTCACGACTGTCTTTTATATTTGCATTTCTTAGTTATTTTAATTATTGAAAATAAGCATATCCTACACTCTAGGTCTTATCTACTTGATTCGCACTTAATATTACAATAGATACAATCAATTGGAGACATTTTGTTGCTCACATTCATCCGAGCACCATGCTGAAGGCCTCTATCTAAAAGTTATATATGGTAGCAAATATATTGCCCATTAATTGATACTATATTTGTCACATTATAATAAAATAATATCAAAGTAAAATCAATAATAACGATAATTTTATGCTGAGCAGCCAATAGAATGATAAAAATAAGGAAAGCAAACAGTTTTAGTGAAGGGATTGAATGTGTAAATGAAATTGTTTTTATTTGAAACCTTTCTCCAATAAATGTTATGTGGGCTGCAGCATGTGCCGAAGATTTCAAATGTGAAATCCAAAATGGCTGCTGGTGGCCATGTTTTCTAACGAATTTCGGAAATTTTTTATGGCTCTCATCTAGAGGTCATCCCAAAGAACCATATGAAGTTTGATGATGACTGGATGAGGGATGTGGTCTGTATGGTGTGCCAAAGGAAATGGTTGACAGACCATGGACTCACGGATTCATGATGGATGCCAACCCATGGCAATAGCTCCAACTTGACTTTGCATAGTTGAGTTTAAAACTAAATTTTTTAGATCAAGTTGATAAAGCTGGATTCTCATTGTGATTTGTGATGCAATTAAAAATTTTGCTTGCAATACAATAGATGTGAGTTGGAATGAACATATTATGGAAAGTAATGGTTATGCATAACTTCAGAATTCAAAAGCAATAGTAATGGTATTACAAAAATTGGCAATTAATGGTAATACATTACTTTCAAAAGTAAATGGCCCATCCTGTCCTGAAAAAACATGATTTTTTTCTATTTCTATGTTTTGTTACTCACTACAGTGAATGCATCATAATGGTAATGCTTTACCTCAGATTTCACTGGTAATGGTATATTAAATTGTACTTCAAGTCAAATATTTTAGCTGAAACAGGCATTCTGATTGGCCGAGAGTTTCTAACTTTAGTTTTCAATTCACCAACATCGGTCACTGAAGCGTGCACACATTTTGAATGGAGCACGGCATCATTGACAACGCATGTAAAATACGTCACCGCGCTGCCATGAGTCGTGTAGTTAAGTCAACCAGAACGCTGTTTTCTATAGACACGGTTAACAGGAAGTTGATCTGGTGCTGTTATGAGTAACCACATATAGAACATATCCATTGATTTTATCACCGCAAAAAGGATATCTCACTTCAAAGCATGTAATATGTCGATAAAATGTGCTTTTCCTGCAGTTTTTTTTTAATTTGTTGATGGATTGATTTACAATGGAGATAAACGTACCCCATTTTGTTGGATAATTCAGGGATTCAAGTTTTCATGCTCGAATCCCCGAATATCCAACTCAACAGAATTACTTTCACCCATACAGAGCCCCAGACAAACATGAGCAGATGACACTCTTCTATATGCTTCTATATATGTGTGGGGCTCCCTGCAGGGTAATGGATGTTTTTTATTTTATGTCCTAAAAATTGTAAGAAACATTTATTTAAAAAAAATGATAAAAAATTGTTAGGCCCATGCATTCTCTTATATATGCGAGGCAACCTATGGTCGACTCGCATATATAAGAGAATGCATTGGCACAGGGTAAATATCATCCCTGCCTCGATACTCACCACTAACACTGCAGTAGTAAATGCATCATAGACGTTTCCCAAGTCATGGGTATATCTTCTCCAGCCCAGGCATATAAACTTAAGTACTTGCTCTATCAAATAGTATATAACAAACACAAAGTTGATAATCTGAAAATAAATAACAGATAACTGTCTCAAGGCATAAATAAACAACAGATAACTGTTTTGAGGCATACAAACTTCAGTTATGAAATAGTATAAACAAACACGAAGTTAAAATAAAATCTTAAAATAAACAACTGATATCCACAAATACGAAAATACAACTATGAGTTATTATCCAGATAACAAAAAAATTATCCGCAATTCTAAGTCGAAAAGGGGCATAATTCCATCAGATATGGTCACAAATTTGTACTTGACCTGTATTTTCATGTGATTAATCTACATAGTAAATTTGAAAGTTATCTGATAATCATAACTTGAGTAACATAACAAAATAATCAGTCAAAAAGTGGTATAACTCCGTCAGAAATACCAAGTTTCATCAAATTTTGTCAAATAATTGTTCAAGCTATCATACGGATAAAAAATATTTCCGTTGGATACTGCTCATTTCTATAGTCCCTCGAAAAATGTTTGTTTGGGGAACAACGAACAAAAAGATGGCTAGATGGTCTTCATGGAGGGGGTAGGTGGGCTTCAACACCAACTTCAACTTAAAGACTTACACGTTTTTAAATGGTTGAGAGTTAATCTCCACATCCTTCCTCTCAATTAGGCATACATAAAAATGAATTTTGTTTGTTTCTGGAGTATGTTTTCCATCGTCGGGGCGTGGCATAATACGCTCGTTTCTGGAGTAGAGTGGGGCAAGGTTTAATTGTTTGAAACATTTGACTTAAGACGAAATAATATTTGAACTTGATCTGTATACCAAATTTGGTTCAGTTCACTCGTTTCAATCTAAAGTTATCATCCGGAAACCAAAAGCGGACGGACGGACGGACAACCGATTTACATAATACGACAGTTTTTTCAAACAGGCGTATAAAAATAAAAATAAATTTAATAGCCTCCCTCCCTCATCTCAAAATTGAGGTCTAATTGCCTGACAACACAGAAAGTTTATTTTAACCCATAGGGATAGAGAATATAATATATATTAATAATATATAAGAGAATGCACTGGCTTACAAGATCAAGGTAAATATTGTTAGGCCAATGTTTTCTCTTATATATGCGAGGCTCCCAATCGGAGACTTGCATGTATAAGAGAATGCATTGGCACAGGGTTTTCAACAAATTTCAGCAAGCTCCATTCATGAAAGGTTTAATGGACCAATCTGAGGTGGATAATTAATATGTACTTACGCTGAGCACTGAATGACTGTCACTAAGTGACTGGTCATACTCAATGGATAGTTCAACCTACAACAAAAGAGTAAACAATAATGATACGTAGAAGATCTATAATGAGTCGCAATTCTATACAAAATTTATTAACCGAGTGCACTAAATTCAACTTGAGATGGGCTTGTCCCAGATGGGACTAAGTAATACCCCCCGTATTCAAAATGTTATTTGAGTGAAGTAGCCATTACCATATATTGGGCACTGAAATTATGTCAACAGGTATCCCTAACCCTAAACCCCCTAACCCTAACCCCTAACCAAAAAAAAAGTAGACAGACATCATAATCGCAGGTGCACAGGTTCCCATGGTACTAAATATCAGTGCCAAGAAAAACATTGACCTAACGAGAGGCCGATCACGATCGGCAGATGTTTAACCCATCCCTTGGCGATAGTAAATTGTTAAGTCAGAATCATAATCTTTTAATGTTGAATTATAGAGTATACTGTTATGATCTAAAGTAGTATATGACAAATGTACATAATAACCAGTAATAACACAAATTATTGGAATGTATGAGTCAATATAGAAGGGTTAATATAACATCTAAACTCTAGAGCCTGTCACCACTATCATAGTGTGAGCAGTTCTATTCATGTTGTTGCAAATTGCCATGTGAGATATCAAAATAATATAATTATTTATTTAATGGAAAAGGTTAAAAGACATGGAATGGGTAAAAGGGGTTAAATCACCTATCTCTGCCCTGTTTGATCCAATGTAGTCCCATCATCCAAGGACTTAGAGAGCTCCATTGGTCTAGTTAAATAAATTCACCTGGCTAAGTTGTGGTTAAAAAGATAGCTAAATCAATTTATCCAATAATTCACTGTGTCTCTTATACAGACCTAACATATGAGGGCTATAAATAACTCTCAAAGCAATAAACTATATTGTCTTTTATCTTGCTCACAGAGAAGCAGGTATTCATTAATTGTAAGTTACTTGGGTTATAATCTGGATAATTCTTAGTTTAAAAAGGGCCATATCTCTGGTATAACAAATTGGATCTAACCCATATTCAAACTCGTTCTGTATTTTGAGTTGAGAAACTCACATACCAAATTTGGTTCCTATCAGATGAAAAATGGTTGATTTATCGAAGTACATGTATGTGTGAATCATATGTCAAAGGACCATAACACCATTAAAAAAAATCCGATCAAACCCATATTCGAAATCAATCTGTATGTTGGTCTGAGAAACTCATACACCAAATTTGGTTCCAATCAGATAAAAAATGTTTGAGTTATGGCAGAATTCATGAATTCTAAGTCGAAAAAGGGCCATAACTCCGTAAAAAAAACTCCGATCAAACCCATATTCGAACTCGATCTGTATTTTGGGTGGAGAAACTCACATACCAAATTTGGTTCCGATCAGATAAAAAATGTTTGAGTTACGGCAGAATTCATTAATTCTAAGTCGAAAAAGGGCCATAACTCGGTAATAAAAAGTCGGATCAAACCCATATTCGAACTCGATCTGTATTTTGGGCCGAGAAACTCACATACCAAATTTGGTTCCGATCAGATAAAAAATGTTTGAGTTATGGCAGAATGCGTGAATTCTAAGTCGAAAAAGGGCCATAACTCTGTCAAAAAAAGTCGGATCAAACCCATATTCGAACTCGATCTGTATTTTGGGCTGAAAACCCCATATACAAAATTTGGTTTTGATCAGGTAAAAAATGTTTGAGTTATCGCATTACACGTAAAGTGTCTACGGACGGACAGACAGACAGACGGACGGACAGACGGACGGACGGACGGACGCACGACGAGTGGTCAATCCGGACAACGACACTATGTTTACCATACATGGTATGGGTAAACATAAAAATGTAGAAATAAAAGCTCGGACAAAATTATGCATGTTGCAAAATAGTTTCTAAGTCGAAAAAGGGAGATAACTCCACCAAAAAATGTCAGACAGACGTCATAATCACAGGTGCACAAGCTCCCATGGTACTAAATATCTGTGCAATTTTTTGTTTAAATTGACCTAAAAATGTAGGAATAAAAGCTCGGACAAAATTATACATGTTGTGAAAATTTTCTATGTCGAAAAAGGGGGGATAACTCCTCCAAAAAAAGTCTGACAGACGTCATAATCGCAGGTGCACAGGTTCCCATGGTGGTTGATGTCTGCGCCAAGTTTCACAGAAATTTATCAAAAAACGACTGAGAAAAACTCCGGACAAATTTGTGTCCACTGACGGACAGACGTACGGCTCGACGGACGTACGGACGGTACGACAGACAGACGGACGGTACGACAGACAGACGGATGGACAAGCTGATACCAGTATACCCCCCACAACTCATTGCGGGGGGGGGGGGGGGGGTATAATTAGAGCTGAGCTTGAGCGAGGCCCAAATCAAATTTAGTGGACGCGGTTAATAAATTTTGTATAGAATTGCGAAATATTTTAGATCCATTTTATCAAATAATCACATTTTAGCACGGAAAAATGATCTCAAAAAAATATAAAAATATTGATTTCCTTATCACAACCAAAGAGGAAGTAAATACACCTTCAAGATAAAATATAGTTCCATTTTAAATGTGTCATTTTATGTTGACAAAATTGTTCCATTCAAATTTGTTCACCTATTTCACCATTTGTTCAGCAGGCAATACTAATGAATCAAGAACTAAAGCTCTCAACCAGTCATAATGCATGTTTTAGTGACAAATGTTCAAGAAGAATTGCAACGATATATAGCATAACCTGTTAATATACTCACAGTGATAACTATAACATTAGCAAATGCCACCAAGTTCCCAAAGTACACGTAGAATTTATGAGCTATGACTTTCTGGAACAACCTCAGTCTCGGATTCTCAAACCATCGAATTTCAGGCTTCTGTGGAAGATAATAGAAGTACAAAATAGAATTGGAATGGTCTATTATAGAGTTGGTGGTATGTACAGGTAATATAAGCAGAAAACAGATAATACAAGTACAGAATGAGTCCTATTCATTCGAGGGAAATATTCAGATAATAAGTTCAACAAATGACATAGGTTGTTTGTTGAACTTATTATCTGAACATTTCCTAAGGGATAACTACTCATCAATGAGTATGTAGTATAGAAAGGGTTAATCCGGCCTGCAATGACTGGACAAAACCTGCAGCATATGGATATCCCTCATACCATTGTGATCCGTGAATTTATTATATGCTTGCCTACTAAATAGTGGGAAATTGCCGCAACTTAAAGGTACTCAATCCGATCAGAGGGTCGCCATATCATCAAGATACAACAACAACAACAACTTTCCCAAAACGTGTTATTTATCAATATTTTGTTCAACGAAATATTGCCATATTATCACTTGAGTATTCACGAAATTTGGCCATGTTACCACTTGTTTTTAGATTTATCCATCTTCATCCGCAATTTTGACCGAGACCATCCATTTGATGGCGTGTTTTCTGGGCCACAAACAATTGAAATAACAAACTTCAAAAAATCTATATCTGATCACTCTGAGCTTTGATGGGTGGGTTCCTAGACTCGAATCAAATATGTTTTGCCCCCGAAGCCAAAGAAATAGTAATTTATGAGCGTTAAATCGGATTGAGTACGTTTAAATATCCTATTTAGTGCCTAGACTGACAGTAAATATATAATTTTGTTATTCAAAAATGATATCTTCACTGTCGCTTACTTCCGGTAAAATCACCGAATAAAAGTGAATAAATATCAATACGAGATGATTAAAAAGACTTGCTTAAACTGAAATAATGTTATTATTTCGTGATTAGAATGTTATCTTATAGTTATTTGGGATATTAACTTGGTATACATCCATAATTATTTGACACTTTTAGCGATAATTTGTGGGAACTAAATTCTTTAGTAGATGACTAATTTCTCGCCATATGAAAGTGGGTAGTTGGCTATCAGCTGCCGAACAACAACAATCAATTTTCAACTGAAATTTTGTGTACGCTTTGTGAGAAATTATTTGGCATTAATTAAGGAATATTAATACATAAAAAAAACTTATCGACATGGTTAGTGCATACAATAAATAGAACGCCTATGGTATTTTGAGTGAATCCCATATTATTTCATTCGTGACTAGCAGTGGATATATCAATTTTCAACTCGTGACCTGCAAAATAGTCCATGCCTCGATTGTATTATCTCACATCACCAGTTCAATCAAGTGATTATTCTGTTTATTATATTCCACAATAAACATCTGATTTACAAGAAATCCGAATAATACTGCCATAATACGCATGACGCATAATTTTTTACAGCAGGAATGAATACATAACGCGTTAGTTAAAGTGACATAATTCAATAATGAAATTATCGTTCATAATCACTCAAGAAATGAAGGTAAATCAAACGTAGAAATATAATAAACTATTATAAATTTAGAAAATCACTTCAGAACTTAACCATTTCTGTACTAAATACTCACTGACGAGTAATTCCATTGGGTAATGTTCAGATAATAAGTTAACCATTTCTATACTAAATACTCATCGATGAGTAGCTCTAATAGGAAATGTTAAGATAATAAGTTCAAGACCTATTGTTTAACTTATTAACTGAACAATTCCCACCAATGAATATAAATCAATCTGCTCTTGTATTATCTGTTTTTCTGCCTCGTCTGCTTTTATTAACTGAACACCCCTCTGCATGAATAATAGTCTGTTCCAATGTATACTTTTATAGCTGAATGGGAGAATCCATTTAGTATAGAAAGGGTTAATGCAGTACATGTAAGATGAGAAGTAGAATAATTTACCGTAGTCTTTGATTGTTCTATGTCCATTGGCTCAAATATTCTAAAGAACTGAACACTGTTTACAATTATGTCATTCATGTTGCTCACTTCCTAAAATGAAAGAATATATACATTATTATATGATATGCTGTCATGTGAATCGGTTTGGCCAATCACTGCAGTTTAACCCTTTCATGACGGGAGCTGTGCTAGTACAGCATTTTAAATCCCATGCCAGGGCATTCTCATATATATGCGAGTCTCCCATAGGGAGCCTCACATATATAAGAGAATGCACTGACTTACAAGATCAAGGTGAATATTGTTAGGCCAATGTATTCTCTAATATATGTGATTTTTTTTACCCTGTGCCAATGCATTCTCTTATATATGCGAGTCGACCATAGGTCGCCTCGCATATATAAGAGAATGCAATTTTTTACAATTTTAATAATTTTTTCTTGTATTCTTTCACAATTTTATAATTTCACCCATACAGAGCCCCAGACAAAACATGAGCAGATGACACTCTTCTATATGCTTCTATATATGTGTGGGGCTCCCTGCAGGGTAATGGATGTTTTTTATTTTATGTCCTAAAAATTGTAAGAAACCTTTATTTAAAAACAATGATAAAAAATTGTTAGGCCAATGCATTCTCTTATATATGCGAGGCGACCTATGGTCGACTCGCATATATAAGAGAATACATTAGCACAGTGTTTTTGCAAAATTTCAGGAAGCTCCCGTCATGAAAGGGTTAAATCCATAACTTCACACAATAAGTTCATTCATGTTGCTAATATCTTATTTACACTCACATATGTGTTCACATGTCTAGGAACTTGAATGATGGATTTTGGTTGAATTTTGAAGTAGGGTTGCCACAACTATGAGTTTTCATAATCGACTAATCGACCGTTATAATCGACGGTTAGTGGATTAATCGTTCATATATGTGGTCTATGTTACACCCAGGTAAACAAGTTATAAATGCGAAATTACAATGACTACTTTACATCCAGTCTGAACACAGTTATAAACTGTCAGTCAGCAGGTTTTCCTTCTGAGGCCCCCGCCCGTCATTGGCCACCTAAACTCAAATTTGCGCAGCTGGTAAACGCCCTCCTCGTCGTTATTCCAGCAGACGAGAATTTTTTATAATATTTGTCCACAGGTCCCCAGAACAAAATTTGACCCCACCCCCAATGATACTTAATTCTATAGGATTAAGTATCATTGGGGGTGGGGTCAAATTTTGTTCTGTGTCCAGTCAATCAATGTTCCCCGTGAACATGCATCGCGGTGCCAATAGAAAGCATTTTGAATTGTCGCATACATATTGAAAACAGACTATAGTTAGTTTTGCAGAGAATTCCATTGTGTATCGATTACGTCACCTGACATACATAGAGCACTTAGTTTATTTCGCAGGCTTTGGTGTGCGCGCGTTACTGATTAACTTTGAACATTCCATGTCCCGCGAACTTTCTGAATAATGATGACCGTTTTATAGTATGAAATTTGAGAAATGAAACATAGATGCAGTCCGATGCACGTCATCCATTTGTCAATAATGATAGCTAATTACCGATCCATAGGAACATCAATTCACAGATAAACATAATTTATAAACAATGACAAGGCCGTAACACGACATCAAAGGAATCCGCTGGCCCACCACGACTGTGAGAACATGTCGTACACCGAATTCTTTGAAGATGACCGCCAATCGTCGGCTGCGACATCAAAGCCGCACCCCAAGTGGCGAGAGAACAGACTGACGGGTGGTAAACTGTGCTACATACACTGTTAACTTTTACTCCCAGGCATGGCATTTGTGCATAGTACTGCTTACATACACAACCATACCCCCCCCCCCCCCCCCCCCCCCCCCCCCCCCCCCTTGGGCGATTAGTCGACGAAAGTAAATAACCGTCGACTACCGCACCTCTCGAAGGTTAGTCGAATAATCGTCGCAAGCCTATTTTGAAGGGTCTATTATTTACCTGGAGTATGGAAAATGAGCAGTTGACAGACAGACCAAAGGATAATGCAAATGCAGAAAGATTCTTATACATTGTTGGGAATTATTCAGATTATAAGTTGAACAAATGGCCTATTGTCGTTTGTTGAACTTATTATCTGAACATTTCCTAAGGGAACTACTCATCAATGAGTATTTGGTTTTGAAAGGGTTAACACGTTGAGTGCCACTACGAGTTATCTCGTAGTTCACAACCTTCGCAGATTGCCACTACGAGTTATCTCGTAGTGGTTTCCATGTCGTCTAACTGACAAACGGAAGCCGTGGAATAGGTCGATACACCACGAAAACCCGCCTCGGAACATGAGAACAGTGATTTTATCAAATAAACAGTGTGGCTCCCCTTACATCGTTCAACTGAAGTGAGCACCATCAGCACATATATTCTACTCAAAATGGTCCAGTTGTGAGCTAGCTACAGTGAATACAGCTGACACTGTCTCACTGAGTGACCACCAGAGGCAGTCATGTGTGAGCAATTCGAGTGGGGTTTTGGTATTCAATAGACTGACAATGTTCACGCATGCAAACATAGTCAGGGGGTGGATATTCACAATGTACAAACATGCGAAGGCAGTTTCGAGGAATGGTTACATCGTTGTGTTTCAACACATTGAAACTTCGCACAACCACCCACACACGTCACACAGGCCTGCCAAATCTGCTCACTCTCACTCATGTGCGAGTGGACGCATCCAACACAAGATAAGCGGATAATCCATGACGTTATATGCGCGTTGATGCTACCATTATCTCATTATTAGGGAACACAGCAGTTGTTTTTGTATACACTGTGCGGCTCCATTTGGGGGCTAGGTATTGTATTATTTATACAAGTAAAGCGGAACAATTATTCCCCAAAACTAAATTTTACCCACTTCTGAACGTGTTGGACAATGGAAAGCGTAGCAATTACCGTACTTTAGACGTCATGCAGTTCAGCGAACTGTTCTACTTACAGAGATACGGATAAATGAGTTTGTGTAGCATAGAGGTTTACAGTAAAGGGTGACTTACTTCCAGACTGATGGATTATATGGAATCGTTACATGTAGCACACTCCTGAATGTGCAGGGATCTATTTGGCTACTGCTGCATGGTTGTTTTAATTTTGTGCTGACAATTCTTCCAACACTATTATTTTGGGTTGTACTTTGGAACCCTATAGCATATGCCTAAATCAAGCTAAATGGGAGATAACTTACAATACCCGAAACAACAGAAGATGCATGCTCGTAGTCATCGCTGTATGGTCGAAATAAACTCATTCTCACAGGAAACAAATTCACCCGATTCCACTTCGGATTCGCTGTCTGTAGCATGCATGCTCATATATATAAGTAATTTGCTCCGCCGTGCATCAGCCACAATTTAACTATATAACGAGCTATAACCACCACAAGGACTCCCACACCTCAATAAATATGCTTACCACCAAAATAACTTGTTTGGGTTACATTCTACTTCATATGTGTTGCTCAAACGTGTCCAATTGTGTCTACGAGATAACTCGTAGTTGGCACTGGTGGTGGGAATACCCAAATTCCTTCCGCCAGTGCCGGCTACGAGTTATCTCGTAGTACTATCAATCGCCGTTTCTGTCATCTAAAGTCGCGACGTCATCCAATTTTTACTTCATTGAAGCCAAATTATGGTCTACTAAGGGTATCTATCTTGCCACGATTTGGCAAACTGGCGAGATTACTAATTGATTTCCGGCACTCAACGTGTTAAGGAGGAACATATCTCTCATATTGTGAGGATAAACACATGTTGTTGTAGTACATGTACTATAGCATATATTGGTTATAAGAGATAATGCTTTTTTCCTTCAAAATGATAGTTTGAAATTGAGATTTTTTTTTAAATTCACGAACAATAAAATATAAAAAATAAAATTTGCCCTCCCACCCGAATTTTCCAAAAAAGTTGAATGAGAATCTAGTAGTCTATATATATAAAAGAGTGTGATTTGTCTATCTGTTAGTGATTTTCCTCCCAGACCCCTGGACCAATTTCAAATTTGGTGTGGTAACTAAGAACTTTTGTTACAAAAGTTAGATTTAAAAATAATTCATTCAATTTTTAAAAAGACACGCGCTTGTTTGGAAAGTTTCCAGCCTTGGAGAATGAAGTTTCTTTGTGTTTGTTCCCCAAGACATAATTGTTGCTCACAAAGAACTTATCTAATTTTACGGAAATATTTTACCAAGACTGGGATTAAATTATAAAAATAACTTTTGTTCAGATTGTATTTATGAGTTATAGTATATAATTTTTTAAACCTTTTATCTATAACGCGAAAAGAATTTTTATTATATGCTTGCCTATAAAAGAGCGGAAAATTACTGAACGAAAGTCGTCGTATATATGTGAAATACGATTTTGTTAGTTCATTGTAGCTTTTTTTGTTATTTCAAGAAGCTTTCCAAATGACGCCATCACTTGAATGCTACCTATCAACTGATCGGTGTCAGAAATTTGGGTCAACCAGGTGTTGGTTTCTGTGTATTTTTTAATTCGTTGTGCTATTAAAAGTGAAAATGCTATATAATTTAGCAACTTTATGCACTGATAAGGTGCATATAATAAAAAGAACATCTACAGTTTTTGTTTGAACACTTGAAACATCTCATTCGTGTCTGGAAAGAAATATAGAATTTTCACTCACGGCCCGTGAAAATTTGATATTTCTCTCCAGACACTCATGAGATATTTTGATATTAAAAAAACAAACTGGAGGTATTCTCTGTCTTCAAAATTTTCTGCAACAACTGCATAAATTGAAACAAGAGTTAGTTCTTAATTCCATCAAGCTATACTTACAAACTGGATCAATTGTTTTGTTGTTATTGGCATAACACATTTATCAAGCACTCTCTTCACATCGTCCATTCTAGCACCATTGCTGAAAAAAAATCACATTTGTTAAAGACATATTATCTGTTTATTACAAAACTTCAAACTGATATTTTACTATGCAGCCTGCACACAGGCCTCAAAACATGGTGCTGGATATTTGCAGAATGAGGTCCCCAGAGGGTGAACTTAGTGACACTACCTCAGGCTAGAATCACTAAATTCACCCCTGGGGACCTCATTCTGCTTAGGCCTCGTCTCCTCTGGAGAGTATCTTTATTATCAAATTAACTATTTTTTTAGTTTCTTAGAAAGTTTTTCAGTTTTTCAGTTTTAGTTTCTCTATATCCTCTAATAGCAGATGACACAACACATAATCGAGGTGCCCAATGTGACCACATCACCATCTTCACCATCTGTGAACTTAAATCTGAGTCTAGGACTCCCACGGCAGATGAGGTTATGCAGAATGCGGTCCCCATAGGATGAATTTAGTTATTCTAAGCCCACTGTGCAGGGTAGCAACACTAAATTCACCCTCTGGGGACCTCATTTTTTCAAATGTCAAGCACAATATTTAGAGGCCTGCCTAAACCTGTTTGTAGAATGCCATCAGTCAGGGATGGGGGTCCGAGAGACTACCAAAATTGATTAACCCTTTTCCCAACAGCACATGTAGTTAAACCACGTCATATAGCCAACGTCACCAGGTATGAAGGTAATTACGTTAGCCAACAGGAATTTGACGTTATAATATCATTGGGTGTTTCCCCTTACTGGCCACAGGTATATGTGCCATGTGTATCATCCGATATGCAACAACAAACATGCTTTCACTTAAGTGTCATCTGTGAATAAGATAATGGAAACATAAACCAATAGACGAACTAAATATTGTGCATATAAACAACCGTCTATCTTCATTTTATCACACATGTGAGTCAAAAATTACATTTTATGCAAATTTACGGTATGCCTATGCGAGTATGTCCTTCAAGTTTGTTTACCCGCGGATTCGTGTCCTGATTGAAAACAAAATAATTCATGATTTTTGAAAACAAAAAAGCGTATTATAAATAAAATAATTAAACCAAATGTCTTTATATTTGATGTGCATTAATCATATAAACCATGATTTGACAAAAGTCGTAAAAAGACTTCCGATAAAAGTGCAAATTATTAGCAATTACGTCACGTTGCTTTGTGAAAGTTTGTAAATTTTCGTGCAAAAACCACATGTTCAAAGGTCACTTTTTGTTGATTCTAAGAATGTTTTCATTGACAACCAATGACATCAATGATTAGAAGTTTGAACTGATTTCATTGGCTCAAGTTTAGGGGTGGAGTTTCCCCATTGATGCTAATTAGATGACAGAAAACGAGCGCGAATTGTTCGAAATGGCAGTGGGCTAACTTGAGACGTCGCCAGCAGGTGCTCGAATGTGTCGCTTGGGATATTCTTTGTTTTATCGACATTGCGTTGATATAAGTACCTTATTACTTTATACTCGGTAATTATATATGCATACACGCAAAGAAGTTTCCCAAGATGAATTTGAGATATCTGCATGTCAACTGTAAACTCGCCTTTATTTAGAAGCACCCGCATTGGGCTGACTTGATGTCAAACCAGGAGATATTGACTTTTTTTTATTGATTTCTTTCTCGATCGATCAGGGTCGATGGTCTTTTGCGCGGTATATTTGAAATCTTGAACAGATGGACATATAAAAGTAATATCTCATCAATTTATTATACTAAATTTGTAGATAATATATTTTTTAAAGTTTTAATTATGTGTTCAGAATCCCGCCGATAGCACAACAACGGCCGCGTCCGTAGTTACATTACAACCGGAAATAATATTCCGATGCTCCGACATAACCTGATTTCGCAGAGTAAATTTGTGCAATAAAAGCAGAAAGATCCACTTTGAGTCATCAATTTGGAATTGCAATGTTCGAGTTCTCAAATTAAACAACAATTGTGACACTAAATGAATGTTTCCCAACATTTGGTTTGTGGAGAAGTTCACCTACATTAAATATTGATCAAATTTCGTCTTCGTCGAAAATTCGCTACCAGTGAACCACGTGTTTCTGTTTCGTTTGTTTTCAATTTGTCAGCCAATACGAGACTGAGAACATACTCTATGTCAACATTTTTTAATATTTAGGAAGGCAAGGTGGAAATACGTGCCTGCATTATGTTAGTCCATTAAAAAAAATATTATTATAAAAATCTTTTTTCACGGTGAAGTGACAATCATAATGGAACTCGACAGGAAAAACATCCCAATGGCCAGTTCCGCAACTGTCACGCTGATATTTTGCTTAGCTGTGGCCGATTTAATTACGGCTGGGGAAAATGTTCATATTGCACTATTTGGAAATATAAAATCACCACTTAAGAAATAATACATAATCCAATATAAATATCAATTTCAAGTTGTCATATTTTACATAGATTACCCTCGCGGCCACGCATAACACAATCAACAAGGAAGCGTCTCTGACAACGACTTTCGTTTTCGTCGAAACCACGTGTTTCTATTTCGTTTGTTTTCATTTTGTCGGCCAAAACAGTATTCTAAGTAAACATTTTGCAAATCTAAAGCCTAGCGAAGGAAGAAAGGATTTAATATGTGCCCTTCATGATCTTAACCACCAGCAGAACAAAACACAATCAATGTAAATCGTCATTATTACTCTTTATTCGAGTCTCAAATCTGAGTGTTGAAAACGTAAAAATTAAAGACGTCAAAAGACGATACGGACGCTACAACAAAAGACGTCAAAAGACGATACGGACGCTACAACAAAAGACGTCAAAAGACGATACGTTGGAATAAGGGTTAAAATAAATTTGTCACTGATTTCTGCCAAACAATATGTACCAGTAATTGCAACTCCATGATATGAGGAATCCAATGGTGTGGTTCTCCAAAGTGATGTCATCGGAGATAGGGATGGGGGTCAAAAATTTACAGATCTTTTCACTCATCCCTACAAAAACCCCATTGATAACGAATGCAGAGTTGTTCAGTCAACAATATCACAGGCTGCAATTAATAAAATCTGGTTCCGCTTTCGATGTCCGGTTCGACATTTTGTAACCATAAAATTTAAAGTGGCGGTTTTCTGTTGATTACTATGGTAGTTAATTGTTGGTATCTGTATCATAGTATCAGATAGATGTGTTAATCTAAAGTAAACATATTCTATAGGTAACATTTCTTACCATATCACCATACAACATCCTGTTCATTCAAAGTTGTTCCATGGGCTTCATTTTGTGTTTTATATCTGTTGTAAATTGCGATTCGAGAGCATGCGATAAAAAATACAACGCCCCACAATACAAACAATCAGCACTTTCTGAGTTTTCTATCACAAATCTCGCATTTTTATAAGGAAGATAACTATTATAATCGGAGTTAATTTAGATGTAAATGATATTTCTAGGAATTATACACATGACGAGAGCTATTAAATTACATAATTGAATGTGAGACAACAATTTTTACAAGTTTTTCATCAACATATCCTGATTTTTTTATGCACAAAGTAAAATTGTAAAGCTTAATACCTAATGCTAAATTATTTTCTAGCAATTTGATAGTTGTTGGTGTGTTCTTAGGACGAAAAACCATTCTAACTGATGCACTAAATTTCGGATTTAGTAACTTCTCCATACTTGAGAAAGAGAACATGACTTTCAAAAACAGCATATTTTCTGCCATCGAACCAGACGAATTAACGCCGAACTAGACATCAAAAGCGGAACCGGATTGTATCGATTGCAACCTGTGAATATCATAATTAACTTTTTAACATGGAAACACCGGGTAATCCTGCTAGTACTACATAAGACAGCTTACTTAATGAGATTAATTGAAGATGAATGTCGAAACGACTTCTTCTCTCGTCTGAGCACCTCAAATGCAGCTCGTATTCCAAGTCTTCGTCGGAACAGACTAGCCTGCATAGAATTCTGAAATAATGGAGAAAAATGTAAGTAAGTCAAAATTTACTTTGGTTTAGTTTATGGGGTTTATGGCAGCGACCAGCCAAAAGGGCGATTTGGGAGATATATTCTCCCTAAAATGTACCACTTCTCCCTATTTTAATCCCAGGGAGAAGTGACTTCTCTTTCATATACCAGAATGCATATTTTCAGTATTTTGACTGAAAATAATAGCATTCTAGCATTGAGCCATAAGAAGAGGATGTCAGTTTTACAGGTGGAAAAAGTCACTCAGAATCACTCCATTGCATGTTGAAACCACTGACCCCTGGAATGCAAATGACAAACATGCCCAGATACACAAATCAGGTTACCTTCCCTGTGCATGGACGACAAATCGGATGGACATACTCCATCCAGAGACCAGCATACCCCTTCGAAAAGTGGGTATAATTTATGTAGTAAATTGAAAAGTGGGGGTATACTTAATGTAGTAATCACAGCTTATAACAGCTGCCGGTCACGACTATAGTCGAATTACCCATACGCTGCCGATAGCGGCTTGAGTCAAGTTCGGGTACCTAATGGCAGCAAGTCGGCAACAAGGGGAGTAAATATCATCAATGATATATATGTCCTGCTTTTATGTTCCTGACTATAACACCAAGAAACATGTGAGATACATCAGATATGGGGCAGTGTCTGTATATATTCCCATATAACATTAACTGCTACATAAGGGTACTTGATGATGTCAACGTCATGTGATCGCTTAGTAAGTCAAGTGTGTGTCTCTGGTTGTCATATTTTAACCAATGCTATAAAATTAAACTCAATTACAACAACCTACCCAGCAGGATATGTTCATCACAAGTCTATAGCCTAATATTTTTTTTAGAAAGTTCCTTTACTGTATTTTTTGTTATTATTTATTTGTCATGCTTTTGTTTTAGTTTTGGTTTTTCTCAATATTTAACCATTCCATGACTGGAGCTTCATGAAATTTTGCGAAAGCCCTGTGTCAATGTAATCTCTTATATATGCGAGTCTCCCATAGGGAGCCTCTGATATATAAGAGAATACATTGGCCTAACAATATCTACTTTGACCTTGTAAGCCAGTGCATTCTCTGATATAATTATGCGAGGCTCCTATGGGAGACCTGCATATATAAGAAAATGCACTGGCACAGGATGTTTAATGCTGCACCAGTGAGGGTCCCATCATGAAAGGGTTTTTTGGCAAAAATTACTGAATAAAGCCCCAAAAAATTCAGAAATGGCCAAAACTTTGGCTGAATAAATTTTCTGGACAGTGCTAATACTGCTCTAGCTTCTGAATCACACGTACCAGGAAGTATCCTCGGAACTGGTTATAAATCACAGCTGTCAGCATATTCATAAAACAATATAGACCTGGAAGTACAAGATAGGAGACAATAGGCACCGGTAAATATTGTTGTCTTTTTATCTGCTTAGATTTATTTTTTGAAACATTATCTTATGACATTTTTTGTGATCAAAATTAGCATATTACACATACACAGTCCTATGCTATATAGAACATATGCAAATTAAGTGTGTGTAATGATAATTATTGTCCATGATTTTGACCAGAATTATGCACCTTGTATCAAAATAGATTATTTATTTCTTATTCAGTGTGTAAAGGTATGTGTTCAAGTCTGGATATAGTGTGTCTGACATTTGCAGAATGAGGTCCCCAGAGGGTGAATTTAGTGATGCTATCCTGTACGGCGAGCTATCATCACCAAATTTACCTTCTGGGGGCCTCAGTCCGCTTAGGCACTAACTCCTATGGGAGACCAAGGATCAGATTGAATTTCCCGAGTTGAAGTTGGTGATGTTCACCCATTAGTCACCACGATTATGCATTTTATCTTCTGCAAATTAAGGGATATAGAAACTGAACAGAAGGGAGAAGGTAACTAAAAACAATGTTAATTTGAGACTATAGATACTTCCCAGAAGATGAGGCCTGAAAAGAATGAGGTCACCAGAGGGTGAATTTGGTGATGCTAGCCCACTGTGAGGGATCTCATTCTGCAAATGTCAGACACACTATTTCAATGCTTGTATCTGTTGCCAGATTATTTGAATGGAGGATTGCACAAACAAGAAACTGGGAAGAGCTGTCTGTAAAACTTATATTATATTAAATTTTAATGAGTAATACTATCTTACCTATTAAAAGGAAAACTAGGAAAAATAAAAAATAAAATCTGTTTCTGTGGTAGGCTGGCATGGTAACTGAAAATAAACAAGAATTATTTGTCAATCACTGGATGTCTTCAGAAGTAGATTTATCACATAATTTGGCCATAAAAGCAGTTTCATAATTATCGGTAATAGACACGTTTAATATCAGCGCGTGCGATGACGTCACAGCGTTCTTCAAATAACTTGCGATCGCTGTAGTTTATGATTGTTGTTTTCGATGAATATTTCGCTTTGCTTCGGGTTTATTTGATCATGTGATAAAAGGTATCTCACACTCGTCCTATTTTATACGTAATTTATCAACCTCGTCCTCTAAATTCTATTTGAGCCTCGGTAAACCTCGGCTCAAATCGAATTTAGTGAACTCGGTTGATAAATTCCGTATAAAATAGAAACTCATGTGAGATCCTCTATGTATACAATATCATGGGTTGTTGGATGGCTGAAAAATAGTAAAATAAGTAGCTGGGGGAGGGGGGCATAACTGTCAGTGTAGCCTGGGGAGGGGGGGCATAACTGTCAGTGTAGCCTGGGGGAGGGGGGCATAACTGTCAGTGTAGCCTGGGGAGGGGGGCATAACTGTCAGTGTAGCCTGGGGAGGGGGGCATAACTGTCAGTGTAGCCTGGGGAGGGGGGGGCATAACTGTCAGTGTAGCCTGGGGAGGGGGGGCATAACTGTCAGTGTAGCCTGGGGGAGGGGGGCATAACTGTCAGTGTAGCCTGGGGGAGGGGGGCATAACTGTCAGTGTAGCCTGGGGCGGGGGGGCATAACTGTCAGTGTAGCCTGGGGAGGGGGGGGCATAACTGTCAGTGTAGCCTGGGGGAGGGGGGCATAACTGTCAGTGTAGCCTGGGGAGGGGGGCATAACTGTCAGTGTAGCCTGGGGGAGGGGGGCATAACTGTCAGTGTAGCCTGGGGAGGGGGGCATAACTGTCAGTGTAGCCTGGGGGAGGGGGGCATAACTGTCAGTGTAGCCTGGGGAGGGGGGCATAACTGTCAGTGTAGCCTGGGGAGGGGGAGCATAACTGTCAGTGTAGCCTGGGGAGGGGGGCATAACTGTCAGTGTAGCCTGGGGAGGGGGGCATAACTGTCAGTGTAGCCTGGGGAGGGGGGGCATAACTGTCAGTGTAGCCTGGGGAGGGGGGCATAACTGTCAGTGTAGCCTGGGGAGGGGGGCATAACTGTCAGTGTAGTCTGGGGAGAGGGGCATAACTGTCAGTGTAGCCTGGGGAGGGGGGCATAACTGTCAGTGTAGCCTGGGGGAGGGGGGCATAACTGTCAGTGTAGCCTGGAGAGGGGGCATAACTGTCAGTGTAGCCTGGGGAGGGGGGCATAACTGTCAGTGTAGCCTGGGGGAGGGGGGCATAACTGTCAGTGTAGCCTGGGGGAGGGGGGCATAACTGTCAGTGTAGCCTAGGGGAGGGGGCATAACTGTCAGTGTAGTCTGGGGGATGGGGGCATAACTGTCAGTGTAGCCTGGGGGAGGGGGGCATAACTGTCAGTGTAGCCTGGGGGGGGCATAACTGTCAGTGTAGCCTGGGGAGGGGGCATAACTGTCAGTGTAGCCTGGGGGAGCGGGGCATAACTGTCAGTGTAGCCTGGGGGAGGGGGCATAACTGTCAGTGTAGCCTGGGGGAGGGGGGCATAACTGTCAGTGTAGCCTGGGGAGGGGGGCATAACTGTCAGTGTAGCCTGGGGGAGGGGGGCATAACTGTCAGTGTAGCCTGGGGAGGGGGGCATAACTGTCAGTGTAGCCTGGGGGAGGGGGGCATAACTGTCAGTGTAGCCTGGGGGGGGGCATAACTGTCAGTGTAGCCTGGGGAGGGGGGGCATAACTGTCAGTGTAGCCTGGGGAGGGGGGCATAACTGTCAGTGTAGCCTGGGGGAGGGGGGCATAACTGTCAGTGTAGCCTGGGGAGGGGGGCATAACTGTCAGTGTAGCCTGGGGAGGGGGGGGGGGGCATAACTGTCAGTGTAGCCTGGGGAGGGGGGGGGGCATAACTGTCAGTGTAGCCTGTGGGAGGGGGCATAACTGTCAGTGTAGCCTGTGTTAATGTGGGGGAGGCATAACTGTGAGTGTAGCCTGTGTTAATGTGGGGGGGCATAACTGTCAGTGTAGCCTGTGTTAATGTGGGGGGGGGCATAACTGTCAGTGTAGCCTGTGTTAATGTGGGGGGGACATAACTGTCAGTGTAGCCTGTGTTAATGTGGGGGGGGGGACATAACTGTCAGTGTAGCCTGTGTTAATGTGGGGGGGGGGCATAACTGTGAGTGTAGCCTGGGTTAAATGTGGCATTAATTCTGGCTTGATTAATCATTTTACAAAGTGTGAAAGTTCACAAAAATATAAGAAATTTGGATGCATAGCATAATTTTCACATTCAGTGCAGGCAAACTCAGTGTGTTTAGCTCTAGGAAAATAATCTGATTTCTCTCCCCTGAATTTTGTCATCTGCACTTGCAAGACAATTTTTTTTAAATTGCTACAATAACATTATTAATATTTCAAGTATTTCTCAGTTAGGTTGAAAATGGTAAATATTTGTCAAAAAATGGTTAAGCAAAAGGTAATTATTAACCCTTTCAGTGCAAGGTCTGATTTTTTTATCAACCCATATACCCTGTGCCAATGCATTATCTTATATATGCGAGTCGACCATAGGTCGCCTCGCATATATAAGAGAATGCATTGGCCTAACAATTTTTTATCATTTGTTATTATTTTTTACAATTTTAATAATTTTTTCTTATATTCTTTAACAGACTTATTTTGTAGGTTTAGTGCCAGGGAATCTTACGTTTTTCATGGGCATCAAAATGATAACTATGAATACTTGGTGATAGTTTTGAGTTATAACATGCCATGATGCCCCTAAGGTTTTATCCAGTTTGTTTTAAAATTTGCTATAGCATGCTTAAGCATACCCAAAACAAATTCAACCCAAAAAAATATTTTTAAAAAACAATTTTTTTAGGGCCGATTTTATAGACCGTAAAATAGGGCCGATGAGATCGGCCCCTGGCACTGAAAGGGTTAAATTCTGTAAATCCCTTCTTTGTCTGGTTGGATTATGGGCACATGCAGTTATTATAATACAATAGGTTAATAATAATAATAATTGAGCTTATTTTGCACCTATCCCTGGGAGGAAGAAGAAAACAATTTGTGAGAGTGCTGGGGGGCAAATGGAAACAGAAAGAGAAGAATGGGATTCAGCTACCGTTTTCATACATATTCAGAATCTTATGAGTTTGTTGTGTTCAACACTAAATAAATGTATTTACTCTGTTGTTTTTGTCTGGTTGGATTATGGACACATGCAGTTATTGTAACAATGCCTATTAATGGTGACATTGTGTATTAATGTCAGTGTTTTATGACCAGCGAGTATAATAAAATAGGTTAATAATAATAATAATAATAATAATAATAATGGAGCTTATATAGCGCTTATACCTGCGAGGACCCTAATCGCTTCACATTATTACCCCAGCTGTTGAGTAATGCTGAGTCTTCAGCATGCTGCCATCATACGGACATTTCACAAGAGCCTTTTGGCTTACACTTACCCAACAACCAGGTCCCCATTTCTTCTCTAGGTACAACGAAGCGAGCACAGTACAAGTGACCTTGCCCAAGGGTCACAACCTGGCGCAAGATTTGAACCAGTGTGTGGCTATATATAGCACTCAGACCGCTTAATCCGGCCAAGCCACTGTTGCGGAGACGATAGTCCACTGGCGGGGCGTGAACTCATGCCGGTGCATTAAAACCATTACAAGTCGACACTCTAACCACTGGGCTACCACTTCCACATTAATTAGCAGAATGTGAATGGTGACGGATTAATTTGTGGCTCATTTTGTCAGCAATGATACTGGGTGAAATAATATGTCGGCTTTGATGACAGGTACTTATAGTTTGATGACTTTGTAGCAATATTAAACATAGTGTCCGGGTGTCGCTTAGATATTTATTGCTACTTTTATATTTATTATATACACTAACATGCTTTACTAGCTCATTTTACCTGTGTACGTGGTCAGTTAGTTAACAGTATATAATAACAAAGATAAAAATACTGGAATTTCCCCAATTATACACTCAAATAAATTTGGCAAATATTATTGAAATTTGGCAAAAAAATAATTTCATTTGGCAAAACTTTTGGCAAGATTAATAAAAGGCCGCTCGGCCAGTGTCCCCCGAACCGGTGGCTTCATTTGGAGTGGAGGCTTTGTAGAAGTATACTATATGGATACTTCACTTGTGCATTGTCTCATTACTGACATGCATACAAATAACCAATTCTTAAAAAAAATTCTTCAGACTTGACCTGTATTTTGATATCAATGACTCACAAAAAAAATTCCAATTTTCAATTAAACAGTCCAAACTTGAGTTATCATCCGGAAACCAAAGAAAAAAGAATAAAGTCGAAAAAAGTCCATAACTCTAGGAAAAATCATCGGATCAAACTCAAATTAGAACTCAACCTGTATCTTGATATGACCGATCCACATAAAAACGGTATTTGCAATTAAAGGATCCAAACTTGAAATATCATACGGAAACCGAAAAAGTGAGAAATTTTCTAAGTAAAACAAGTAGAAAAAGGACCACAACTCTCGCAAAAATGGGCGGAGCAAACCCATATTCGAACTTGACCTGTACATAGGGCTGATAAACTCACATACCAAATTTGGTTCAGATATGATCACACAAACTGAAGTTATCATCCGGAAACCAGAAAATTACAAGATTCTAAGTAAAAAAAGGTCATAACTCTCGCAAAAATGGGCGGAGCAAACTCATATTCGAACTTGACCTGTATTTTGGTCTGATAAACTCACCAATAAAATTTGCTTTTGATCTAATAACCGAAACTAAAGTTATCATCCAGAAACCATTTCCGGACAGACGCACGAACGGCTCGACGGACGCACACCGGCTATTTTAATAGACAAAAATTTAGTCCAGTGCCAACCCTGGGCATGACTGTGATTAATGGTAAGAACAAACCAAATTATGTACATTTGTTTACGCCAACCATTGCTCTCAGAAAAAATAAAAGGTCAGTGACAACGTATTCCCCTAAAAGGTGGCTTTATTCTTAAGGATAATTTTTGTTAACTCTGTCAAAATTCATCGGACCTTCTGATTGACACCCCATTTATTTTTATTTTTTTTGGGGTAACAAAACCAGATCCATTTTTACAGACCCACCACCAGACTAGCAGAAACTCTGATATAATGATTTTATATTATGTTCATGTATTTACCATCAGGATTATTTGCTGTAGTGAGCAGAATGAGGAGGTTGAAGAAAGCATCTGTTAATGTTCGGAAGTACAATCCTTCAGTATTCTGTAATAAAATTAGAAATAACAGACAATGTTCAAAAGTACTGTACTTTAGTATTCTGCGATTAAGCCTGGAAATTGTCTGTCTGACATGTGCAGAATGAGGTACCCAGAGGGTGAGTTTAGTGATGCTTTGGCCTCAGATTGAAGTTCCTAGGCAGTTGAAGTTGGTGATGTTCACCCATTAGTCACCTCGATTATGCAATTTATCTTCTGCAAATTGGCAGATATAGAATCTGAACAGAAGGGAGAAAGCAACTAAATACAATGTTAATTTGAAACTATAGATACTTCCCAGAAGATGAGGCCTGAGCAGAATGAAGTCCCCAGAGGGTGAATTTGGTGATGCTAGCCCGGGTAACGTCACTATATTCACCCTCTGTGGAGCTCATACTGCAAATGTCAAGACAGACTATTTCCAGACTTGTTTGCGATTCATTGATAGAATGACACAAGTATGTGAACTAGTTATTGCATGAGTTTGTTGTGACGAGATTGTACGAGAATGGTACATCATGGCACGACATACTCAGCGATAACATATGCAGCGATAACATTTTCACTCCACTGTGTAGATCTGTATCCACTGTTTATGCACCGATAGAACCATATAACGTAACATGTAGAGAAAACAATAATATAAATGGAACCTGCTGGGTTTAGTTTATATCCATGCCATAAAAATATCAGATTTATGGAGGCAGGGACTCAGTGTGAGTGTTCATTGCTTCAAAAGTGCTTGCTTCAGGGAGCATGAACAGAATGACACAAGTGTGTAATCTGGTTAATGTTATTACACGAGTTTGTTGTGATGTCATGGTACAACGAGAACAGTATGACATTGAGGCATGACAAAGAGTGCAATAACGTTAACATATTCACACAACTGTGTTGTTCTATGTTTATTGCACACTCTGAAGATTGTAGTTTGTAATATACTGAATTTTAGGTCAATATTTAACCCTTTCATGGCTGGAACTTCCTGAAATTTTGTGAAAACCCAGTGCCAATGCATTCCCTTATATATGCGAGTCGCCCATAGGGCGCCTCGCATATATAAGAGAATGCATTGGCGTAACGACATTTGCCTTGACCTTGTAAGCCAGAGCATTCTCTTATATAGGTAAGGCTCACTATGGGAGACTCACATATATAATAGAATGCACAGACACAGGATCTTTAATGCTGCACCACTGCAGCTCCCATCATGAAAGGGTTAATACTTGATTTAACAAACTTGTGATTTATACCTCATAATTTTATGATGGCAACATTTTATTTTACAGTTGACATCGTCAATGATGTTGTCAGTGTAATCGGTTTTTATTTTCCAAGGACATAATTTTTTACTGAATGGTTGGAGATCTTCTGTATTTTTCTGTACTTCACAAAAATAAACAAATAATCTGCAAAAAAATTTGAAATTTCAGACAATATTCGGAAGTATTATCCTTCAAACAAAAATAATACCAAGGGTTACACATAGAAGATGGCACTCATCAAGACTTTTGCCTATAAGAGTGAATCTGTGCGACCGAGAATCAATAAAAATGGATAAACTAATTATATTATGAACCATAATTCAGAACTAAGGACCAAAACTCAGGTAAAAAGAATCTGACAAACATGGTTTTCGAACTCAATTGAGATATTTTGTGAAAGGTCCGTATACCAAATATGAATGGAAATGGTTGTTTGTTCGAATTATCATGCTAACAGTCATAAGGTTACTACAAATAGAAACAAGGGTCATAACTCTGGTTAGATAGTTGGGGCTGACCCGATTTTCTCTGTGCAGCTGTCGTACATGAACTCACACACACCAAAAATTGTCAGAATCCATTAATAAATGGTTAGGTTATATTGGTTTAGAGCTGCTCGTCTGCCAGCCATCCCTAGTCAAACCATAAGACAAGTTTTTGAAAAAAGCTAATAGACCCTAGAATTTTCGTAATCTTTTGAACAAAAAAGTTCTAGTAGTTATCTACTACTTTGCGATTATGCAATACGGTTTAACACAAATGGCACACAATTTTCTTTGCCAATAATTATAGTTTAAATTCAACTACAGAAGTTAATCATAATATGTGCAAAATTGTATTGTGATTAAAATATCAAAACTGTTTCATTGTTGTCATAACTCAAACACTCAGCCAATCAGGAACAAGATTTGTCAAGAAGAGAATGTAATTATCCCTTTACCCATCAAACCGGCCAAAACCGGCCAAATAAAGCTTCAACAGCCTAAAATATCTTCGGTCTGTCTCAATAGAACCATACAAATATGGATATCATTGGAACCGGCTCCTTGACCACATTGTGATAGTTACAGTTATGCCCTGTGCCAATGCATTCTCTTATATATGCGAGTCGACCATAGGTTGCCTCGCATATATAAGAGAATGCATTGGCCTAACAAAAAATCTTTTTTTTAACACTTTTTACCATTTTTTCTTACATTCTTTAACAATTTTATAATTTTTAATGTATTAAGCCAATGCATTCTCTTATATATGCGAGGCGACCTATGGTCGACTCGCATATATAAGAGAATGCATTGGCACAGGGCCGTTCTGTTGGGTAAAGGGTTAAGGCGTAAACTTACCACAAAGCCGGGATTCGTTGAGCTATTTGTCAAGTTGGATAAAGGTACAGAATACAGAGAGTTGTTCTTCCCAGTGTTTCCGCTCACCGACTGTTTAAAAGTTGAGAAATATTAAAAATTCATATAATCTTAAAAATATACAGATGGGTCCCAACTCTATATATTAGCAATGTAACTCAACACAATAAATTATAAACGAGGATGTGTGGACAAAAATTTGAGATCCATTTTATCACATAATCACATTTAGCAAAGAAAAACGACTTCGAAGCAGATGAGGTTAAAACAAATTAATACTGATTTCCTTATCACAACCAAAGAGGAAGTAAAGATACCTTCAAGAAAAAATATAGTTCCATTTTAAATGTGTCTTTTCATGTTGACAAACTTGTTCAACCACACATGTTTACCTCACAGTCAACACTAAATAGCCCAACACAAATTAATTATCATAATTATATTCTTATTAACATAATAATAAAGTTCCGACATTGACATCAACATCATTCCGCTAATCACTTACGTAACTGCGCATGCTGATAACACACGTGTGTCTAATTAAAAAATATGAGGCCAGGTTTAGATGATAATTATGTGATACAGAGAGTTGTTCTTCCCAGTGATTCCGCTTACTGACTGTAAAGTTTAAAATTTGAGAAATATTAAAACTTCGTATATAACTTAAAAATATGTAGATGGTCCCAACTCTATATATTATCAATTTCACTCAAAACAAAAATTCATAAACGAGGATTTGTGACCAAAAATCTATCTGTCGAAAAATATATAATTTTTTAGCAATTATTACAATAATAATATAGTGATATATCTTGACAAATTGCAGTGTTTTTTGACAATACTGACTGCGCTGTTACTGTAAATATTTAAAAACAACAGTTCTTGTCCAAGCCTTGAAATAGGGTGTCTGTCATTTGCAGAATGAGGTCCCCAGAGGGTGAATTTAGTGATGCTACCGCATAGCGGGCTAGCATCACAAAATTCACCCTCTGGGGACCTCATTCTGCTTACACCTCAGCAGAATGAGGTTCCCAGAGGGTGAATTTGGTGATGCTAGTCCGCTATGCGGGGGTAGCATCACTAAATTCACCCTCTGGGGACCTCATTCTGCAAATGACAGACACACTATTTCAAGGCTTGTTCTTGACACTAGAGGATTATTGATAATCAAAATAAGACCAATTTTTTTTTTCTTCTATTTTTTCATGTCCTTAGTAATAGCGAAGTTTGCATGAATTTTTCAGCTGCTGTGCATGCCTTGAGAAATATTAACACTGATTAGTTGTTATTTTTAGAATATGTTAAAATTTATGCAGTAACGGTTCTAATCCAATGAGGGAATTCATGAATATCTGATCCATTTCCTCCTGCAAAGAATAAAATTTATAGAGCCTATAGAAAAAGGTTATTACCTTCGGTTCTGGAAAGAGCAGCATACCAAATAACATGAAAATATAAAGATGTAACGCCAACAACAACAGCACACTGCAAAGAGAGGAATGACATGAAAATATAACGATGTTACCCCAGCAACAACAGAGGAATAACATAAAAATATAACGATGTAATCCCAACAACAGCTGAGGAACGACATGAAAATATTATGATGTTACCCCAGCAACAATAGAGGAATAACATAAAAATATAACGAGGTAACCACAGCTACAATAGAGGAATAACATAAAAATATAATGATGTTACCCCAACAACAATAGGGGAATAACATAAAAATATAATGGTGTTACCCCAGCAACAATAGAGGAATAACATAAAAATATAATGATGTTACCCCAGCATCAATAGAGGAATAACATAAAAATATAATGATGTTACCCCAACAACAATAGAGGAATAACATAAAAATATAATGATGTTACCCCAACAACAGTAGAGGAATAACATAAAAATATAATGGTTTTACCCCAGCAACAATAGAGGAATAACATAAAAATATAATGGTTTTACCCCAGCAACAATAGAGGAATAACATAAAAATATAATGGTTTTACCCCAGCAACAATAGAGGAATAACATAAAAATATAATGGTGTTACCCCAACAAGAATAGAGGAATAACATAAAAATATAATGATGTTACCCCAACAACAGTAGAGGAATAACATAAAAATATAATGGTTTTACCCCAGCAACAATAGAGGAATAACATAAAAATATAATGGTTTTACCCCAACAACAATAGAGGAATAACATAAAAATATAATGGTGTTACCCCAGCAACAATAGAGGAATAACATAAAAATATAATGATGTTACCCCAGCATCAATAGAGGAATAACATAAAAATATAACGATGTAACCCCAACAACATTTGTATGGTATGGTGACAAACCAATTAGTGTCTGTCACTCTATCCAGCACCAAATTTTCCATGCTTGTTCAGATTAGGTACAAGTGAAATAAAAAAAACTTTGAGCAAATTGGGTAATATTAAATAAATTAAAAGGTCGCCGACCACATGTCCACTGAAACGGTGGCTTTTTAATGAGGATAGCTTTTTTTAACTCAGTCAAAAATCATCGGAGAACGATCAAATTCAAACTTGGCCTTTGCCTTCTGAATTTTGAACCACGTACCAAATATCAAGAGATTCAGTTGAATTATCGGCAAATTCTAAGTCGACAAGGACCATAACTCTGACAAAAATGGGCTGACCGAACCCATATTCGAACTTGACCTGTATTTGGAGCTGATAACCTCACATTCTAAAATTGGTTCAGATCCGATCACACAATCTAAAGTTATCACCGGGAAACCTCAAAACAACAAAATTCTAAGTCGAAAAGGGTCCATAACTCCAGCAAAAATTAGCGGACCGAACCCATATATGAACTCGACCTGTATTTTGAGCTGATAAAATTCAAATACCAAATTTGGTTTCAAATCCGATAACCCAAAATAAAGTTCTCATCTGGAAACTTTCCCAACAGACAGACAGACTAATTCTAAGTCGAAAATGGGCCATAACTCCGGCAACCTGTATTTTGAACTAATAAACTCCCATACCAAATTTGGTTTTGATCCGATGACCCAAAATAAAGTTATTATCTGGAAACTTTCCAAACGGACAGATGGACATCGGCTATTTTAATAGTCCCCCAAAAAATATTTCGGGGGACAAAAACACTTGCTCATAACTTTGGCAGCCAACATCAAATAAGAGATCATTTAGAAAACAGTTTATTTACCTGGCAACTTCTGGTACTGTTCTTCTCAAACAGTTAACAATTTTCTTCATCAGGGATGAATAATGAAGAATGAAGAATGGCCTTAGTATTCTCCGGAGGCGAACAACCTAAAACACAAGAGTGAAGAATGGCCTTAGTATTCTCCGGAGGCGAACAACCTAAAACACAAGAGTGAAGAATGGCCTTAGTATTCTAGGGAGGCGAACAACCTAAAACACAAGAGTAAAGAATGGCCTTAGTATTGCGAAGAACCTAAAACAGAAGAGTGACAAAGAGTAATTTAAAGGGGGACTGTACACTAAATCCTGCCATTTATGGTACCATCTCCTATTATACCGGTACTCAACAGAATAAATGCAACAAATGAATGAATTTGAGCAATGTATGAGTTCAAAATATTACACAATGTGAAATTAATTGCCATGTTGTTTACATCGTTCATAGAGCACATGAATGTATTTTGCACACATCCATGGCTCAAATTCATTCATTTTTTGCATATATTATGTTGAGTTTTATAGGAGATGGTCCCATAAATGGCCAGATTTAGAGCACATTACCTCTTTAAGGAATAATCTGTTTCCTAATGTAATTACACAGTATAAAGACATAATGCCGATTCACAAACTTATAAATCACTAATAAATAGTTTGTGATATGAATATTGTGCCAAACATGGGCTTGGATTTAAAATGCAAGTTTGGAGTTTGGGATGATACCCGGGAAGATTTGAGCTGGCTGTCAGCCCTCTCCTACAACCAACATTTGGAGGCTGTAATTCCGATGAAGAGCGTCTGTGGGGTTGTGAGTTTGTAAGTAGATTACTATATGACCATGCACAGTAGGTGTTTGCCTATTGTGCATGGGGTGGATACCACTACAGCAAGAAGCAAAGCCCCCCCCCCATTCCGAACCTGGACCAGCGATGAAGACTTACCTTGTTTTCTTTTGTGAGTTTAGTGAGTTGATATATATCTTATTTTGAGTTATGAATGGTTGTGATTTAGTGTTCTATTTTGTGCTTGTATGGACTCCAGTTGCCTTAGTCTGTTATATTTCGGGCTTGTACTATAGGCTCAATGCTAGGAAGAGGGTGCAATGCCAGCCGGTTGACTTAAGGTCGGTCGGGGCTTCTCAACTCTTGATGTTGCAATGCCTGTCTTTCACTCCTGTGCGAGTGTCAGAACCTGTTGACCTGGTTGTGTATTGCAGTCGCGGACTGAGGATGCAGGCCAGATTGGGTTGCTTAGTGTTTTCGGAAGGTTTGGAGTGTTAAATAGTGTCTCCGATTTTCTGTCCCACCCATCCTCCCATAGGCAAGTGTGGGATAATCCAGTATCACCCCACATATTATATACCAATCTATTATATATAGTAATTCAGCATCATCTATACATATAAAAGCATATTATATGAACCCCAAATCCATGTATGTTACTACATGTATACCATTATCTATTATATATTTTGGAAGATCTGTCTGTGTGTGTGTCTGTGTGTGTGTGTGTGTCTGTAATCGATGGACTCGAAAACGACCAAGCCGATTTCGATGAAACTTGGTATGTGGGGGTATTTTCGGCCGGAAGTAACATAGGCCTATTAATTTGCCCGTGCGATGTGATCTTGACCTTGAAATCGGGTCATTTCAAGGTCAAACGCCCGAATATCACGGGATTTCGATGAAACTTGGTATGTGTGGGTACTTTCGGCCGGGGAGTCTCATAAGCCTATTCATTTGCCCGTGCGACGTGACCTTGACCTTGAAATCGGGTCAATTCAAGGTCAAATCGCGAATTTTGATGGGATTTCGACGAAATTTGATACGTGGGGTTACTTTTGTCCACTGAGTGTTTTGGGCGGGTCGAGTCGTCACCCCGACCTGACCTTGACCTTCAAAATGATCAATTCGAGGTCAAATCGGGTAAAACCGGATGGATTTCGACAGGTACTTTTGTCGGGTACTTTTGTCCGGGCAGTGTTTTGGACGGGTCAAATCGTGACCCCACCTGACCTTGGCCTTCAAAATGGACAATTCAAGATCAAAGCCCGGACGAAGTCGGGTCACCTTCTAGTGATTATATATAGCCCATTGGTGATCGGAATGTAAGGAAAATATTAGTACCCATTTATGCAGCTTCGTCCCGTGGAGCACACCGGTCAAATGAAGACCAGAACTAATTAACATAAATTATGCGGAACACGTGTTAAACTCATTAGCTGAGTCATAGCACAAGCCTATACGAAGCACCGGGTGATATAAAACAAAGATATCACTATTCTAGATTCATATTCTCATTTCGATTCCATTCTATTATCTTTCCGACTTGCATTCTTGGACCCGATTCCGGTTCGAGGCAGAGTCCATCCAATAACTTATTACCTGAACATTTCTTATGGGATAACTACTCATCAATGATGCTTTAGTATAGACAGGGTTAAGGACTGTATCTTGAAATAGGCAGGTAGGTTTTCAAACTCGATCAAGACATTGTTGAGCAACTCTCATATCAACAAAATCAGTTGATATTTGTTCAAGTTATTGTGCTATAACGATCAAAATTCACAAACATTAACCAATGAAGGGTCGTAACTATAACAAAAATAAGATTTTGATAAACTCAACCATAAATGATGTCAATGTAATATTAACCAATCACATGCTATAAACTGCATAACACTACAACTATTCATTTGAACATTGTGTAAGAGAGTGGATCGTAGACGATCATTACATCCTGACACGCATCAGTATTCAGGAATGGATTAAGGTGAAGCATCATCAGGAGGAAGTGAGGAGAGACTAACATGAAGCCGAAGTTAAACCTTTCTATACTAAATGGATTCTCCCATTCAGTTATAAAAGCAGACAAAAACAGTCTATTATTCATGTGGGGGTTGTTCAGGTAACAAAAGCAGACGACAGACAATAATACAAGTGCAAAAGGATTCATATTCATTGGTGGGATAACGTTCAGATAATAAGTTCAACAAACGACCTATGCTTTGAATTGCTGAATATGAACCAAATGTGGCATGAAGGACATCCCTTTACCAAATATGGTGATTACTTAATCTGACACTGTATATAGAGATGGATCCTGCATTTATTCTGCCACCGCAAGGATACCAACTCCTTATCAGGACTCTATAAAACAAGCTATTCCTTAATGGACAAGAGGACATCACTTTATAGAGATACATCAGATTAGAAAGCAAATATATAACATTTCTGATAGCACATTATTACCTCGGTGCAAATCAAAACTAACGTTGCTAACCAGTCGGCAAATGAAAACGTCAGAATGGCTATGTTAGCTATCTCCCATTTGTGTCGTATCAATTGTTTCCAGCCAAGTAGATAAACCTAGAAAATAAAACAAAAAAACTTCTCAGTTAACCCTTTGAGTGCCAGGTCCGATTTTTGTATCAACCCATATACCCTGTGCCAATGCATTCACTTATATATGCGAGTCGACCATAGGTCGCCTCGCATATATAAGAGAATGCATTGGCCTAACATTTTTTTTTTTTTTTACAATTTTTTACAATTTTAATAATTTATTCTTATATTCTTTAACCGACTTATTTTGTAGGTTTAGGGCCGATGAAATCGGCCCCTGGCACTCAAAGGGTTAAAACAAGCAACACATAAACCCCAGAAAGGAAACATTCGATAAAATATAATAAATATTGCACAGCTCGAACCACTGTTTTGGCATAGTCAACGACAAGTCACGTAATATTTATATAGTATTGTCCCCCTCCCCTCTCATGTTGCCACATGAGTATACTCAAGATAATTCAAACGTGAGCTATGATAACAGAGATCAAAAGCTGGCATGAATTTATTTTGTACACAAAGAGCCATAACTCTGCAAAAATTGAATGGGCAAAACCTGTTTCATGTGAATATCCATTCCCCAATTCTAGTTCTCAATGTATGTTCTAATGATTTATGTATGGATTGAAATAAAAATATGTTTGCATCAATAGTAAAGTGTTTGTTGATGTTAGTGTGACAATTTTGACTAAGGGTATTTACAATGGAGTACATGGCATGTTGATAGCACACAAAAATTAAGTTATATATGCAGTTCACAGCACTTTGATTTTTAAAGGCTAATTGATGAATACCAAGACTAATTGATGAATACCGAGACTAATTGATGAATACCAAGACTAATTGATGAATACCGAGACTAATTGATGAATACCGAGACTAGTGCTGAAATGGATATCCGGATATCCGGTTGACAACCGGCTACTGTCGACAACCGGTTGAACTACGATCAACCGGTTAACCGCTATGTATTGCACACACGCGATTCCAACGACAAAAACTAACATATTACTCTCAGGTGCCAAATAAAAGTGCTGGGTGACATTTTTACCAAAAAAAGAATAATAGTGCTGGTGCACAATAAATGTGCTGGGTTACGGATTTTACTTATCATGGTAGTATGCTTAAAACTCGAGCCATGAAGGCTTATGTGTACATTTATATAGTCAGGGAATCATACCTGTGCGGAGGAAGTGACATTTGGGTATTATGCATCATGTATCTTCACTATCTTGTTTACCCCATTCATACATTATGTATGACCATGCGTGCAATTACATATTACTCATATGATATATAGTTGGCATAGATTATGTTACATGTTGATTGTTGTATTCTACATGTACATAGGGGTGTAACGATACATCGATGCATCGATGCGATACAGCACTGACGATACGGTCATCGATACGGGCGTTCAAATGATAGGTATCTAGATACACAAACAGCATATTGTTACTACCAATTCAGGTATTAAGTAAGCACCGGTCGCCATGAACGAGAACGATCAATGTTCAATCAGTATCTAACAAAAAATAAGGTAATCCCCCACAATAAGTAATAAAAATGATAAGCATTCCCTATTTATCACAGAGTAACCATGAGGCCAGCAGACCGCTTTGTATCAATTTGCATGTGTGGACAATACGATGCCATCTTCTTGAAACACATTGTATAAATAGATCAATCAGTCGCTAGTGGTCCACTGATCAAAGCACAGACCTGACCTGAGTGACCTCAATTTTAATGACCTATTTCAATAGTACACGTCATGCAGCAAGTGACCTACTTTGTCAATGACATGTCGTTTACAACCGGCGGCAAACCTTTGATGTCTGTCTTACTGCTATTGCTGCAATTTTATTTCACTGTTAACCATAGAGACGCGGCTGCTGTAGTATCAACCTATATCATATCAATCTACATGTATGTCTTTCCCCGTGTCACATCAACACTGGATACTGCACTCTGTGCACTGGCCCGTGTGGGTTGCTGAGCAATTGTTAAACTTCTCGGAATAAATTTGTCAACAGACAATGAATCTCCCCCAATTCCCGTTATAAAGTTGACAACTTGACATGAGTTATTAATATAAAGCCCCTCCCATTTAACTGTCAATCTCGTGACATTGACTGAGATTTTCGGAGACGACGTTCCTCATTGGTCAACAAGTCGTGTTTGTACTCTAATTAATCAGCTTTTCTACCCAGTTCACGTTTTGCGCTTTATCACAAACCGAAAGTAGACGAAGTAAAAGATTTGGCGAACCGTGACTCTCAAAATAGGTTTTATATCGAAGCGATGTCGCATCTCAGCCAACCAAAAACAGTTCTATTTAGTGGTTTGTAACTTCTAGTATTGAAATTAGCGCACTCATGATTCGTTCCATTGTTATATTCGTTTGTTTATCACCCAAAAAAGAATAAATGTCACATTATGTGATGGATTTACCCCCACAAATAATAAACGTGATGGGTCACAATAAGCGTGATTGTGTGTATTTTTGCTCCAAATTAATAAACGTGCCGGCACGTTTATTTGGCACCTGAGAGTATGCTCTTAATCAGCACGAGACTGATAACAGTAGGTTTTAAACAACGTGTACTTTATCAATTTTGCTACAATCTTTATCACTCTGAGGAGTATAGTCGAAATTACGTGTATTAAAAGTCAAAATCTGGTGCGAGATAAAAAAAAGTCTTCCATAAATGACAAGTTACATACCAGTAGTCTGGCTTTGTCGGCTAAACATCGAAGATGCATGCCGTCATCTTTGATGTTCCGATGTCCAGTAAAACAATGTGCAATGTCTCCACTGAGTCCGTCGGCAAAGATCAATGCAATCGTTTTCAATGGAGTATATACGGCCTGGTCATTTGACATCTATGCTACGACTCACTACATGTAGAACGGTATCATGGATACTCAAGAAATGCATAAATCAGATGTCTGGGCGCATTTCCGATAACAAAAAGAAATTCGCAGAATGCAAAATCTGTAGAGTTAATCCTATTTACGTACGCATGGTTTTATCTTCTAACATTACTGAGTTTGAGTAATCTCATTGGACGAAGTTCCAATGAACTCGCATCGAAGTGGTGTTGCCATGCAGTTGGACATGTTTGCGTCCCAATGATTAATTCTCAGCATTTGATTGTGTTCTAACAGAAAACACCGTTTTCAGCAGGTTGCATTTGTTAACTACATAGTTCATGAAACTTCATAATTGTGTTTATCTGCCGTTGGTCATCCTATGCATCTCAAATGGCTGAAGAATACCTGAGTCGCATGACCTAATATTCGCCCAGTCACGCAATCGCTATACTGACAATAAAAAACTTCCGCGATTTGCATGTACGAAAATATATATAGGTCACACAATATTCTTCCCAAACGAGAACGACAAAAAGTCGGGCAGCAGTTGCGACTGCAATACAAACAGGTCAAGCATGACGCGTCTATTTATAAACACTGCATGTTTTAGTTGACTGTGTCACCTGTCAAGTTGTCAACACATGGCTTATTACCGTTCGTGTTTGGTGATTTACATTCGTTTAATACAAGCCATGTCTGTGTAAACATTACATGAGTTCGCCATGCAGTTAATAAATCAAATTATGATGATATATTGGTACATATTATGGTGTAAATAATGGCTGTAAAATCATAGGTTGAAAATAGCGGATATCCGGTTATGATCCGGTTACACGTCGCGGTTAACCGGCTACAAAAATAGGTCAACCGTTTCAGCACTAACCGAGACTAATTGATGAATACTGAGACTAATTGATGAATGCCGAGACTAATTGATGAATACCGAGACTAATTGATGAATACCAAGACTAATTGATGAATACCAAGACTAATTGATGAATACCTTTACACATGTGTCTGCAGTAAGTAACAGCAGCAGCACTATCTCTATGCTCTCCGTTACGCCACATGGCAAATTTATTCTCTCTCCACGATAGCGTGAGTCAGATGTCCACGTCAGAGATGAGGGATACTCAACAAAGGCAAGAAGATGTAGTAAGGTTATGACAATGTATCGCAGTCTGAAAAGAGAAATCACCATGGAAACCAGACTAGTAAACAGAGAGTAAGGTTTTCACCATCTATTGAAGTTACCATGGAAACCAGTAAACAGATAGTAAGGTTATAACCATCTATTGAATTTACCATGGAAACCAGTAAACAGATAGAGTAAGATTATCACCATCTATTGAAGTTACCATGGAAACCAGTAAACAGAGAGTAAGGATATCACCATCTATTGAAGTTACCATGGAAACCAGTAAATAGAGAGTAAGGTTATTACCATGGAAACCAGTAAACAGATAGAGTAAAGTTATCACCATCTATTAAAGGTGGATTATCTCTTTGTAAACATGTATTATATAGTTACCGGGGTATAAAATATTAGATCTGGATCGAAGACTCCTGTCCGGAAATGCTTCTATCGATTAATATTAATTTTATTTCGAATATTTTCTGGTCTAAAAAGGTGTGTTTGTTCAGCTAACGAACAATATTGGTTACTGTTAACAGAGACCAGAAAT
Source organism: Siphonodentalium dalli (assembly GCA_032622095.1). NCBI lineage: Eukaryota > Metazoa > Mollusca > Scaphopoda > Gadilida > Siphonodentaliidae > Siphonodentalium > Siphonodentalium dalli. The sequence continues at coordinate 88,046,779 of CP136061.1, read as the reverse complement.
TATATTGTGCAATTTTGTCACAAATAAACGTTAATTATACTCATTATCGCTCTATATCGCAATACGGTCTCATCCGAATGGTCGGTTCTAAAAATAGTAACATAAATGGGCCCGATTTAATATTCGAAATAAAATCAATATTAATTGATAGAAGCTTTTCCGGACATAGGACTTCAGTTCATATCTATTATTTTATACCCACGCAACTAGTTAAAAAAAATTATTTAAAGAGATAATCCATCTTTAAAGTTACGTGACACATTGACAATTTTCCCATGCATTGTCAAACTCAACTATTGTTGGAAAACTGAATATAGGCGATATATCCATAATCCATTTTACTCATTGCAATATATAGGAGACATCATCTTCGTCTTTTTATCAGTCAACGATATTCATGACTGATTATTCTTTCACATCTTGTTGTACATCTATTTCTAAAAACTATGATTCTCACAAACATTTACTATGCCAGGAAGGCACTCCATATTTGGTAAACGATTTATTACGTCATGTTGGAAATGCCACATCATCGTAGAAATCAAATATAATGGACACTTCTAGAGATGTACATCCGTTAGGATATTCATCAGCTTTTCAACGAGACTGTCGCAACACATGTTTAACCCTTTCTGTACTAAAGCATCATTGATGAGCAGTTATCATTCAGATAGAAGAGTTCAACAAACGACCATAGGTTGAGGACTTGAGGTTGAACTTATTATCTAAACATTTCCCTAAATAAATAGCACTTTTGTTTATCAGTTGTCTGCTTTTATCACCTTAACATCCCTCCAAATAAATAATAGACAATTCCGATGAACACTTTTTAACTGACTGGAGAAATCCAATCCATTCAGTACAGAAAGGGTTAACCCTTTCTATACTAAATACTCATTGACAAGTAGTTCCCTTAGGAAATGTTCAGATAATAAGTTCAACAAACAAGCTATTGTTTAAGTTATTATCTGAACATTTCCCACCAATGGATATGAATCATTCTGTTCCTGTATTCTGACTGCCATCTGCTTTTATTGCCTGAACACCCCTCCAAATTAATACTAGACTCTGTTTAAATGTGTATTTTGTAATTACATTAATATCCTAAATAATGGACTACTTAACCACAGCAGAATATTGGGTAATTTTTCAGGATTTAGTCGGAAATATGACTTGTTGCCATTCATAGGAAATCTCTCACTAAGAGCTTTCAGATGAATGGCAACAAGTCATATTTCCGACTAAATCCTGAAAAATTACCCATAATTCTGCTGCGGTTAAGGAGTCGATTATTTAGCGCATTACTGCATGGTAGAATCCATTGAGTACAGAAAGGGTTAAAGCACAAAAGATTTGAATATTATCATATAAAATTTTGGAAAACACGCCATCTGAACAACAAAAATATTTAGCCTTTGATGTGTCCCGAATCAAACACTGATAAACAAACATAAAAAACTCTTGTCAACAACTACAAATAACTTATATAAAGAGAGTGAAATTATTTATAATAAATTTTATTGAAGATACCTGAGCAGAGCACAATTATTTGCCATGCAAGTTTGAACACACCAGTGGAGTCTTTCTCTAAACTTTAAGGTACTGTTCACGATATGCTATATATCGGTTAACAACTGCATTTTGGTCGTATCAGCATTTTATTTTTATTGTCACACAGCAGGGGAGATAATTCCATAAAACTGACGTGACACAACAATAAACCCCAATAGACAAAACCATAGACATCATACATAGATTTAAAATTACTAATAAATAAATACATGTTTACACATTAAAGTGTGCTAATAAACGTTACACTTACACATTTGTTAATTTGGAATGTGAATATCGGTATATCTTCAGTGATTTCGCGTCAACTTTGTGGTTGATAGACCGGTACTGAAGAAGACAAAAAGACAAATCTAATTAATAATCATAAGGTTTCAAATCATCTTATATTGGAATGCAATGGAAGGAATGTGTCACCAAAAAAAAAACTATAGGTAGAACTGTCCCAATAGGACAAAGGATACCCCCGCAGTGCAACTACATGTATAATAAGTGTAGCCATATTAACATATTTGTTTTTTCAAAAAAAAACAAGCAGTCGCAGACGGCGGTATCCCCCGCCGAAATGTGCAGTTGGGGAAGTGCATTCTTAATAATGTTTGTGTTCTCAGTATGTGCTAAACAAGTGGTGGGATTTTGTCAAAAAGCCTGGCTTGCGAACTCATTTTAGGTACTGGTCATGGGAATGAATATACCAATAACCAAAGTCCAATAACTCTGCTGAAAATATACGGCCGGACCTGGTTTGCGAACTCGTTCTAGATACTGGTCTTGTGAACTCATATATCAAAAATCTTTGAAATCCGTTGATATTTGTGGAAATGAGCCCTGAGACGTCATCTATTTGCTATTTGGTAAATTCGACAAAAATAATAAACAAAGTCCAATAACTCCGGTAAAACTATCCAGCCGGACCTGGCTTGCGAACTCATTCTAGGTAATGGTCAGGTGAACTCATATACCAAATATCTTTGAAATCTGTTGAGATTTGTGGAAATGAGCCCTGTGACGTCGTCTATTTGCTATTTGGTAAATTTGACAAAAATAATAAACAAAGTCCAATAACTCCGGTAAAAATATCTGGCCAGACCTGGCTTGCGAACTCATTTTAGGTAATGGTCAGTTGAACTCATATACCACAAATCTTTGAAATCCATTTACATTTGTTCAAGTTATGACTCTTACAAATTCGGGACGGACGGACGGATGGCGCGACAGACAGACGGAACCCATTACTATATCCCCTGCAAATTTAAAATTTTGGCGGGGGATAAAAACACAAGGAATTACAAGCTTGGACAAATTTATGCATGTTGGAAAACATTTCTAAGACAAAAAGGGAGATAACTCCATTAAAAACAGTTGGATGGACCTCATAATCACAGGTTCCCATGGTACTAAATATACGTGTACAGTTTCAAAATAATTGACTGAAAAATGCAGAAATACAAGCTCGGATAAAATTACGTACATGCCCCGTCGGACAGCTCGACAGATGGACGAACAAGCTGATTCCATTATACCCCCCCCCCATCCATAACCTCGTTAAGAGGGGTATAAAAATTAGCTGAGCTCAAAGCTAGCCTTGAAAATTTAATAGCATTTATAGCAACCACCAGTGCGCCGCAGGTGCACATGGTTGTTTATACCTTAGGCACAGGTGAATGACGTGATATATTTTTTTCAATATCCACCAATGATTTTTCAAAGATAGCGGGTATGGATTTTGGAGAAATTGTCATGTTACTTCTTGTTAGCAACTGTGTGGAGATTGCCGAAGCGTGGATTCGGAAATGAACCATCGCAATGAAAATGAAATTAGTTATACTTAACAGCTTACAAAGAATTTTTCATGTGATTGGCCTATTAATTAGACCAATTTCATTAGTTAGCTTAATGAAAACCAGCGAAGGCGTCATGGCACGGTTTCTGACATCATTTATGTCATTTTGAATTTGCGTGCCAGAATCCAGACAAGATTATCAAGATTGCACAATTTACGACAAGTCCTGTCAATTTGCCTCAGCCGGGACCACTGCGTGATGTTTCTTAAATTATTCTTAGCGCAATATATATGTCACCGATATAAGGCAAATTTGAAGCCCAGCAAATATGGTTGCCCCACTACGTGTCACATACGATTCATATTAATTCACATCAACAGACATGGCTCAATCAAACCCAAATTGTCGCAATTCTATACAAAATTTATTAACCTCATCCACTAAATTTGATTCAAGTCTGGATAAAGCTCGGCCCGAATCAAATTTAGTGCACTCAGCAAGCCTTGAAATAGGGTGTCTGTCATTTTCAGAATGAGGTCCCCAGAGGGTGAATTTAGTGATGCTACCCCACATAGCGGGCTAGCATCACCAAATTCACCCTCTGGGGACCTCATTCTGCTTACACCTCAGCAGAATGAGGTTCCCAGAGGGTGAATTTGGTGATGCTAGCCCGCTATGCGGGGTAGCATCACTAAATTCACCCTCTGGGGACCTCATTCTGCAAATGACAGACACCCTATTTCAAGGCTTGGCACTCAGTTTATAAATTTTGTATAGAATTGTGACTCATTAGAGATCCTGTATATATGTATATTCTCAATGTAATAACTGTCAATGTGTGTATCATTGTAGAGACTTATTTTACCGTGAAATGGTTCTCTAGTGGTCAGCATTAGCCAACAAATAATATTTTCTTTGTCAAAAAGGGACCAACTTCCCCTCAAGTACAAACCCTGGAACCATACCAAATTTAATTCCATCCAGTTCAGACTTACTAAACTTATCATCTGGAAGTGTAAAAAGCAAATGGAAGGATGACAAAATGAGCGAAACAAAATCAATGGCAAACAAGTAACGCTGAATTGGTCATTGGCACACGGTTTCGAGCAAAAAGACACCCATGATCTCCCAAATGTCCAAAAAGTAGTGCTGAAACGGTTGCCCTATTTTTGTAGCCGGTTAACCGCGACGTGTAACCGGATCATAACCGGTTATCCGCTATTTTCAACCTATGACTTTACACTTATTATTTACACCATAATATGTACCAATATATCAGCATAATTTGATTTATTAACTGTATGGCAAACTCGCGTAATGTTTACACAGACAGAGCTTCTATTAAACGAATGTAAATCACCAAACATGAACGTCACAAAGCCACGTGTTGACAACTTGGCAGATGACACAGTGAACTAAAACTCGCTGTTTTTATACATAGACGTGTCATGCTTGACCTGTTTGTACTGTATTTGCGACTGCTACCTGACTTGTTATCGTTTTCGTCTTGGGAAGAATATTGTGTGACCTATATACATGTTCGTACATGCAAATATCGGCAGTGTTTTATTGCCATTATAGAGATTGCAGGACTGGCCGATTATTATGTCATGTGACTCAGGTATTCTAACTGCTGGGTGTTCTTTGGCAACTTGAGATTGATAGGATGACTGACATCGATAAACACAATTATGAAGTTTGTGAACTTTATGAAGTTAACAAATGAAAATTTAAAAAACAGCTGAAAACAGTGTTTTCTGTTATAAGACAATCAAATACTGAAAATTTATAATCACTAGTAATTTTGTAGGATGCAAATAAGTCAGACTGCACGGGAACACCACTTTGATTCAAGTTCATTTGAACTTCATCGACTGAGATTACTCAAACTCAGTAATGTTAGAAGTATAGACCGAGCGTATGTAAATAGGGTTGGTTCTCAGAGTTTACATTCTGCCAATTTCTCTTTGAAATGTGCCCAGGCATCTGATTTACTCATTTTCTTGGGTATCCATGATACTGTCTACAAGTAGTGAGTCGTAGAGTACATGTCAAATGACCACACCGTACTGCAGTGAAAACGATTGTATTGATCTTTGCCGATGACCCAGTGGCGTCAGTGCACGTGTTTTTACCGGACATCGGAACATCAAAGATGATGTCATGCATCTTTGATGTTTAGCCGCCAATGCCAGACTATGTAATCTGCCATTCATGGAAGACTTTTGATCTGAAGGACCTTAACACGTTAGTTTTTATCAGTGGCATTGCATGTGTGTATAACATAGCGGTTAACCGGTTGATCGTAGTTCAACCGGTTGCCGATGGTAGCCGGTTGTCAACCGGTTATCCGGATATCCGTTTCATCACTACCAAAAAGACACCAAGGATCTCAAAGTCTCATCAAACAATGGGAATTTAGATTAGTCATCTACTATATCTTTATTAATATTATTATAATAAATATTTGTTTGTGCTCAGAGTGAAATATCAATGGAATTTAAATGGACATACAGACCATCCGTTTTGAGTCTGACTGGCAGCGCAGTTCCTTATTAATATATAGCAGATGAGTAATCTAAATTCCCATTGTTTGGTGACAATTTGAGATCCTGGGTGTCTGTTTGCTCGAAACCATGCGACAATGACCAATTCAGCTCAAGTAATAGTCCAAGTCTTCTCGTACTAAAACCAGCTAAGATATTTTGATGGCGAGATGCTGGCATTTAAATGCCAGCATCTCGCCATCAAAATATCTTAGCTGGTTTTAGTACGAGAAGACTTGGACTACTCAAGTAACTGCCCATTAGTAAGTAGTGAATGGATTAAAATGAAGAGTAATAACTCAACTTACTGTGTAAGCATCTTCAATAAACACAACAGCCTGCATGATCTTCAGTTGTTCTGCAAAATGTTATATTTTTAATAACGAATTTTATTAGTTATCTTTGGCAACATTGGGGGTACATGTACATTGTCTGGCTGAAGAAGGCCATGAGGCCGAATATTTACGAAACAAAAGTATTTTCAATCTATACATTAACATGATGCCCCTCTGGACAATATTCCACATAACTTATGATTAGTCACCTGGGTAAGAGGTGGCGTTTGCTGCGAAGAGTGCGATATTTGGTACCATAAATCCTGCATGGAGATGTCAACAGCAGAATATGAAAAACTGGCAAACCCAAGTATACAATGGTACTGTTGCAAATGCGACAATGTCAGTATAGACAGCTTCACCTACAGGAGTTATGAACTGGAAACCTCAAGCGACTATTTTTACCCTGACTCAATAAATATAAGTCTCAATAGCCTAAACAACTCTGTTTTTAACCCACCGAGAACCAGCAGCCCAGCTGCTTCATCGCCACATCAGACGACCACTGCTACAGCTACGAGGAAAGGAATTCAAATATCATCGAGTGAACGCACCAGCTCGTCCAACCAAATATATGAACTCCCCGACAAACACAATATGAGGATAATGACAACAAATTGTAGAAGCGTACAACACAAGACAGTCAATGACTGTGGGGTCGCTCACCAGACTGCAAAGACTGATAAGACTGGGACTCTGGAGACCACAACAGTCAGAACTTTTCATAATCACTTTAAAAGAAGTAGATATCTAAAGAGTTAAATCTAAAACAAACAATTTGGAGTTATGTCCCTGGCCCCGCCCACATTTGACCCAGTGACCTGATTTGAACAAATCTGAACCCCAGTCACCCAAGGATCCTTCATACCAAATATGAACCCATATAGCCTGATGGTATTTGAGAAGAAGTCACTTTAAGAATACTATGGAGGGAAAGAGTTATGGCCCTGGCTTCGCAACTATTTCAAGTGAACTCATTTGAACAAATCTGAATGTGAGTCACCTAGGGAACATCCACACCAAATATGAAACCATTCGGTCTTATTGTTCTGAAGATGTTTAAAAGAATTACTATGGTGGGAAAGAGTTATGGCCCTGGCTTCGCAACTATTTGACCCAGTGACCGCATTTGAACAAATCTGAATGAGAATCACCTAGGGAACATCCACACCAAATATGAACCCATTTGGTCTTATGGTTCCAGAGGAGAAGATGTTCAAATAATTGTTGTCGGACGGATGGACGGACAGACGATGGATGGACGAGGAGTGATGACTATAGCTCCACCGGAGCACGGGTAGGGTGGCTGGTTGGTAATTAAATCTCTTATCTCCGCCCCTATTTGAACAAACGTGAATCCCCATCTATGAGATCCATTCATTTGGTAATTTCAGACATTAGATTTTAAGAGTTGAACTGAACTGATTTTCCTAAAATGACCCCAAATCTGAAAAAATCTAAACCCCAGTCACCGAAGGACCATCCATACCAAACATAATCTAAATAGTCCAGATGGTTCTTGAGAAGAAATTGTTTTAAGAATTACTATGGAAGGAAAGAGTTATGGCCCTGACTTCTCACCTATTTGACCTGATGAACTCATTTGAACAAATCTGAATGTGAGTCACCTGGGGGACATCCACACCTAAATATATAAACCCATTTGGTCTTTAATATGTATCTGGAGAAGAAAACAATTGATGGACGGATAGAGACATAATGACAGATGGATGGATGGGAGAACAGTCTGACATAGAGACTGACAAATTCAATCCAATATACCCCCCCCCCCCAAGTTTTCTTTGACAAAATCAGGGTATAATGAGTTCAACTGGATACTGGTGGTTAAGAACATAATATTCGAACAGACAAGCCTGAACAAATTGTCTGACATTTGCAGAATGAGGTCCCCAAAGGGTGAATTTAATGACACAATCCTGCAATGTGGGCTAGCATCACCAAATTCACCCTCTGGGGACCTCATTCTGTGTAGGCCTCAACTGCTATGGGAGACATAGCATTAGATTGAAGTTCTCCAGTTAAAGTTGGTGATGTGCACCCATTGGGCACCTCAATTATGCATTTTATATTCACAAATTAGGGGATATAGAAACTAAACAGAAGGGCTAAAGTAAGTAAAAATGTCAATTTAAGTGCCTATATACTTCCCAGAAGATGAGGCCTAAGCAGAATGAGGACCCTGGCTAGTGTATTTGGTGACGCTAGACTGCTGTGCAGGGTAGCATAACTAAATTCACCCTCTGGGGACCTCATTCTGCAAATGCCAGATAGAAGACAAATTTAATCCAATATATACCCCCCCCCCCATTTTTCTTTGAATATTAGTCGTATGATTTCATCTGGATAAGTGGTGATTAAAACAATAATATGAAATGGCCAAACCTGAATTTAGTATGTCTGACATTTGCAGAATTAGGTCCCAAAAATGTGGATTTAATGACAATATTCTGTAAGGCAGGCTAGCATCACCAAATTCATCCTCAATCTGATTAGGCCTCAATGGCCAATAAAACCAAGGAACAGATTGAAGTCCTACAGTTGAAGTTGGTGATACACACCCATTGAGCACCTCAATTATGCATTTTATCTTCTGCAAATTAGGGGGACATTGAAACTGAACAGGTGGAAAAAAGTGACTAATTCAATGAAGTCCTACAGTTGAAGTTGGTGATACACACCCATTGAGCACCTCAATTATGCATTTTATCTTCTGCAAATTAGGGGGACATTGAAACTGAACAGGTGGAAAAAGTGACTAAATCAAACTGTCAATTTGATACTTAGGATACTTCCCAGAAGATGAGGACTAAGCAGAATTAGGTCCCTGGCGGGTGTATTTGGTGATGCTAGCATGCTGTATGGGGTAGCAACACTAAATTCACCACCTGGGGACCTCACTATGTAAATGTCAGACACACTATTTCCAGACTTGAAGAAATCAAAGCCATTCACAGTATCATTGAATGTCAGTCATCACCTAACATTGAATGGAAGCACCAGTTTGTTGTTAAATTGCTACAGATATGTTTAGATTAGAATAATACATGTCATCTGGCCAGTTTATATAATTAATGACCTGTACCTTTACATATATATATGCCTCTGTGGTGAGAAGAGGTATTAAATTGAGAGGTGATATGGCTTGGAAGGGATGTTGGTTGATGGCAGGGTTGGGCCTGGGCCATGTGGGAGGGGGTGGGTGGGGGAGGGTGGAATGTTTCCATAATTTCATTAAAGAGTAAAGTTTCATAACTCTGCAGATGTTATATATAATGGTGTCACTTTTTTTCAAATTTTAAAACATGTTTAAAAAAAATTGTCCCAGAAGATGAGGCCTAAGCAAAATAAGGTAATTGAGGGTGTATTTGGTGATGCTAGCCTGCTGTATGGGGTAGCAACACTAAATTCACCATCTGGGGACTTCATTCTGCAAATGTCAGACACACTATGTCCAGGCTTGGAGAAATGAACAATGGACTATTCATTGTAGACTGGTAGAATAGTTGTTTAGCTAATGTCATGTCCTGTAATGACAGATGGTAAACTGGTCTGAAGCAAGCAGTCTGAAGCAAGAGTATTGGGTGACCACACTATGATAAATTGGCTTTTTCAATAATACAGGCTTCAATGTTCTCTTAAAAATTAATAGTGCATAGCAAAGAGGTCTGAATTATAAAGGGCCATAACTCTGTTAAAATATATCGGATCAAACCCATATTTTAACTTGATCTGTATATAAGTGTCAAAAATTCATATACCAAAATTGGTGTTGATCAGATGAAAAATGTTTGAGTAATCCTGTCTTGGATGAATTCTATATCAAAACAAGAGTGGAAGGGGTTAAATAAACAATACCAAAATCCATACAGATGAAGAACATGCCAAGAAAAATCTAGGTAAGAAATATGAGGCTGTGATGTGTCCTAAACAAAAATTAAAGGTCAAAATGCAAAAATTAATTTTTTTTGTTTTTAAAGTTATGTCCCTGGCTCTGCCCCTATTTGACCCAGTGACCCCATTTGAACAAATCTGAACCCCAGTCACCCAAGGTATCTATGTACCAAATATAAGCTAAATCGGCCAAATATTTTTTTAGAAGAAGTCATTGTAAGAATTACTATGAGTTATGGCCCTGGTTTCTCAACTATTTCAAGTGAACTCATTTGAACAAATCTGAATGTGAGTCACCTAGGGAACATCCACACCAAATATGAAACCATTCGGTCTTATTGTTCTGAAGATGTTTAAAAGAATTACTATGGTGGGAAAGAGTTATGGCCCTGGCTTCGCAACTATTTGACCCAGTGACCGCATTTGAACAAATCTGAATGAGAATCACCTAGGGAACATCCACACCAAATATGAACCCATTTGGTCTTATGGTTCCAGAGGAGAAGATGTTCAAATAATTGTTGTCGGACGGATGGACGGACAGACGATGGATGGACGAGGAGTGATGACTATAGCTCCACCGGAGCACGGGTAGGGTGGCTGGTTGGTAATTAAATCTCTTATCTCCGCCCCTATTTGAACAAACGTGAATCCCCATCTATGAGATCCATTCATTTGGTAATTTCAGACATTAGATTTTAAGAGTTGAACTGAACTGATTTTCCTAAAATGACCCCAAATCTGAAAAAATCTAAACCCCAGTCACCGAAGGACCATCCATACCAAACATAATCTAAATAGTCCAGATGGTTCTTGAGAAGAAATTGTGTATTCGCATATATAAGAGAATGCACTTACAAGGTCATTGTAAATATTGTTTGGCTAGTGTATTCTCTTATACAGTAATGCTCTAATTAATCGACTCCTTAACCACAGCAGAATTATGGGTAACTTTTCAGGATTTAGTCGGAAATATGGCTTGTTACCATTCATCGGAAAGCTCTCCCCGAGAGCTTTCCGATGAATGGCAACAAGCCATATTTCCGACTAAATCCTGAAAAGTTACCCATAATTCTGCTGTGGTTAGGGAGTCAATTAATTAGGGCATTACTGTACATGTATTAGGATCACTCTAGTGCAAATTGGAGAATTTACCACACAGGCTGAAGAAACGTAATCAACCGAAAGATAGTAATATGTTTGTAATAAAATACGAATACACTCTACCAACATGGATACACACAGGCCTTTAAATTACCCAAAATTCACGGCGTTTAACGATGTCCCCAAATTAAAGAGATGTCCCCAAATTAATTTTTTTTTTTATACAAATACACAATCTAAAATTGGATATATATCATATGTCAAATCTATTTAAAAGGGCAGGATTTATTAAAGTGATGAAATTTTTTCAGAAATGTAATAAAACTTCAATTAAACTAGTACAGGATGGAAATATATCTCATTCTATTGCGAGATATATGTCCTGTTAGAAGCCATGCAAGATATTGTATTTCACGGGTTTAGATTTAAAAAATTTCTCACGACGTGACGAACCATGGTCGGCACGCCGTGTCCGATATCCCCAAATTAGACCAATATAAAGGCCTGCTCTAATGCCATTTCCGAGAGAGGTTTCAGCCAAATGCAATTGTTACTGGGAAAACATCAGGGATCGACAAAAGATGAGACTCTTGATAAACTAATTAGAACACGCATGTTTCCACTCCATCAATGAAATTATAAATATATTTGACAAGGACTTCAACAAAAACAGACATATTAAGTTACATTAGTTACAGTGAAACATTAAAGGGTAATGAAGTCATTATGAACACTAAATTTGGGCATTTTAATTTTTATGATTTATCATTGTGGGGCTATCTCGTATTATATCCAACAGAATGTATGCAGCATATGGATGGGTTTGTGCCATGGATGATTGCAAAATACACTCATACAGGTGCTCTTTGAAAAAATGGAAACAACAAGATAATTTTAATGAAAATGAGTTATTCTTAAAGCACATGAGTGTATAGGGCACTCATTCATTGCTCAATTTATTCATTTGTTGGCTGTATGGATCTTGTTGGGTATAATGTGAGATGGTCCCATAAAATGAATGGCAATATTTAGTGTCCAGTACCCCTTTAAAACATCAGTTTTGCCTAGATTAGTAGTTACAGTAGTTACTTGTTATTAGTTCAAAATAAAGGAAATACTGATTCTGTTGCTCACCACACGAAGTGTTTATGATTAACTTGATCTAAGTAATTGTGTAATGACTTTTAGATAAGATATACCTGTACAGTCAGTTTTGGCAACTGTAACTTAATATAATATATCTGTTTGTTGATGAGCCTATTTGAACTTTCTGGATTTAAATTTTCATTAAATATTTTCACCCTTTTTATGACCTGTTTGTGTGTGTATATACTAACTATTACTATATTGCTTCATTTGACCACAACATATCAACTTTCTAACTTTTTTCAGGTTCACATTAAATTAAATTTTAATTGGCAATACCCATGATCAGTATGTTGGTGGACTGCTTGGAGAAATTTCAAGCACCATACATCTATAAAATGGCTTTGTTGATGTCAAATGATCCAATATTCCCAAGTGGTCAATAAATATCAGATTGTAACTTACAAAACTTGAAAATATAAGGGTAATATAACATGCTGAATGCTTCAGAACCAACCAGATAGATTCCATTTTAGGCTAACGTTTAAAAAAATTGACGGTACCCCCCCTTCCGATCCAACCCCCGCGGTTTCCCAAAATGTCCCCAAATTAGGCGAATCTAAAGGCCTGATACACATGAACCCAAAATCATTAATTTCAGCTGAAGTTACCATATTGAGAGTCGCTATCATAATCTGTGTTCATCGAGGCCGCTTGCTGTGTAGCGAACAGGATGGAGCCGGAACTAAATGATGACTTCCTCGAGTCCACTTCAGAATCATCATAAATTTGGTCTGTGTTTATATCCTCGGGTAGTAAATTAGTTGCCATGTTTACATCAGTTGGAAGTCGTTTTTATGAGTGAGATGTGATCATTCTACATGTATACTCATCCCAAACCTCACCCTGCAACAAAGAATCCTACTTTTAAAATGGTCAATAATGTTAACGTGAAAGTAAATACAAGTTTTTTTTTAAAGGGTGGTCTTGGGTTTTTATTTTTTATTGAGAAAACAAATATAACAATTGGGACTGAATACATTAAAGATACGGGCGGCCTTCGCGGTGGGCATAGCTCTTAAAATAGTCACATCTGCTAAAACTGCCATATAAAACATGTGATAATCATACAAGACAGAGTTTTCCCCCTTGCTATTGTGGTCAAAGTTTTGTCTCTGTAGAGTAGAAGGTGAAGGTTAGCACCCTCTATCAAGGCCAAGGTCATTGGCACAGTATTATGGCAGCATCATACCTTGTACACAGCCTTCAAGGCTTCATAGACCATTTTACAGATAACCATTTTGACTGTTGCATTCTGGGCCAGAAACTATCCAAACAAAGCCATGTGCTTTACGGGTGCATGCATTTACTATGGGGGATTTAGGGTGGGTCTATAAAACTAATTATAACTTTGGTATATGTCATAGTTTACGCGAGAAATTTTAAACATATATCAGGGACATGTACCCCTTCTAGAATGTTCAAAAACATTTCCAGTTGCTTGTCGTATTTTAATTGATTTTATGCGATGAAATAATGCGAAAATTCAGAAAATTGCACTAATCTCTCAATATTTTGCGGTTTTAGTAAACGCCTGATAAAACTCGTTCTATTGGGAATTTTTAAACCAAATTTTCAGATAATATAGAGTAAACACAGTACTATCGGAATATCGTCAAGGAGTTCTGTACATTTGGTATTAATTAACCCTCAGACTGCCGAAGCTGCCGTCAATAAATTCGTTTTTTCGTGTTCGACGAAAATGAAACTTGTCTGTTTAAAGGTCCCATTTTCGTGTCGAATGGTGATAGAATCTCCATTTGTCAAGTTCGTGGATAAATTACGTCACAATTAATCGGCTTATGTCCGCGGCCATAAACCTGTGTTTTTATAACAATTTATTTGAGACAAACTGTTGCGCGCATACGTAGCAGACGGCGCTTATCAGTTGAAGTTAATAATCGTGAAGCCTGTATAACAAATGTTCAAATACAACAGAAAAAAATACGTAAAATAAATAGCGTGACCAATGAGCATTCACAAAACAATATACATCAGTTTTGAAAACGATTATAAATGAATTATCGTGTACCGGCGCTTTTGCGCAAGAAGGTTTTTAATATTCTCAATATTTTGCGGTTTTAGTAAACGCCCGATAAAAGTCGTTCTATTGGGAACTTTTACACCAAATTTTTAGAGAATATAGAGTAAACACAGTACTATCGGAATATCGCAAAGGAGTTCCGTGCATAATTAGCCCTCAGACTGCCGAAGCTGCCGTCAATAAATTCTCTCTTCGCACATCTGGCTTCGCATGCGTTTCACGAAAATGAAACTGTTTTATGAAAAACTTCATGTTTTAACTGACAACTGAAGCATTTGAGAGGGCGAGGTGATACTCTTTCATGTCTATTGTGACATGTTGAACCTAATCCATATGCTAGGGTTTCTTCAAAAGTTGTCTGAAAATGCCACCACTGCCTGCTATATATGCGACTTGGTTTGGAGAACAAAATCACCGGAGTGAAGGAGAAGATCTCTCGATCTTTTCGACCATCCCGGGCGCTTCGCACCCTTCTACTCTCATTCAACAAAATCACTTCGCTTCGTGCCCATCTACTACCCTTACAAAAACATAAATTGAAAATGCCTTCAAATCGCTGTGCAGTTTTCGGTTGCAATAATGACCGATGTAACCCAGAAACGTGAGTATTATTTAATTTGATATGAATATTCGTACATGTACTATAAGTTTATTGATTTCCTACAAAAAACTTTCAAGTTTAGAGTAATTCGGAAGGTCATTTTATACCATATAAAACGGAACCAATAAAGAGCGTTTATGTTCCCATTACATGACCGCAAATATGTGTTTTCAATATACATCGATGTGTTAAGATGGAGATGCACGTTTTGCATAAATATTAAATACAGCAAAATATGGCAAGAGATTTCAACAAAGTATTTCTTTCGATCTATCTGGCGAAAAATCTTGAATTTCACATCTTCGTTGTATGTAGAATCTGAGCATTTATTAAGAGACAACAAAAACTCCAGGCATAACAACTTCGCTTTTTGGGTATTAACCGTTTTCTGTTGATCATCTGCCGACTGAATAACTGGAAATTTCTGTGTGTGTGCCAACTCGGCTAGCTGCACTTTCTCATCTTTTTTTCGTTTAGTTGATGGAACACCACGGTCGTTTAGGAAGGTTTTTAGTTCGCTGTCTGTACATCAACTGGTCATGCTTCTATTTTATATACCCCATAAAACTTCCGTTAGATGTTCTCACTTGTGTTTCAACAATTCACCGAAAGTGACGACGTGTCATGTATACTAAACATGTGTGATATACGGCATGAATTTGGCAAAGTATGACTTGTGTTCACTGCGTGCTCACCAAAGAATCACAATAGACTGTAACAACACCCGTGATGTTTTACTTCAACTTTCAAAAGAGGAAGTTTGAACACATTTTGTATTGTTTGTTTTGTTTAGCCTAGAACAAAATCCAATGATTGCGTCCATTAAAAACCTTCTTGGGCAAAAGCGCCGGTACACGATAAAGAGCGTTTTCATTTATAATCATTTTTACTCGTTTGCAAAACTGATGTATATTGTTTTGTGAATGCTCATTGTCATTGGTCACGCTATTTATTTTACGTATTTTTTTTCCCGTTCTATTTGAACATTTGTTACACAGGCTTCACGATTATGAACTTCAACTGATAAGCGCCGACTGCAGCGTATGCGCGCAACAGTTTGTCTCAAATAAATTGTTATAAAAACACAGGTTTATGGCCGCGGACATAAGCCGATTAAGTGTGACGTAATTTATCCACGAACTTGACAAATGGAGATTCTATCACCATTCGACACGAAAATGGGACCTTTAAACAGACAAGTTTCATTTTCGTCGAACACGAAAAAGCGAATTTATTGACGGCAGCTTCGGCAGTCTGAGGGTTAATTAATACCAAATGCACAGAACTCCTTTATGATATTCCGATAGTACTGTGTTTACTCTATATTCTCTGAAAATTTGGTGTAAAAATTCCCAATAGAACGACTTTTTTCAGGCGTTTACTAAAACCGCAAAATATTGAGAAATTAGTGCAATTTTCAGAATTTTCGCATTATTTCATCGCATAAAATCAATTAAAATACGACAAGCAACTGGAAATGTTTTTGAACATTCTAGAAGGGGTACATGTCCCCTGATATATGTTTAAACTTTCTCACGTAAACTATGACAGATACCAAAGTTATAATTAGTTTTATAGACCCACCCTAAATCCCCCATAGTAAATGCATGCGGCCGTAAAGCACGTGGCTTTGTTTGGATAGTTTCTGGCCCACAATGCATCATTCTCGCTATCTGTAAAATGGTCTATGAAGAGACGACAGAAAATCGCTTCGCAAATGAAACCTGGCGTCGCGATGATATAATTATAAAGAGAACATAAGGTATTATACTAAATGTAAGTCACAGGACAGGTGGTCAGATTGAAGCCATAATAGCAATGAATATGGAGATCGCCACGATCGATGACGTGTAACGGTGTATACCGTTTCTGATTTTCTCGACCCTATTCTTTATATTACATATACATGTATGATAAATTTATTTAATTTAATATCATCTTGTCAACCCCTGTGGCTGTGCCTCAAATTGAATGTCCTCATAGTATTACCTACTAATAGTAGTGAACATCCTTACCAAATTTCAGTGTGCATTTTTAATAAAACAGCATAACATTGACACCATCGGCATCAGCAGTATTGGATCTAATACACAGAGTGTGACTGATACTGTGATAGGGTAGCCTACATACTTTCAGCACGTGACTCATGAGCTGTGATTTTAGAAACTTAGAAAGTGACTGATTGTAAAATTTCTTCACCTGTTCACACAACTCTTGCACAAATCAGATGGCATAATCAGTGACAATGTCAGATATGATTCAGTGTTGTGTCTTTTCACCTTGTTGAATAACATAACATGGTCATTTTCATTATGTTCTTGATAATATGAATTGACTAAATTCCGAATCAGCAAGCTTTTCCATCCCAACAAATTTAAAAAGTTAAAAGCAAGAAACAGGAAGTGCTTAAAAACAATGTCACGTGATGAATTCACTGAAACGATTCCCTTTTCGATATTTACTTTTTCGACACGAGGCCTACATAATGGGTACATGTGCAAAATGATGAATTGTGAGACCAACTGTAAAGACTGATATCTGGATCTGGATAAATACGTCCAAGTAACCAAATTTGGTGTGACAGGACGGGCGGTGGGCGATGTTATTGCGCGGCGCCAGCAGCTGCTGCAGATGTTTCTGATAGCGCAGCTGCGAATTATTCTGGTGTGTTTAGTGCCACGACGTCTTGATGTAATTTGTTCCAGTACACTGCTGTGTCCACAAAGAATGAATGTTTGTAGTGGTCACAGGACGTTGGTGGTATTTCAAAGCACTTATTATTGTTCGTCTCTCTTCTCTCAAGGATATTTGTTATTTGATGGTCCTTGAATAGCTTTGGTTTAATTCTCCTCATTGCCTTTAAATAGCCTTAGTTAGGAAGTTGTTTGTTGGTATAGCCGGTACTGGCCAGCTAGACCCTCTGCCACATTATACAACTTAGTAGGTCAAGCGCTGTGTTTTTCGACGATATACTTTTGGAATATCCATAATATTGATTCAAAGGATGTGTTTTAGGGTCCCGTCAGGGGGGGGGGGGGGGGTCGGAAAAAATTTCCAGGCACGTATGATGATTTTTTTTTTCCGGCCTCGGACCACCCACCCACCCAATTTCTTCCGTTTCCGGCCTTTTTTTCCAGGCAATTTTGGACACCCACCCTTTTTTTTCCGTTTCAGGAAGTTTTTTCCGGTCAGTTTTGGACACCCACCCCCCTAAATTTGAGAAAATTATCAATTGAGCAACCAAATAGCTGATTATCCTGCATTATCATAATTTATTGCGCGATATTTGAATAGAACAGTGCATAATGAGATAACGATACTATTTGAATTTATCATATAAGTGTCATTAATCAAGAAATGTGTCAACATAATCACATTTCAAGGGATATATAGACAGAGTGCCAAAGTTTTTATTAACATTCATTTTCATAATATATAGTCACATGATCTAGTCACATAATGACATTTGAGTATTCTACATAATACATGGTACCGGTACAACAAATTTCAGATTATTTGATATTTTGATATTTGCTATGTGATATACAGTAATGCCCTAATTAATCGACTCCATAAGCACAGCAGAATAATAGGTAATTTTTCAGGATTTAGTCGGAAATATGGCTTGTTGTCATTCATCGGAAAGCTCTCGGTGAGAGCTTTCCGATGAATGTCAACAAGCCATATTTCCGACTAAATCCTGAAAAATTACTCATTATTATGCTGTGGTTATGGAGTCGTTTAATTAGGGCATTACTGCATGTATTGCTGGAATCAAATTGTTTATCAAAACATGTGGAAATACAACTGGTCATCCCAGTTGATCCAAGTTTGAAGAATAATGCTAATACCAAACATAACCATGATATAACCGCGCTACTCTTCTTGTGGCATCTCAGAAACCAGAACTGAGGAAACATGTTATAGCGTGTAATGGCAGGCTGGTAGCCACTGCCTGAAGTAATAGGCTTCGTAATAATTGGGAATAATATGATTGGATCAGTATGGATAGCCCAATTTCACTTCTTTTTTTGCTCACGATATCAGTGACGATAAAATCTTCGTTACTGTGATTAACATTACAAGCTGATCCACATTAACATGGAAAACAATGTGAAATTGTTCAAGCTGGCCTGCATGGCTGGCCTTCAATTTATTTGTTAAGATTTTATGTTTTACGTTGTCAAAAGTCTATTTTATTCCATTATTTATTATATCTTTATTTCCATGTCACATATGGTCAAGTGTGCTTTCATTTTATTACTTATTTTCAGCTGAGTTCTGCATAGTTATTCTTATTTTGTTGTATCAGTAGATGGAATCCTGATTAAATTTTATTTTTCCAATAGCGCAGTTTCTAGTTCTATCAAGTTGAATTTGGGTTATTGTTGGCCATTGTGCAACTGATCCAACTTCTGATAACCTCTATATGTAGTATAGCATTACTATTAACTATATATGACCCGTTTCTGTTCAAAACACATCAAAATAAGACTCAATAGCAGGAATGGAAAAAAAAATTGGCATATGGAAAAAACTGCTTTTTGGACCCAAGAGACACCCACCCACCCCATCATACGTGCCTGGAAAACATTTCCGACCCCCCCCCCCTGGTCCCGTAGGGAATTTTCAAACTGGTACCACGGCTTTCCAAATTTGGAAATTTCAACCCTAACAGTATATACCCCCAACCTAATGGCCCTATGGTTCAGGAATTGGGGTTTGGGTGTGCAAAAAAAATTCCAGACACAATGAGAGGGTGTGTAGTTGGTTCGAAGTTGGAAAAAAAAGCTGTGATACAAATTATTTTTGATCAACATATTTAATTATCAAAGATTAATTAGAAAACATCGAGATATTTCATCATCGAGTCAAGTAGATACATAATCAGAGAACCGCGAACAAACTGATTACACACTAATTCAAGACAGGAGCGACACAAACTAAGTCTAGCTGTCCCATGAGCTTTTACTAAGACAAAATGCTAACCTATTTTATGTATGCGCGGCGATGGCCAATTTTCTTGCATGTGTGGTGCCGGAATCCCGTGCCAAGGTTGAAAATGGAAATTTAGATGCGAAAATGCTCATTGTCACTAATACAACCAGTCTTGGCACTAATTTGAGAGATTGGAGAGATTGTTTATTCCTTCACTCAAGGGAGACGTTATATATATATACAAAACGCAAAGGACCTATCCGTATAGGTACCGCCCCAATTTCAATTATACGAACACGAGAGCAAAATATGTGTTAAAAAGCTACAATTGTGTTGAAATGTACATGTGGAACGTGTCCGGTTGACGAACGATATTTATACACATGTTTTAGTTCGGTTTCCTAAATAAAAAAGTAACTAAGACATCTGTTTACGCTGGACTAAACAATGCCAACGACCACACTCGGATCCTAATGTTATTTAAATTCCAATATTAATATAACAGATTTCATACTAAAACATGGAAATAGTAGTCCCGATCGATGATGCGTTATGAATATTAATTGTGCCGCGAGTATTTGTTTTATGTGAAGTCACGCTGGTCATCCGTGTAACGAGGACCCGGATAAGTAACGACGGACGCGACTAATCCTTCATACTTTCCACGAGCGATGAGTTCAGGTAGGTACACACAGATCGTTATTATAATACCTTGTCGGTTTCAGGAGACGACTTTGTTGTATTATTATCGTTAACAATATAGTTGGTTCTCCAATTACAACTTGTTATGTCATGCTGGATTATATATTTTAGCATCATTTGTAACACTAAACTATGAGGTTTCGATTTATCGAAGAAAATATGTTCAAATAACTAATGAAAATTCAGAAATACGAAACCTCCTCCCCAATACATGTTGTCGTGCCGGATGATGTGTGTACCGTTCACATATATAACATACCGTAGAAATTTCAGGATTGCTATAGATGCAAGTAAAGTGGACTTTTATTCGCGTTTCCAGCAACTTTGGTAGTAACGAGGACCCGTTGAATTTTATCTGGGAAAGTAACTGGACGCGAAAATTTGTAACGACGGACGCGTTTTTTTTCCTCAGAAATATTTACCTTCACATGATATGTCATGGGCATATATGGTCATGTTTGAAAAACAATAAAGGTAAAATATTTAGGATATGTCCAATTAATAATCAGATTTTTTTTTTGCACAACATAATCAGGGGGGGGGGGTGAAAAAAAAAATGCCGGGGTGGGTGGGTGGTCAAAGCCACCAACAAGCAATTTTTTCCGCAACTAAAAAAAAAATATCCTGCTTGTTTTTTAGTGTTTTGGCAATGAGTTGGGCTTCAAACCCACTTTGAATGAGAGAAATAATGTAATTCTAGCTGTAAACTGACTGCAGGCAGTTATCGTGTTGTATTTTGTTGCAAATTTTGAAATCCAAGATGGCCGCTGGCAGCCATGTTTTTTTGGCCGAATGACCTCAAAATGACTCATTCCTATTTACATGTCCATGTTAACATCCATGATAAATAGTATGCACATAAATTCATATACAGCTGTTTACAGTGAATTTCCCCCCCCGAAAATCTCTGTTTTAGTGTTAAAAGGGGGGGTGGGTGTCCAAAAATGGTCGGAAAAAACTGCCGAAAACGGAAAAAAAATTGGCGGTGGGGGTGGGTGGGTACAAAAAATGATCGAAAGGGAAAAAATGCCATACGTGCCTGAATTTTTTTTCCGACCCCCCCCTGACATAATGGGAAATATACTATAACACATCGGGGCGTGTCCATATCGTCTCCGTTGGGGCGGGTGATGCATGTCGACCTGGATTTTTCCAACTGTATCCCATTGAACCAAACCAAACACTCAAAATTACATTTGCACCCCCACATATAAACAATAGCCATGAATGAGACGGCGCGTCTTGTTATTTGTAAATTCGTATATTTCATTTTCAGACGGAGAAATATTGGTGCCTATTGAAGGTGAATTCCTGGAAGTCGATGACAGCCTAGATTCCCCAGTGATCCCGCCTTCTGCGTGGTACTGGTAACCAGCAGTGCCACGAATGTTGGAAGAAATATAAAAACCTGCAATCATTACGGCAACATTCACTTTCTCATATAAAAGACAAGCCAATGTCGTCGAGTGATGAATTCGGGGCTCACAGATCCGGCCACCACCATAATGTTCTCTGCGAGAAGTGTGGTGTGTTGTTATCCAGTCTATCCGTGTTCAGACAACATTACAAAATACACAACGAAGTATTAAAACAATGTTGCCCGTTTGAAGGATGTGGAAAGACATTTATCAAACCAAATCTCTTCCAGTTACACATGAACCGACATACAAAAAGCTATCCACATGTTTGCAGATGGTGCAACAAAACCTTTAGTTCAAAGGACATCAGAAATCGACACAGCAAGGTTTGCATCGAGGAAGCCACACACACATGTACTACATGCAATATATTCGTGGATTCGAGTGGACTCCGCAAGCACGAAGCATCAGTTCATGTTAATTCCCTGGGACTGGACTTGTGCCACTGATTGGCCAGTGACAGGTTCAGGTGGCCTGTACCCATGAGTGTTCGTGTGTATTCCCTTGGACTGAACCTGTGTTACTGATTGGCCAGTGACAGGTTCAGGTGGCCTGTAGTGGGGAGGTGTCACAATCGGTACTGTTACTGGCTGTTGGACAACGCGAGTGGCATGTGCTGCCCCTCTGTGTATCCCCAGCTCCCTTGTAGTACCGTCATTTGTGATAGGCTTACTCGGT
This sequence comes from Siphonodentalium dalli, assembly GCA_032622095.1. NCBI lineage: Eukaryota > Metazoa > Mollusca > Scaphopoda > Gadilida > Siphonodentaliidae > Siphonodentalium > Siphonodentalium dalli. The sequence continues at coordinate 88,024,002 of CP136061.1, read as the reverse complement.
TGTCCTGTCCCACCGGTTCGGTCGGTCTCACAGTTGGGCCTTCCCGTCAAGTGGCGGTCATCGTCACTTGACGGACCTCCTTGCCCCCATGTCAAGCGACTGTTATCGTCCCTGGCATTATAATTATCTTGGCCTGGCATCAGTTCGTGCATGAGTAATGGTCCTATGATAGCCACCATCGCTCGATCTAGGATTGTTCAATTGCATTAAATCTTCAAACAACCCAAATCGCTGTTCGATGTCAGCCAATTGACTGTCCAGATTGGCCGTGGTGTGATGGTAGTTACTATCATCACATGATAAGCCAACTTGTCCTCCTGTCTATTGGTGGTTATTATCACTACCGTGGTAATTACTGTTTGGCGGCTCATATTCTCGTGGACTTTGGTCCTCCTCTGGAAACCCTTCCCTATAATGGTCAGCCGCATTAGCCCTTGGTTTGTTTAATCTGCTTAAACTCTCCAACAACCCAAATCGTTGTTCCAGCTCTGCCACTTTATTATTCATTTCATTTGCCATGCGACGGTCATCGTCTCTGGCCCTATGATTATTATTTGAGTGGCTGTAGTCATATTTTGTCGTTTGGATTTCCGATGCGTATGGACCGTGGTCATAATTAGCAAAGGCCTGTCCCGAGTAATGGTCATGATTACTCACAACCGGTATGAGGTATGGACGTGGGGCCCTGTGCATATCCAGTGAGTCATTCTGGGGTTTTATATAAGGATCTTTTGGTCGTACCCCCCCCCCCCCCCTCATCACCCCTGATCTTTCGCACTTCAGCAATCAATTTTACTCTTTCCTGAGCATATATAGACAAGTCATTTGTCCTAGTTGAGGGGATGGCCGATACAACTTTGTCGGGGATGGCTGACTGGATGTCACCATGTGATATAGGGGCCTCCGAATTTTTCTCATCGCTACTGACTTCCAGTTTTGATAAAAAAATTTGCCCCGGAAGAGGTGTGTATACCTGTCGTCGGACTGTGAACTATTACTGCCCACTCCCGACTTCTCTGGATTGTAGCGTTTATTTATCAGGTCCTCCTTCGGATGAACTATATTGCTATACGGGGTGTCATGGCATAACCCGATTGAACAGTTGGGTCTATGTTCGGTGGAGGAAATTCTTTATACTCTGCCATACTGTTTTCTTGACTTAATAGTCAATACAATTTTTTTTTATTCACGACTCTGTGTTTGGTAGCGAAAGAATATGTCGGTATCCTGCAAATTACTTGCATTAGTTCATGTCGGCACACATTTTATAAGGCCTGAAATGTTCAACAACAAATTTACTGTTTCAGTATCACAACATGCCTGCTGGCATGGGTTAGTGATCTCCACACACGTGTAATTTGCACCAGGGTCCCATATTAGCTTGAGTGATATTATCTCGCCGACGGAAAGTGTCCGAACTCCACCCAACCACGTGCCTATCGATAGCAAACATTCATATACACTCTTAGTTGTGCAAAGAGAAACAGAGTAATGGCGAGAGGAAGCACACAAGTCTCCTGACAACGTTTCGTCTGTTTAAAATTTGCTGTGAAACAGATGGTTAACAATGCGACAAATAATGGAAAAAACACATAAACATGCCATTCCTTATACATTCAACATGTCCCAGTTGATTCAGGAGTCCCCCAAGGCACAGTATTAGGACCACTCCTGTTCCTGATACATATAAACGACCTACCGACATGTGTAGAATCCCAAGTGAGACTGTTCGCAGATGACTGCCTGCTATACAGAAACATCACCTCACAGAAAGACCACCACATACTCCAAAAAGATCTAAAGAAGCTTGAAGACTGGGCTGAAAACTGGGGTATGCGTTTCAACTCCAAAAAATGTAACATCATGAGCACCAAAAACAAATCATCATACATGTACCAACTGGGAGAACACATACTGGAGACAACAGCTGAGACCCCATACCTGGGACTGACCTTTACCAACGACCTGACATGGTCAGCCCATATTAGGAAGACAACAAAGAAAGCAAACTGTGCTTTAGGCCTCCTAAGACGAAACATCAGACATGCTCCAGAGAAATGTAAAAAGACAGCTTACATCGCTACAGTGAGATCGGCGCTCGAATATGGAGCAGTGGTATGGGACCCCCACTTAAAGAAAGACATTGACCACCTTGAAAAAGTACAGCGAAGGAGTGCGAGATTCATAAAGAATAATTATAGTCGCCACGGAACATCAGTCACCACCATGCTTGAGGAACTAGATCTAAAACCCCTAGACGAGCGGCGTAGAGAACAGCGTCTCATCCAGTTCCATAAGATAGTTGAGGGGATGGTGCCAGCATTAAGTGCAAACAACTACCTAACGCCTAAGAAATCAGGCAGGAAGATCACAGCCAAAAAATTTGTTGACTGTGTGACAACAAACATCGTCGAAAAAGAAGAATGTAAAAATGTAAGAGCCTTCGAGCCACGGCGTACCAGCTGTAACCAATTAAAACATTCTTTCTTTAACAAGACGATCCTGGATTGGAACCAACTGGAAGACCGGATCGTGTGCAACAGTGATCCAGAGTTATTCTTACGGGCACTCCGCAACGATGGAATCACTGAACCTGAGGACACAGCACCATCAAAGTCCTCGACGGAACCAACATCATCCTCCACCCAGTGCGCCTAAAACCAGAATTGGTTACTGCACTGAACCCACTACAGATACAGATACATGGATACAGAAATAAATTGTTTGTCGGAATATTCGCGTCCGCGGTTAATCAATGTGATTTATGCAGCGCGTCCAACGTTACATGATAACGGGTCCTCGTTACTCGTTGATAATGCTAACTATTCGAATTTCTGGAAACTGGTTGCTTGGCGGTGGTCGTGTTGCTTATATTTCAATGACAGGGATCCCGGCGGTACCTCCACGTCATGAATTGTTCAGATTTGCACGTGATAACATTATTTTTTGGGTCAATTTGCGTGCAATTTCAGGGTTTTGCAACAACTTCCCTCTTTATACATTAATTGTGGACACGTTGACATCAATTTAGCACCCACCGATTTAGACTAATATTGTCCCAAAACACTACGCACACTAACACATAGGTAGATTAATTTTAAAGGCCTTTACTCAACGTTTTTCTTGACCAGCCCGAGACAATTTCTTCACACGGAAGTCGCGTCCGTCGTTACACGGATGACCAGCGTGGAAGTGTTTTTCGTTGTAAATGTATACATATGTGTTGCTGTTATAACACCGTGGTAATATTGAGTTCAAATGTCAGCTATTCACACTATAACCTTTGTGGGGAAAATTTCACCCAACGCAGTTACCACAAATTAATTGTATGTTATAACAATGCCTATAGGAAGTTTATGGGGTATGAATGGAGATGTAGCGCAAGTGGGATGTACGCCAGAGATGTTGTGAGCTCTGTTCCTATGTTGATAAGAAAGAGTGGTATGGTCTGAGAGAACGTGTGACTGAATCTGACAATACAATTTTGCATGCAATCATTAATTCCGATTTATTTTATGAATCTTATCTTTTCAAACATTGGAAAGAAATTCTGTATTACATATAATTGATATTTCTATCATATGGCCCATTTGAGCCTGAATTAAATAAACTATATAATATATATATTTATTTGCCAGGGCTCCGCCTTTTGGAAAGTGTCCCATGCTGTCGGGGACCAACACATCACAATAAATGATATATGTTCACTATACGCGAAGCGGTCGACTCCTACAAAGTCTTATATAATTAGTTTTGTGTGGTAAAATTCGACGATTTTAGTTTCCGAAACCGCTATATAATATAATAGTCCATTTTTTATATCTACGATTACGTGGTTTGATTTTCAATCAAGCCAGTTCTTCGCTTCGAACTGTTGAACGCCGACTCATTTTCGTTGCTTCTGCATGTGGCAAAAATTATTTTCCATCTTAAATAAATAAAAAAAACAGTATTATAGCATGTAGCCATTCTAGCATGTCTCCGTGGTATATATATTCAAGACTTTAAATGGTTTAGGGGGTCCACAAAAATATAGAATATTCGCTAATCGTATGTGTAACGTGACCCACGCATGCTTTCGGGAACCAACCCACCGATATGTTATGAATTTCCCAATATATATAACTGCCTTTTGTCCACACGGTGACACCCTCAAGTAATATTGAGAGCACATCCCTTCATTTCGTGGTATAGGCCTATGTCCAAGACTTCAAATAGGGTAGGGCTTTCTGCAATGAACCCAACTATATGAATTGTGTATTTCATTTTATAACTACCGTTTGCCGACACCCTCAGTTAATATTGAGAGCACATCCAGTTACTCCGTGTTTGGACTTCAAATAGGATAAGGGGTCCCCAATACAGTGAAAATCTCCTTTTATTTGCAGCCGCTTTTTGTAAAGTGCCCAGCGCTTTCGGGAACTAATACATCCATATATCAGGCTTTTTGGGAACCAACCCGCCCATATAAATTCAGGGGTGATAGGAAGACAGTCAGTTATGGCTATATCACCCCTAACAAAATACATGTATATTCTATTATATTTACTTATGTTGTACTTTCCGTGTGTATATTGGAAATCAAAATTATTCTATCTTTCAGTTCTTGGTGTGTTCATATACCTTAAAATAGAATAGGGGGTCACAAAACATCACCCACACAAATTCATTGTTTGGCAAATAATGGGTGCAGACATGACATTGTGGCTGTAGTCACTTCCCCTGTTAGATTCTCGCGGATATTAAGGGTTTCTAAGTATTTTATTTGGAGACATTTCTCGCGGAGAATGTAACCAACTACGCGGCTGTTCATCCACCAATAACAAATATTGATTTACCAGGTTCAAGATTTGTTGTACAGTGCCACTTAAAGTGCGTAATGTGATACTGATTATAAATAAATCGGTCCCGCCAACTTGTTCTGCACCAGCGCGGGGTCATATCCCAATTTTCGACATACAAACATGGCTCTACTAAATATAGCCACCCACTGTAATTCGTTTTCACATGGACGCCGTTTTCTGCATATTTTTACATCAAATTTATGAAAATAACTGATCTTGGCATGATTTTTGTTATTCCATTCTGATCACCTCAATGGTCGTAAGTCGGATTTTTTTACCCTGTGCCAATGCATTCTCTTATATATGCGAATCGACCATAGGTCGCCTCGCATATATAAGAGAATGCATTGGCTTGACAATTTTTTATCATTTTTAATAATTTTTTCTTGTATTCTTTAACAATTTTATAATTTCACCCATACAGAGCCCCGGACAAACATGAGCAGACGACACCCTTCTATATGCTTATATATATGTGTGGGGCTCCCTGCAGGGTAATGGATGTTTTTTATTTTATGTCCTAAAAATTGTCAGAAACATTTATTTAAAAAAAAATTATAAAAAATTGTTTGGCCAATGCATTCTCTTATATATGCGAGGCGACCTATGGTCGACTCGCATATATAAGAGGATGCATTGGCACAGGGTAAAAAAATTCATATAATTGTCCATGATTAGTTGTCTGAAGTGGATAACTCACGTGTGACTAAATTTGATATTCCTGGTTTTGCCCTTAGTAGTAATCGATTTCTCTCAAATCCCAAGTCTTTCCAAGTCATAATAAACAATTAGGAAGCTGTTAATATATAGCAAACATCTCGATTCTTCACGTGACCAACGCCAATGACCACATTACTGCGAATGAAATTTAATAGAATAATTATATATATATACATGCACTGACCGGTGATGTTATGTTGCCTCTCCAAAAGTATATAGAGCTGAGTGTTTAAATCAAAGGGTATAATTAACTACATCCTGATTTAGACGGAGCAGTCACCGCCATTCGTCATCTAAATCAGGATGTAGTTTTACCATTTGATTAATGAACTCGATCATATCTATATTTTTGGTATTATCATGTATTATTTACACGAAGTTAAGTGCGTCCTGGATGAATTATGGTTTGCAGGTTCTGTAATGTGATTGGTTGATTTTGTTTTTGTATTTCAAACAGTCAGTGGGGGCGGGGGATTCTGCAGACAAAATCCAGACACCGGGATTGAGCAGACACACGAATAACTAATGTTGGGTGATTGGTTAATTGTTAATCACACGAATAACTAACGTTGATTACACCCCGTGTATACAAGTACATATATATCCCCACTCGCAAAAGTCAGCTCATATACAAAAAACAGAGTGGCTCTTTAGCACTGAGGGCTAAAGAACGGTATATATAGGGCCTACCGCTCTTTAGCGATGAGGGATAAAGAGCGGTATGCTGCTCGATCTTTATGGCCGAACACTAAAGAGTGGTACGGATGATAACGTAAGACCGTTCTTTGTCGCGCCATGACCATGTATATGCTATTAAATGGTGATTAAAGGTGCACATAGTGTTTGGATAATTTTATTGCATTATCAGGGTAGAGAGAAATTCAATAAGTACAACATTATCTGGGCTTTATTTAGCTAAAAATAGAAAAATTAGTAAACTGCAGACAGCATCTGTATGCCTTCGTCCGGGCTTTGACATTGAATTGACTATTTTGAAGGTCAAGGTCAGGTGGGGTCACGATTTGACCCGTCCAAAACACTCCCTGGAAAAAATTACCACTAAGTATCAAATTTCGTCAAAATCCGTCTGGCAGTTTTCCAACACCAACACCAAGACCCCAAAAATGGTGGAAATCGGCCCAGCGGATACCGGGAAATCGGCCCAGCGGATACCGAGATACCCTATGTATCAAATGTCGTCCGTAACAATCCGCCAGTTTTACCCGATTTGATTTCCACTCAAGTATAAACGCGCCTCATATACACACGCTCATTAATTATCAAGCTTCAACGTAAAGATAAATTAGCATTGTGTGGTAAATTTTAACTAATTATAACTAATTATTTTCTCGCCGTCAAAGTTGAACAATGTCGATGTTGTTGGCATTCACGGCTTGGGGGCCACCGGTAGATTCGTACAGGGAAGCCATTTCAGCTAAATGGATTCTTGGATGAGATTACAGACCATAAATATGATAATAATTTAGCGAACTTTTACCCGCGGGGTAACTGTAAACGACTTGAGCCTATGCGTGGTGTGAATATACAAAAAATGAATCTATCGACAATAGACCTAAGAATATCAGCTGTAACAAAATTTATATATCAGAAATTGTAAATGATATATTTTGGGATAGATACACGATTCTTAATAGCCTGCAAATTGACAATATATATTGTAAATGTTATAATTTTGGGATAAATACACGATGCGTAATTGCCTGCAAATTGCTTACGTTCGTCGACGTATGAATATAGAGTTATCCTCCCTGCATCGGGTGACAATCACGCCGGATCCGGATATATGAGTTTTGAAGGTCAAGGTCGCGTCGGACGGTAAATTAATATGCCTATGCCAGTTCCCGACCGAAAGTACTCCACACATACCAAGCTTCATCGAAATCGGTTCGGCCGTTTTCGAGTTAATCGCGATCACACACACAGATCTTCCAAAATATATAATAGACTAGCAGGGTGACCCGACTTCGTCCGGGCTGTTTCCCCCCTGCTTTTCGGCGAATTCCGCGATTTGACCTTGAATTGACCATTTTGAAGGTCAAGGTCAGGTGTGCGTCACGATTTGACCCGTCCAAAACACTCCCTGGAGAAAAGTACCCGACAAAAGAACCCGTCGAAATACATCCGGTTTTACCCGATTTGACCTTGAATTGACCATTTTGAAGGTCAAGGTCATGTCGGGGGTCACGATTTGACCCGTCCAAAACACTTCGTGGACAAAGGTGACCCTAGGTATCAAATTTCGTCGAAATCTGTCCGTTTTACCTGATTTGACCTTGAAGTGACATTTTTGAAGGTCAAGATCAGGTCGGGGGTAACGTTTTGACCCGTCCAAAAGTAACTCTATGTATCAAATTTCGTCGAAATCCGTCCGTTTTACCCGATTTGACCTTGAATTGACATTTTTGAAGGTCAAGTCGGGGTAACGATTTGACCCGTCCAAAAGACTGCCCGTCCAACAGTAACTCTAGGTATCAAATTTCGTCGAAATCAGTCCCGTTTAATCCGATTTTTACCTTGAATTGACCTTTTTGAAGGTCAAGGTCAGGTCGGGGTCACGATTTGACCCGCCCATGCCAGTCCTCGACCGAAAGTACCCCACATACCAAGTTTCATCGAAATCGGCTCGGCCGTTTTCGAGTCCATCGCGAACAGACAGACAGACACACACACAGATTTCCCAAAATATATAGATTATAATAGCTAAATAGCGGTATATACGGTACCACACTTGCGTGCATGACATGTATACCGTTCTTTGGTGTTTGACACTAAATAGCAGTATACCGTTCTTTAGGAGGCCCCCACCCCCTCTTTTCGTACGCCGTATTCCATGTTAGGAGGTATTCGGTATTCCAAAAATACAGGTATTCGTACGCCGACCTTCCAAAAAATGGAATTTTCATATATTTGTATGTATTCCATATGGCTGTTAACTGGTATTCCGTATTCCACCATCTGTGTTAAGTAGTATTCCGTATTCCATGGGGGGTGGGGGTGGGGGCCTCCTTTAGCGCCAACTCTGAAGAGCGGTATAGCGCTCTTTATAGCGTTTGTCATTAAAGAGCGGTATGCCGTTCTTTAGCATCAACCGATAAAGAGCGGTATATATACCGTTCTTTAGCGTATCAGGGCCATATAAAGAGCGGTATACTGCTCTTTAGCGTTTGGTACCAAATAGCGGTATACCGTTCTTTAGCACCAAACGATAAACAGCGGTATACGATCTTTATCGTGCCAGGCCCATATAGCTAGAAAGCGGTATACCGCTCTTTAGCCACGGCCAAAAAAAAAACACCCCGGTAAACTATGCATACCATGGTCAATTATACCGTGGCGATTGGAACATATATGATGTAATTTTACCAGGGAGTTACTCTGGTCATGTACCTTCATTAACGTACTTGCTCTGGTAACATTTGTCTGGTGAACCTTCGCCATAGTATACGCACAGTCATGTAGACCCAACCATGTATTTTCTCTAGTGAAATGGACTTAAGCATGTATTTCACCAAGGTATTTTACCGGGATGCAAGTATGTATGTGGTGGTTCTACTAAACTAATTATACCATGGTAATTTACCACGGTAGTACGGGGTACAGATTTAGAAGCCTTACAATTTGAGACAACAGATTGGAGGTCATATGAATGGCACATGTCATTACATAAGGTGCTAAACTCTTCCAGAGTTAGCCTAATTACTTATTTATATATTTATGTTACCACAAAAGTCTTGACAAAAACAATATTGTTATACCTGGTTGGAACTGCTATTTTTAGTTTCGGTTTCTAGTATAGTCATACAAAAGTCCATTTGATTGGCATTCTAATTGCTACATTCGTTTTGGTAAATAGAATCAGAAAAGAATACATGAAGATAGACAAAACCAAATAATACAGGTATTGTATGGGCAGCCGTTTGGTCGGAAAATACATCAAATAAAAATGAATACTGGATTGTTTAACTAATTGCATACACCAAGCATTCAATATAGGTATATTCCATTTTAATAGCAATCTTTTCAAAATTAATGTATTATTTCCCAAACCAATGGTGTTAATTTACAAACCAATAGTCTTTCTTATATTCAGTATGAGACAATCGAGTAATTCTAATCAATGTTGAACAATAACGCAGAATTAATGTTCTATTTCAATTCAATGGTACTCGTATTCTAAACAAATTCTAATACAGCTACCGTACATTTAACATACGTCAATTTCGTTTTAATAGTATTTCTATCAATATACGATAATACAAAACAAATTTTAACAGCTTTCCATGACAATCTAATAGACGTGAATTCTTTACCATTGAGGTGCATTTTTAAAATAGACGTCGCTAGAGGGCGCGTTCGTTCAATGTATATATAAAACATATAAAATTGTGTTGCAATGCCGTAATCTCATTGCCTGTTCTCCAGTTTCATTGGAAGCTCACATCACTTGAGTACCTTATACTGAATAATGAAAAAAACGACGGGTGGCCATTTTGGAAGCCATCTTGGGTAGGGAGTTCTAAGTTTTTTTTTGGAAAAAGCTAGCATAATGTAATATCATCACAAAGATATATAAATTTGTATCTATTTCACAACAGTTTCTCCCTAAAAATTTAATCAATCTCAGTCAGTGTCAATTCTAACAAATAACGGCCATGTCGGTATTAAAGGTGGATTATCTCTTTGTAAACATGTATTATATAGTTACCGGGGTATAAAATATTAGATTTGAATCGAAGACTCCTGTCCGGAAATGCTTCTATCGATTAATATTAATTTTATTTCAAATATTTTCTGGTCTAAAAAGGTGTGTTTGTTGAGCTAACGAACAAAAGTGGTTACTGTTAACAGAGACCAGAAATTTTATTCCGTAATATTATCACAAATAAACGTTAATTATACTCATTATCGCTTATAACCGTGGAACAAAACAATACAAACAATCAATCTGGGACATTTGACTTTCGGTGCGTAGTCATAGGAACAGGCCAGTGCCCCATATCGCAATATGGTATCATCCGAATGGTCTGTTCTAAAAATAGATACATAAACGGTCCCGATTTAATATTCAAAATAAAATCAATATTAATTGATAGAAGCTTTTCCGGACAGGGGTCTTCAGTTCATATGTATTATTTTATACCAACGCAACTATTTAAAATTTGTTATTTAAAGAGATAATCCATTTTTAACTGAGAATTATATTACCTGTTATTGTTCGATTTTATAAGGTTCCCAGTCAGAACATCATAAAGCTCCCATGTGGAATATGATCTCATAGTTGAGATTCATGGCAGTCTGCAGGTTTGGCATATTTTGTAGCTTTAACCCTTTCATGACTGGAGCTTCCTGAAATTTCGCAAAAACTCTGTGCCAATTAATTCTCTTATACATGCAAGTCGCCCACAGGGGGCCTCAAATATATAAGAGAATGCATTGGCCTAACAATATTTACCTTGATCTTGTAAGCCAGTGCATTCTCTTATATATGTGAGGTTCCCTGTGGGAGACTCGCATATATAAGAGAATGCGCTGGCACAGGATCTTTAAAGCTGCACCAGCTCGGCTCCCATCATGAAAGGGTTAATCTAGATCATGGTTCCGCAGATCAGACCCAATGATATTCAAAAGCAATTCCTGATCATTTTAAGGTGCCCTATCATAAAATTTTAACTTCCTTATTTTCTATTGAGGGGAATAAACAGTACAAATTCTGCATAACAACTTTTTATTCTTAAAATATGAAGCTGATACATATGATATAGTGTTTGTGTAACAATAATGAATGGTAAAGTACCCATGGCAACATGTCTCCAATCGTACCATACAATAATGGCCGGTACAGTACTAGTAGCTATGACGACATGTCTAAAGTTGTACCATACTCCATAGAATAGTGAGTGGTATAGTAGGTAGATAAAGTATGCAGACTGACCATTGTCCCCAAGCCTGCAAATAGTGTCTGTCATTTGCAGAATGAGGTCCCCCGAGGCTGAATTTAGTGATGCAAATTCACCCTCTGGAGACCTAATTTTGGTTAGGCCTCATCTTCTGGGAAGAATCTATAGTCTTAAGTTAACATTGTTTGTAGTTAATTTTTCCCTTCTGGGAAGTTTCTATATCCCCCAATAGAAGATAAAATGCAAAATCAAGATGACCAATGGATGAACATCACATACTTGAACTGGGGAACTTCAATCTGATCCTAAGTCTCCAACAGCAGTTTAGGCCTAAGCAGAATGAGGTCCCCAGAGGGAGAGTTTTGTGATGATAGCCCACCGTGCAGGATAGTGTCACTAAATTCACCCTCTAGGTCCCAACAAGGTCAGTGACAAACCTTTTGTGATCTGATAATCAATATTTATAAAAAAGAGTCATAAAATTTACTATTATATCACAATATTTGTTATTTGTGACTGCAGAAAGTTTAACTCTATACATATTATGTATAGAGTTAAACTTTCTGCAGTCACAAATACATATCTATAGTTATCACAGACCTCAATTTAAAATACAATTAGTACTATATTTTTTTCGATCATCATTGATTGGCACATTTCGAATGGCAGAAACCCTGATACGATAGAATGAATCCAAGTGATGCAGAATCAGTATACATGTATAGAGGATCTCTAACTAGTTATGTCGGGATATAAGATTTTATGAAACAAGTTTTATAAATTTGATTCACAATGAGTCGTAGACAAGTTGTGAATCAAATTTATGAAACGAGTTTCATAAAATCTGATATTGCAATATAAGGAGTTGAAGATCCTGTACATCACAAATGAAAATCCTCAAAAGAAGCTGCAAAAAGCATTCATTTACAGTATTGGCCGAGATTTTTCACAACAGTATACGACAGTATTGCGCACTCTAGCTGGCAATGGAAAATATAGTCCAATTCGCATCTTTGTTTTCGTGTCTATTTTTGTTAGTGCAACGAAGTTGGACAAGAATTTAACTTTAATGAACAAAGCAATCATTTTGCATTGTCTGGTGTTGGTGTCATGCACTTTAAAAAAATATATACTATTAACCGCACAGTAATTTTGCCAAGTGATCCAGGGAAGCTAAACATAAATCTTAACTAGTGAGAGATAAGGAAATATGTAATGGCTTTTTTAATCATATAATAGGAGTTTCATGTGATATAAAGTAATATATGAAGTTGCTACTCTCTTCTCTGCAGTTGTTATATATATATATATATATTCCAAACTACAAAATAATAATTCTGGATTGACTGTTGAAGATACCAGTAAACAACAGTTACTGTCACAAAGAATAACATGTCTTTCATTTGTTTCTGTAGAGTCAGGCTGTAGGACAAAAATATTACTATTTAAGAGCAATGTGCTGTTTTGCAGTAAATCATATATGATTACAATGGAAGATATCAGTTTTAAAAAAGATCAAAGTGGAATTTGTGCGACACCATTTGTTTCTTACTTGGTTTTCAGGTATACTAATACAATCGAGTCATCAAAACAAGTTTGAGATAAAAATATGTCTTCAGAAGTGTTGTAAGCAAAGAGATAGATTCCCAATTATCATTTAACCCTTTCATGATTGGAGCTTCCTGAAATTTGGCAAAAACCCTGTGCCAATGCATTCTATTATATATGCAAGTCTCCCATAGGGAGCCACGCATATATAAGCGAATGCATTGGCCCAACAATATTTACCTTTACCTTGCAAGCCAGTGCATTCTGATATATATGCGATGCTCTCTCTTTGGAGACTCACATATATAAGGGAATGCACTGGCACAGGTTCTTTAATGCTGGGCCAGGGCGGCTCCGTCGTCAAAGGGTTAACCACAAAGTATATCCATTGTAGCATTTACTAAAATGGCAAGTAGGCAATTTTAAACTGTCAAGACCTAATTCCCAATGTTCCGCCTCCAGCAAGGCTGCAAATAGCGTGTCTGTCATTTGCAGAATGAGGTCCCCAGAGGGTGAATTTAGTGACGCTACCCCGCATAGCGGGCTAGCATCACTAAATTCACCCTCTGGGGACGTCATTCTGCTTAGGCCCTCAACTGCTATGGTAGACCTAGGATCAGATTGAAGTTCCCCAGTTGAAGTTGGTGATGTTCACCCATTGGGCGCCTCGATTATGGATTTTATCTTCTGCAAATTAGGGGATATAGAAACTTCCCAGATGGGAAAACGTAACTAAAAACAATGTTAATTTGATACCATAGATACTTCCCAGAAGATGAGGCCTAAGCAGAATGAGATCCTCATTCTGCAAATGACAGACATGCTATTTGCAGGCTTGGCCTCCAGTAAGAAACAGCTTCTTTAATTGGTCGGAGAGCCACACAATATATCTTATGTTTACGCCATCAACATAAGGGAAACCAAGACAACCGTAATCATGTTCTCATTCATGGACTGCTTTTCATGTCATCATTTACATTGAATAGCATTATGGCGAGACCAATGAAATGTTTTTCAAATCTTGGGAATTTGTGCTAATATCAGTCTTCCGGAATAAATGTCAAATTGATGAATGGCCAGATTGTCACCAGAACATTTGCGTTATTGTGGTTGATTGACCGAAACTAGGTTGATATTGTCGGTTTGAAGTGACTCGATTGAACATAAACTCCAAGCTGTCAATTTCACACCATATAAATGTCATTCAACCACAATAGTTTATATAAATATTAGGTCTAATGAGCATAGCACACTGAAAGATTCGGCTGTACTCTGCATTTTGAAGACATATCACCCAATAGGATTTTATTAAATCTAAAATTTGTGACTACTCCCAGATGCATATATTACTACTAAGTAACGCAATAAGATTCACTTAATCTCAGTCAACAAACACGATATCTATTCCAAGAAGCAATGTAACATAAAGATATAAATTTTAACTTAGGTTATGTATATACAGCTTTCTAAAAGAGAAACAAGTAAGGTTGAGTGTCAAGTTTGAAATGAGAAAGTGAGAAAAGTTGAGAGATTTAGAATGAAAGTTTATAGGACAAACATAATAGGAAGAGAAATAATGACTAATTTAATAGGAAGATAAAATGACTAATTTCGATCATTTTAATGATAGTGCATCTCTTTCAAGCAAGTTTTATATACAGTAGTTCCCTAAATAATCGACTCCTTATCCACAGCAGAATTATGGGTAATTTTTCAGGATTTAGTATGGAAATATGGCTTGTTGCCATTCATTGGAAAGCTCTCACTGAGAGCTTTCCGATGAATGGCAACAAGCCTTATTTCAGACTAAATCCTGAAAAATTACCCATAATTCTGCTGTGGATAAGGAGTCGAATATTTAGGGCATTACTAAATAAATCCACAGTGGTTTCTACTCTCACTGAGAGGTTTCCGATGAATGGCAACAAGCCATATTTCCGACTAAATCCTGAAAAATGACCTATAATTCTGCTGTGGTTAAGGAGTCGATTATTTAGGGCATTACTGTAGATTCCTGGGTACAAAATAATAGAAATCGAGGAAACCTGTCCTGAAAAGCCACTGTCAATTATTATCAATCTTATTTAGAATTTCTTATCACATTCCCGGAACAGTAAACATGGCTATTTTTAGAACAGAAATCTAGAGAAAAACGCTCGGAGCCTACCAAGAGGTATAACTCATTTTGTTAGCACCCTCAATTAAGGCAAATTTCATTTCAACTAAGAGATTTCACCGAGATTTACGCTCGGCTGCATCAGAATTAACCCTTTGAGTGCCAGGTCGATTTTTGTATCAACCCATATACCCTGTGCCAATGCATTCTCTTATATATGCGAGTCGACCATAGGTCGCCTCGCAAATATAAGAGAATGCATTGGCCTAACAAAGGGTTAAACCACTTTATTTTGCCTATAATAAGGCTTTATCAACAAAAAATATACAAAATCTTCAGTTTCATCTGTATTTTTTTTTTAAACAAAAGCTATTTGTAGTCTTGAAATCGGATTTATAAAAATCATGTTGTTGTAATAGTGGCACGGATGAGATACACCAGTGTTCGCGCTGGACCGAAAAAAACTTTAGCCAAATGTTTAGCCAAATGAAAATTTTATTAGCCAAATGAAAAAAACTTTAGCCAAATGTTTTTTGGCCAAATTAAAAAAAACTTTGACCAAATTAAATCATCGTTTTCTGGTCGGTTCACAATTAATGACTAAAACGTCAAATCTAACAGACAAAGGTAAAATACACAATAATTTAAATAATTTTGATGAACTACAAGTATTTTTATATATATCATTTATTAAAAATTTATTAATCTTTATGTGAAAGAGTGATTTGGGGGGGGGGGGGGGGGGGGGGGGGTAACCCGATATTGTCCTTCTTAATGTCATTATTTTTTTGTTTTATATCAATATCTATTTTAAATCATAAAATATTTATCCTTGCGAAAATATCTAAGTGACATCTGGAAACTAATAACTTAATATTGTTACGCCATTATCAAATTACAATCTGTCATAAAAGCATGCATATTATTTTTGACTGTATCGGTATTGACGACAAATAGCCACAAAATATCTGTCGTGATTCACATTTGGCTGATTAAGCTATTGTCTTACACTTGGTGCTCATAAACCTCGACCGTCATAAATACAATGTCATCATAAACATGCATTGTGCAGGCGCGCCGTGAGTGACCAGACAGACAATGGGCTGAATGGGGGATTAGGGGATTAAATGTAAAAATTAATAATGACCTTTTGCTGCTTCGTGCAGTGACGTAATCTTTCTCCAGATTAAAACAGCCTGCACATGTTACGAACAAATTGCTTATATCCCGGCGTCAATGCACTTTACAAAACATTGCTTTCTTCACATTGTCATAATTCAACCACGGTCGGTTTAATGTCCATGCGACTTTGAATGTCCGTCTTGTGAAAACTAAAGATGATTGCATATCACTTTGTGATCGCTTGGTTGATTGAGTTGTCGATCGGGTTTCCCTTTGTACGATATTTCATAAGTACGAAAATAATGAAATACTTTCGTCACCTAACTTCGTCTTGAATGTCGATATATTGAGCGCTTTTTTTATTAATTAGCTTTCTGGCTCCATGCATTCAGTCTCCATTTGGGTTCAAAAAAAGTTTAGCCAAAAGTTTAGCCAAATGAAATTTTTATTAGCCAAATTCGAAAAAGATTAGCCATTGGCTAATTTGGCTACCGACAGCGCGAACACTGAGATACACTATCTTTAACGATTTGACTACTGAATGGATTCCCCGTTCAGTTATAAGGTATACAATTGAATGGTCTATTGTTAATTTTTAGGGGAGTTCTGATTAAATCAGCAGATTACAGATGTAGAAACCACCTTGGATTTATTTGTGTGTGTGCCTAGTTAATAAGTTCAACATACAGTAAATTGTTTGTTGAACATATTAGCCGAACATCCCTACAATTGGATTCAAGAAACTACTATAATTATATTAAAGAGTATTTAGTTTTTAAATGGATATTCCTTTCATGGGAGATGTGCTGGTGCAACATTAAAGATCCTGTGCCAATGCATTCTCTTACAGATGGGAGCCTTGCATATAGAAGAGAAATGCACTGGCTTACAATGTCAAGGTAAATATTGTTCAGCCAATTTATTCTCTTATATATGTGAGGCTCCCTATGGGAGATTTTTCTGAAATATATTCTTTAATTTATGTTTTAATAGATGAATGGCCCAAATGGGACAATTGAAGACTAGAATGACCGAAACACACATATTACAAATGATTTCTGGAATAAAAAAAATCATCCCAAAATGTTTTTAAAATAGATGTCTAAAAAATACGTTCAACAATAAAGCATAAATTCATACACAAAATTAGTTATGTTAAAATATTCATTGTATGGATATTCACAGAGGGTAAGAGGCTTAAGAATCGAATCTAATCTCAACTGCCATTTCAGCTATTAACTATTCAGGGAATCACAGACTTTCTATTGGAATTAATTAAATAACTAGATAGAATGATTGTGTGTGAACTGGTTAACGTTATTGATGAGTTCGTTTTGACCATAGGTTCGAGTTGTTCCTCGGGGCATGACAAACGAGAGCAATAATGTGAACATGTTCACATCACTGTGACATTTGTTGAACTTCAGGCCTGCAAATTTGAGGCAAACGACCGTTCAGTTCGCCTGAAGGTTACCTAATATGAAAATGACGAGCAAAAGTTTTCTGTAGGTCTCACAATCATTGATTTTCACCTTAAATATTGCTCAATCAATTCACAAAATGGACATTTCGAATTATAACTTCAATCAGTTACTCATTGCTTGGTAATAATTCCAGTAGTAGTGATACCTGTATAACAGTTTGAGTAACCCTTCTGGTATTTGTTACCAAGGGACAAACTAGGCGAACGAAAAATAGGTTAGGCAAAATTATGAAATTTGCAGTCCTGAATTTATTATCTGAACATTTCCTATGGGAACTACTCCTCAATTGATATTTAGTACAGAAAGCACTGTAGAAATGGCTAGAACAAAATCATCAAATTATCAAGTGATCGCTTCCCAACCTTGATAATCGGCCATTTTCAAATGATTTCATATATTCATTGTAACCCAAAACCAGGTCTACCCTTTAAACATAACCAAGAGCTTGCTTTTTTTTTGTAGCAGTATACAGATAACAAACATGGATACTGCAGCGATAATGATATGAAATGAAAGTGTCAATGAAGCTGTATAGCTCAACTGGAGAAGGCGTTAATTTTATACTGAGTAGTCAATAGAATGATAAAGAAGAAGGAAAGTCAAAAAGTTTCAGTAAAGGGATTGTATTGTGTAGATGAAATTATTTTCATTTTAAACATATCTCCCATAAATGTGGGCAGCAGGCAGTGCAGGGTGTGCTGAAGTATTCAAATTTGAAATCCAAGATGGCACTGGCTGCCATGTTTTTTAACAAATTTCAGAAATAATTGGAAGCTCCTATCTAGCAGTGATCCTCAACATGCCTTTAAATTTTAAAACAGTTCTCCAATAAATGCGGGTTCAATTTGAAGTCCAAATTTCAGAAAAAAATTATGGCTCCCATCTAAAGGTCACCATGAAGATCCATATTTTATCAAGTTGTGCTAAAAAAATTAAGCGTATTTCTGCAGGTTGTGAAAAAAGATAAAATGAACAATTGACAGAATATAGCTTGAAATTCAGCACCATGATTATGTAGTAAAATATTTAAAACAGGTAATTGAACACATAAAACTATACAAGTGAGATGAAGGAAGGTGTGAGATTTCTCTTATTTTGTCTTCCGTATCGCTGTACCTATGTGGCATGAGTTTACCTGAAAGTATAAAACAAAATCAAGTCATACTTATAGATGCGATATAAGGCTTAGATACTACAGTAATTCCCTAATTATTCGACTCCATAACCACAGCAGAATTATGGGTAATTTTTCAGGATTTAGTCGGAAATATGGCTTGTTGCCATTCATCGGAAAGCTCTCCCCGAGAGCTTTCCGATGAATGGCAACAAGCCATATTTCCGACTAAATCCTGAAAAATTACCCATAATTCTGCTGTGGTTATGGAGTCGATTAATTAGGGCATTACTGTATGTCACTGTTATACTTCCATGCAATTTGGCTGATAAATCATGTCATGAATCTCTACTCTAGCTTCGCCTCTATAGATCATATTCCACCAATTCAAAACCTGGGAACTTTATATTAAACATTGAAAAAATAAAGTGTGAATCTGTCAGAAATTACTTTCATAGTGGTTGACAGTTATGATTGTAATGATCTTACACATAAAAAAAAACTGGATTGTATTTGGTTGAGTTATTATGCTATTTGTCTTAAAGTTGGTGAAAATTGACAAACTAATTATGGTCATAACTCAGGTAAAAAAAAATTGGGGCAAATCTGGTTTTCGAACTCGATCCAGTTATTGTTGTGAAAGATCCATATACCAAATATGAATGGAATCGATTGATTTTTGTTGAAGTTATTCTAACAGCCATAAAAGTGCTATAAATTATACACAAGGGCAAATACTCTGGCAAGAAAGTTGATGTGGCCTGATTTTGTGTGCGGCTATCGCACATAGTTATAAACTGACATACCAAAAGTTGTCAAAATCAATCAATAAATGGTTTAAGTTGAGGAATAGTGCTGCCTACATGCCAACCGTCCCTCCGCAAATGAACTTTAGTAAATAAAACAAGAGCATGCCGTTGGGGCGTGGCATAATACGCCCATTTCTGGAGTAGAGTGGTGCAACGTTTAATTCATTTGTTTGAAACCTTTGACTTAAGACGAAATAATTACAAAAATAAATCACAATAACTTCAAGTGTGGTATTTTTGACTGAAAAATTCACATACCAAATTTGTTTATCAATCAGAAACCTCAAAATATAGACATTTTAAGTTGAAATTAATATATCTTGTTACCAATGAGAAATATCCACATCAACAATCATTAAAATCTTAGTCGAAAAGGGGCATAACTCAGTAAAAATCATGCGGACGAAACCCATAATCGATCTTGATCTGTATTTTGGGGTGGTAAACTAAAATACCAAATTTGGTTCAGTTTACTTGATTCAATCTAAAGTTATCATCCGGAAACCGCAAATCAGGTAAAATCTAAGTCGAAAAAGTGGAATAACTCAGTCAAAATCATGCGGACGAAACCCATATTCGAACTTTATCTGTATTTTGGTGTGGTAAATTAGCATACCAAATTTGGTTCAGTTCACTCAATTCAATCTAAAGTTATCATCCGGAAACCAAAAGCGGACGGACAACGGACGACGGACGGACGGACAACAGATTTACATAATACGACCGTTTTTTCAAATGGGCGTATAATAAATTAGTCCCGCCCACATGCCAACTGCCCCTCATCAAATCAACTTTACTAAATAATTTATTTTTTTTTAAACATTCAGCTGTGAGTTGATAAAGATAGGGATTAAGATTAACATACCTTCGCAGCAAATCTAAGGGAATTGAGCGTCTCGTTGAAGCTATCTTCCCGAGGTGAGATGTTAACAAACATAAGCGTCTTTGAGTTGCCACCAAGACTGGTTTGTAGCAGATAAGTTAACTTGGAGTTTCTGTATGGTACATGACTATCCTGTAAGCAAATATATAGATGCTCTCTAATGAGTCGAAATTCTATACAAAATTTATTAACCAAGTGCTCTAAATACGACTCAAGCCAAGCTTTTTTTTGGGTGATAAGGGTGGTTAAAAAATTTTGACAGCATGAAAAAGACACATAGTAATGGAACTATATTTTATTCTTCAAGGTGTCTTAATTCGTCTTCGGTTGTGATAAGGAAATCAATATTAATTTTGTTTAACACCAGCCGTTTCGAGATCGTTTTTCCTTGCTAAACTGATTATGTGATAAAAAGGATCTCAAATTCATCGCAATTCTATGCACAATTTGTTAACCTCGGTCACTAAATTTTATTCAATTTGTATACAGGTTTGGATTCAGGTGCAAATTAATGACTTTGGGTCATGTAGAGCAGTCACCATGTGCTTCTCTGAATAAATATAAACAAAGTTTCCTCATTTTTTTCCACAAACTCGAACATGAACCTACTTTTCGAACATCAAAACATTTTCTGTTAAAAAATTTATCTTTTAGTTTTTATTAATGCTAATCCTGTTTTTCTCAGTGGGCTAGCATCACTAAATTTACCCTCTGGGGACTTCATTCTACTTAGGCCTCATCTTCTGGGAAGTATCTCTAGTCTCAAATTAATTGTTTTTAGTTACTTTTTCCCTTATATGTTCAGTTTCTATATCCCCTAATTTACAGAAGATAAAATGCATAATCGAGGTGACCAATGGGTGAACATCACCATCTTCAATTCAACTGGGGAACTTCAATCTGATCCTAGGTCTCCCAAATAGCAGTTGAGGCCTAAGCAGATTTGGGTTCCCAGAGGGTGAATTTGGTGATGCTATAACTCACACTGCAGGATAGCATCACTAAATTCACCCTCTGGGGCCTCATTCCTCAAATGTCAGACACACTATATCAAGGCTTGATAGTAACCTGACTCTTTTGCATCACCAGGGTGCGTAATAAACGAAGACTAGCACAGTTACAATTTATACCTTATTTGCCAGAGCCATGATAACGTTTCCTAGGTTGGCCAGACTGGAGTTTATTTATACCTTATTTGCTAGCGCCATGATAATGTTTCCCAGGTTGGAGATTATAGTTACTAATTATACCTTATTTGCCAGAGCCATGATAACGTTTCCTAGGTTGGCCAGACTGGAGTTTATCGACTGTGTTTCTTTCAATCGCTGTCCTTCAGAACCAGATTGCTTCAGCCTCTCACTGCCAGCCAAATCTATCAAGTTCAGCGATCCTGAAACGCAGATAAATCAACATACAATTATATATATATATAAGTCAATAAGAGGATAATTACTGGAATAATATGTGACCCACCATATCAAATCCAGTCGGAAGTCGGGATTTTTTTACCCTGTGCCAATGCATTCTCTTATATATGCGAGTCTATGGTCGACTCGCATATATAAGAGAATGCATTGGCCTAACAATTTTTTACAATTTTAATAATTTGTTCTTGTATTCTTTAACAATTTTATAATTTCACCCATACAGAGCCCCAGACAAACATGAGCAGACGACACTCTTCTATGTGCTTCTATATATGTGCGGGGCTCCCTGCAGGGTAATGGATGTTTTTTTATTTTATGTCCTTTAAATTGTAAGAAACATTTATTTAAAAAACATGATAAAAAATTGTTAAGCCAATGCATTCTCTTATATATGCGAGGCGACCTATGGTCGACTCGCATATATAAGAGAATGCATTGGCACAGGGTATGGCGGGTCACATATGTGTAAACATACACCATGTGCCAGCCCTAACCAGGCCCCTGAAATCAGCTTTTATTTTTAAACAGAAAATGAACTTTATAGCACTAAGGTGACTTCCTATCCACTGAATATATCTCTACACAACCCTGTATATATTGGAATCGTCTATTATTCATTTAGGAGGGCTGTTAACCCTTTCAGTGCCAAGTCCGATTTTTGTATCAACCCATATTTCCTTGATCATTTTTCAAATTTATTGATTATAATAATGAGCTCTTTCCAAGAGCTCTTTCCATCAATGTATCACATTATTATAATCAATAAATTTGAAAAATGATCAAGGAAATATGGGTTGATACAAAAATCGGACTTGTCACTGAAAGGGTTAAGGATATGTGAGCAAATTACAGCCAGACGAAAAAATTATAATACAATTGTTGAATTGTTGAACTCATTATTTGAACATTTCCTCAGGGATACAAGCCTTGAAATAGGGTGTCTGTCATTTGCAGAATGAGGTCCCCAGCGGGTGAATTTAGTGATGCTACCCCGCATAGCGGGCTAGCATCACCAAATTCACCCTCTGGGGACCTCATTCTGCTGAGGTGTAAGCAGAATGAGATCAACAGAGGGTGAATTTGGTGATGCTAGCCCGCTATGTGGGTAGCATCACTAAATTCACCCTCTGGGGACCTCATTCTGCAAATGACAGACACCCTATTTCAAGGCTTGCAGGGATATATACCCATCAATGAGTACTTAGTGTAGAAAGGGTTAGGTCTCACTGCTTGACTCTACTGAGCATGATACTTTAGTAACAATGTTTAACTCACCGGAGCACATTTCTTTAGTCACACTGTTTCGGCCTTTAATGTGTAACTGGAAGACTGAGTGGCTTCTCGATGATCTGGCGTTACATTTTGTTTCTGCAACAGACCTTTTGGAGTTGGCAGTTCGGAGCAATTTCTGAACCTGCAAATAAAAAAAAGAAAATTATCTTATCTTTAGAGGACTTTAATGAACCCCTTTGAGTGCCAGGGGCCGATCTCATCGGCATATATTTTATTCATTCTTTTAGCCACCAAATCAGGTGGTATAAAGAGAAGATGTAATGAATACATGTATACATAAAACAAATTCCGACCATTATACCGTGAGCGAAGGCTGTTAATCAACTGAGTATTCGTGTTTTTTCAATGCACTTATTCTTTATATAGCTAACTTAACTTAACAGCATCGGCCCTAATTTACGGTGTGTAAAATTGGCCCTAAAAAAGTTTTTAAAAATAATTTTTGGTTACCGGGAGGTTGATTTTTTTTGGGGTATGCTTAAGCATGCTATAGTGAATTTAAAAACAAACTGGATAAAACCTTAGTGGCATGTTATAACTCAAAACTATCACCAAGTATTCACAGTAATAATTTTTATGCCCATGAAAAACGTAAGATTCCCTGGCACTAAACCTACAAAATAAGTCTGTTAAGGAATATAAGAAAAAATAATTAAAATTGAAAAAAATTGTAAAAAATAATAACAAATGATGAAAAATTGTTAGGCCAATGCATTCTCTTATATATGCGAGGCGACCTATGGTCAACTCGCATATATAAGAGAATGCATTGGCACAGGGTATATGGGTTGATACAAAAATCGGACCTGGTACTGAAAGGGTTAATGAACTTTGCATAATTTATAACTCAGCTAATCAAGCCTCATTCCATCTACTCCTCCTGGAAACATGACACAATGTGACTGGCAATGATTATAACAACCTGAAACTCTGTATATAAGCAAGAGAGTGAATTTAGTGATGCTAGCCCAAATTCACCCTCTGGAGACCTCATTCTGCTTATGTCTCATCTTCTGGGAAGTATCTATAGTATTAAATTAACATTGTTTTTAGTTACATTTCCTTTCTAAGAAGCTTCTATATCCCCCAATTTGCAGAAGATAAAATTCATAATTGAGGTGCCCAATGGGTGAACATCACTAACTTCAACTGGGGAACTTCAATCTGATCCTAGGTCTGCCATAGCAGTTGAGGGCCTTAGCAGAATGAGGTACCCAGAGGGTGAATTTAGTGATGCTAGCCCACTATGCGGGATAGCGTCACTAAATTCACCCTCTGGGGACCTCATTCTGCAAATGACAGACACGCTATTTGCAGGCTTGTATATAAGGATATTAATGTTTTATTAGAATGGATATGCTTGGCTGCTAAATGGATAGTCGGCTGTCTCCAATGGCCTTGTGGCAGTGTGTGTATGGCGTTTTGAAAATAATCTCATGCATAACATGTCCTTTAACCCTTTACCCAACAGAATGGCCCTGTGCCAATGCATTCTCTTATATATGCGAGTCGACCATAGGTCGCCTCGCATATATAAGAGAATGCATTGGCTTAACACATTAAAAATTATAAAATTGTTAAAGAATGTAAGAAAAAATGGTAAAAAGTGTTAAAAAAAGATTTTTTTTAGGCCAATGCATTCTCTTATATATGCGAGGCGACCTATGGTCGACTCGCATATATAAGAGAATGCATTGGCACAGGGCTAACTGTAACTATCACAATGTGGTCAATGAGCCGGTTCCAATGATATCCATATTTGTATGGTTTTATTGAGACAGACCCAAGATATTTTAGGCTGTTGAAGCTTTATTTGGCCGGTTTTGGCCAGTTTGTTGGGTAAAGGGTTAACCCTTTCATTACTGGAGCTTCCGGAAATTTTGCGAAAACCTGGTGCCAATGGATTCTCTTATATAGGGAGCTTCGCATATATATAAGAGAATACATTGGCCAAACAATATTTACCTTGACCTTTTAAGCCAGTGCATTATCTTATATATGCTAGGCTCCCTATGGGAGACTCATATATCTAAGAAATTACACTGGCACCAGCTGCTGGCACATGATCATTAATGCTGCACCAGCGCAGCTCCCATCATGAAAGGGTTAAATGAATGATTAAATTACATTCCCAAGAAATACTTTTTACATGATGTGGAATGTGGAAGCTGATTCTGTCAATATACAGATATGAAACTCCTAAAATCTCGAATCAATGACAGATTACAGTAAAATCATTTTAATTTGTGGCGATCCAATTATTCGTTTATTTTATGGTATATAGCCAGATAATGAAATCATGAGCCTATGAAATATTGACACTGCATTGATTTTCGGCATGTCCAAAAATTGGGCAATTTATATAAAATCTACTCTTGTTTATTGTTATTGTTATTTTTTTGTGTGCATACTGGTTCAAGGCTCGACAAATTTTACACTCAATAAAGGTTAATGGTTTGTCCCTTGTAGGTTACATAAAGCAATGTTACAACTAGCTTGTCAGCATGTGAAATAAAGCTGATAGCTATTTGTGCACTGATTGAACAACTGCCTATCATCGATGGACTAGCTATCTGGAGGTACAAGTTCTCAACAATGTAATAATACCTGGTATTCAAGTCTGCAAATAGTGTGTGTGTCATTTGCAGAATGAGGTTCCCAGAGGGTGAATTTAGTGAAGCTATCCAGTAATGGTGGGCTAGTGTCAACAATTTCACCCTCTGGGAACCTCATTCTGCTTAAGCCTCAACTGCTATGGGAGACCTAGGATAAGATTGAAGTTCCCCAGTTGAAGGTGGTAATGTTCACTCACTTGTCACCTCGGCTATGCATTTTCTGCAAATAAGGGGATATAGAAACTACCTAGAATGGAAAAAGTATCTAAAAACAATGTTAATTTGAGACTATCATAGATACTGCCCAGAAGATGAGGTCTAATCAGAATGAGGCCCCCAGAGGGTGAATTTGGTGATGCTAGCCCACTGTGCGGGATAGCATTACTAAATTCACCCTCTGGAGACCTCATTCTGCAAATGACAGACACACTATTTGCAGGCTTGTACCCGGTATTGATGGACTGGTTGAGGTGGCTAAAAAAAATACTATCTCTGATCCATGATTTCACACAAGCCTTGAAATAGGGTGTCTGTCATTTGCAGAATTATGTCCCCAGAGGGTGAATTTAGTGATGCTACTCCGCATAGTGGGCTAGCATCACCAAATTCACCCCCTGGGAACCTCATTCTGCTGAGGTGTAAGCAGAATGAGGTCCCCAGAGGGTGAATTTTGTGATGCTAGCCCGCTATGGGGGGTAGCATCACTAAATTCACCCTCCGGGGACCTCATTCTAAAAATGACAGACACCCTATTTGAAGGCTTGATTTCACATCCTCAAGAAATAACTATTTTGTGAGAAAGCATGACAATCGATTCTTACAAAGTCATTCGCAGTAACTAAAACATTTTACTCACCTCTGATTCACAATGTATGGGAACCATTTTTAGATTGGTTACATGGACCCCACCGCCCTCTTCTTTGGGCGTCATCTTGATTTCGTACTTCATGTTACTATCATCGTCTGATAATAAATCCTGGATGCTCTCATTGTAAATTTCAAGCATGGAAGCAACAAGGCCATACTGCAAAGCAAAATGGAATTCAATAGAATAGTCACCTATTAGTTTCTCAGTGATGTGGCAAATTCAAACCGACAAAGTATGGTAGACATATCTGCTCAGACAGGAAAAAAAACCCAACATAACACTTCCAAATAAACAAAGATGAGTAACTTTAGAACGGAAAACAGGAAAAAAAACAATTGAACACTCCGTTGAATGCCCTCATAGTAGTGAACATCCATACCAAATTTCATTCAGATCCGACAACCGGTGTTTGAGATATCTGCCTGGACAGATGGAAAAAATGGAGGGATAAAGTTCGGATGGACGGACGAGGTCAATCCAGTATATTGGGGATATAAAAACATATTTTACAACAAGACCAGAAGGATTCATATTCATTGGTGGGAAATGTTCAGATAATAATTTCAACATGGTCGTTTGTTGAACTTACTATCTGAACAATTCCTAAGGGAATTACTCATCAATTACTATTTAGTATAGAAAAGGGTTAACTTATTATCTGAATAATTCACAAGGGAACTACTCACCAAGGACTATTAAATATAGAAAGGGTTAACTTATTATCTGAACAATTCCTAAGGGAACTACTCACCAAGGACTATTTAATATAGAAAGGGTTAACTTATTATCTGAACAATTCCTAAGGGAACTACTCACCAAGGACTATTTAATATAGAAAGGGTTAACTTATTATCTGAATAATTCCTAAGGGAACTACTCATCATGAGTATTTAGTATAGAAAGGGTTAACTTATTATCTGAATAATTCCTAAGGGAACTACTCACCAAGGACTATTAAATATAGAAAGGGTTAACTTATTATCTGAACAATTCATAAGGGAACTACTCACCAAGGACTATTTAATATAGAAAGGGTTAACTTATTATCTGAACAATTCATAAGGGAACTATTCACCAAGGACTATTTAATATAAAAAGGGTTAACTTATTATCTGAATAATTCCTAAGGGAACTACTCACCAAGGACTATTTAATATAGAAAGGGTTAACTTATTATCTGAATAATTCCTAAGGGAACTACTCACCAAGGACTATTTAATATAGAAAGGGTTAACTTATTATCTGAACAATTCATAAGGGAACTACTCACCAAGGACTATTTAATATAGAAAGGGTTAACTTATTATCTGAACAATTCATAAGGGAACTACTCACCAAGGACTATTTAATATAGAAAGGGTTAACTTATTATCTGAACAATTCCTAAGGGAACTACTCACCAAGGACTATTAAATATAGAAAGGGTTAACTTATTATCTGAACAATTCCTAAGGGAACTACTCATCATGAGTATTTAGTATAGAAAGGGTTAACTTATTATCTGAATAATTCCTAAGGGAACTACTCATCATGAGTATTTAGTATAGAAAGGGTTAACTTATTATCTGAATAATTCCTAAGGGAACTACTCACCAAGGACTATTAAATATAGAAAGGGTTAACTTATTATCTGAATAATTCCTAAGGGAACCGCTCACCAAGGACTATTTAATATAGAAAGGGTTAACTTATTATCTGAATAATTCCTAAGGGAACTACTCATCAATGAGTACAGAAAAGGTTAACCCTTTACCCAACAGAAGGGCCCTGTGCCAATGCATTCTCTTATATATGCGAGTCGACCATAGGTCGCCTCGCATATATAAGAGAATGCATTGGCTTAACACATTACAAATTATAAAATTGTTAAAGAATGTAAGAAAAAATTGTAAAAAGTGTTAAAAACAGATTTTTTTTAGGCCAATGCATTCTCTTATATATGCGAGGCGACCTATGGTCGACTCGCATATATAAGAGAATGCATTGGCACAGGGCATAACTATAACCATCACAATGTGGTCAATGAGCCGGTTCCAATGATATCCATATTTGTATGGTTCTATTGAGACAGACCGAAGATATTTTAGGCTGTTGAAGCTTTATTTGGGCGTGTTTGGCCGTTTTATTGGGTAAAGGGTTAACCAATCCACTTATGGTTTGAACTATGAAAGTGCAATTATGAATTTGCATTGATTGTAACACAATTTCTTGAGGTACAATTGTGATCATGTAGATTTGTACGACAAAAAGTCACCAACATCTCCAATGAGAACACACGATATTAGCCAACCAGGACGATCCTTGCAAGCAGCTATGGGTGAGTTCGTATTACAATGTAATATGGAACACATTGATTATGGAACTTACCTCCCATCCTTTAGTCTTGAGATCCTTGGTTGCTCTGAACACTTGCGCTAGTGACCTTGGGATCATTCCCCGAGCCTCTTCATTGCCGGGCTTCCCTCCCTCCATCGTGTAGGTTTTACCTGAGCCAGTCTGACCGTAGGCGAAAATGCACACATTGTAACCATCTAGAGAACTCTGAAATATACAAACATATTTTTACTAAGTGAAGAATCTGAGTCTCCAAATCACAACAAGTTGAGAAGATAAAATCGCAGATCTGACGAGAGTCACTTGCTGTTATCGTGCTGATGACACTAAACGGAGAAAACAGATACAGGCTAACGTTTAAAAAGTTGTGTTTCCAATTAAGAATGACACAAGCCCTTATGTCGTTCGAGACATTTGAGCGATCTGGGAGAGGACTAACAAAAGAGCCACAATAGGATTGTTGTCTCATCCCATTCCAATCATCCATTAGCATTTTCTTAAAATATTAATCTTTTTTTTGTATTGGGATTAAAAAATATTGTTTACACCAATGACACAAGGATATCTTTTTGATTACAGACCAAATTAAGCCTCTAGAAATTGGAAATATGAACATTAAATGATGATATTTTGACTTAATTGGGTTATTATTCTGCATGTCGGACATGTCCCCAAAAAAGGGTGTAGGCATGTCCCCAAAAAAGAGTTCTGAAGTCTTTTTCCGGTTCAGAATCAGAAAACTATGATCCCCCAGAGGGTGAATTTGGTGATTCTAGCCCGCTATTTCAGATAGTGTCACTAAATTCACCCTCTGGGGACCTCATTCTGCAAATTTGAGACACACTGTATCCAGACTTTATCAGTCATTTATCAGTGGAAATAGCATTCGAAATCTCTTGCACAAAAAGACCATTCTTTCAGATTAAAATAAAACTTGAGATGTTTTTAGAACTAAGAAATCCCTCCTGAAAACAAAGGAGCAGCCATTTTGTTCAAACACCAGATAAAAACTCATAAAGATAGACCCATCCATGTTACATTGTCTATGCATGCCATTTTTGTTTGAGTTGAGTAATATAATATGTGACCCGCCATATCAAATCCAGTCGGAAGTCGGGATTTTTTTACCCTGTGCCAATGCATTCTCTTATATATGCGAGTCGACCATAGGTCGCCTCGCATATATAAGAGAATGCATTGGCCTAACAATTTTTTACAATTTTAATAATTTTTTCTTGTATTCTTTAACAATTTTATAATTTCACCCATACAGAGCCCCAGACAAACATGAGCAGACGACACTCTTCTATGTGCTTCTATATATGTGTGGGGCTCCCTGCAGGGTAATGGATGTTTTTTTATTTTATGTCCTAAAAATTGTAAGAAACATTTATTTAAAAAACATGATAAAAAATTGTTAAGCCAATGCATTCTCTTATATATGCGAGGCGACCTATGGTCGACTCGCATATATAAGAGAATGCATTGGCACAGGGTAAAAAATTCCCAACTTCCGACTGGATTTGATATGGCGGGTCACATATTGTCTTTATTCAGCACCTTACCTGTACCAACTGAGAAATTTCTTTGAAAGCATTATCTTGCTGTGCCGACGCATCAAACACATGATCAAAATTAAATGTGTACTTGAATGTCTTGTTTGTAGAAACACTCTGTAAGAAGACAATAGTCAGTTGCAGGTACATTTATGTGATCAATACTAATGTGTTTCTAGAGTGCTTAAAGTGATGTGAAACACTCTGGTAGGGTGATCAAATAGAATTTGAGAAAAATCTTGCTCAAAGTAGTTATTTTTTATGGATATTAATCACAAATTGACAACAAACACCGTCATTCTTATAAATTAATTAAATGCAATGACTCTCGATGGCCAAATCAGTTGTGTTAGTTTATCCACAGGGGCCTGTAACGCGCTCCGCTGACCGCCCCCCTTTTGCACTGCCCATATACACAGGCTCTCTATACGCGCCTTCTTCGCGTTAATGGAACATTATATAGACAAGGGGCTCTGTAGAAATTCAACGTTTCACCATCGCTCGGGAGTCGCACAAATTTAGCCCATTCACCCCAGTAATGATAACGATATATACACGGATGGATCGGCAAAGAATTCATCTTTCAATAAATACCACAAACTCCCATCAGAAACATTCATACACGTTGCATTTGATAAAATTTTAACCACCGAATATTGTCTCCGGAGAGCGTATTTTTTCGATTTGATCCGGCTCAGACAGCAATGGACGCTTGTGTGTCGAAATTCACCACCCATGCAGTTTACTATCATTAAAAATCGGTCAAACGATCAACTAAATATCTGGAATTTAGTTATTTATTGTCGGCTAATAATTTATTTACTCATACAAATCAACACATTGTCAGTAAACAATTCTAATAGAGGAGAAATCTGTCGATAATTCCAACTTTAAAAAAGATATTTGTCAAGTGACACAGTTCCTAAATTTAATATTCATTGTGACCTGACCTTTCCATGACTGACATAGTAGAAACAGCCAATCACCGCTCATTGTTAGAATCGAGGTCCTCATTTTAATATTCATTATGACCTGACCTCGATTCTAACACTGAGCGGTGATTGGCTGTTTCTACTATGTCAGTCATGGAAAGGTCAGGTCACAATGAATATTAAATTTAGGAACTGTGTCACTTGACAAATATCTTTTTTAAAGTTGGAATTATCGACAGATTTCTCCTCTATTAGAATTGTTTACTGACAATGTGTTGATTTGTATGAGTAAATAAATTATTAGCCGACAATAAATAACTAAATTCCAGATATTTAGTTGATCGTTTGACCGGAGCGATTTTTAATGATAGTAAACTGCATGGGTGGTGAATTTCGACACACAAGCGTCCATTGCTGTCTGAGCCGGATCAAATCGAAAAAATACGCTCTCCGGAGACAATATTCGGTGGTTAAAATTTTATCAAATGCAACGTGTATGAATGTTTCTGATGGGAGTTTGTGGTATTTATTGAAAGATGAATTCTTTGCTGATCCATCCGTGTATATATCGTTATCATTACTGGGGTGAATGGGCTAAATTTGTGCGACTCCCGAGCGATGGTGAAACGTTGAATTTCTACAGAGCCCCTTGTCTATATAATGTTCCATTAACGTGAAGAAGGCGCGTATAGAGAGCCTGCGTATATGGGCAGTGCAAAAGGGGGGCGGACAGCGGAGCGCGTTACAGGCCCCTGTGGTTTATCGCCAATAGTTGCGATGTAAATATTTACAATTGAGTGTAGTTTAGATGTTTTCTGTGTAGTGGAACAGTCGATTTCATAATTTTCGGCGATGTTAGTAGAATGCTACATCCCCTAGGTTGGCATAGCGCCTGAGTACTAACTTATCAATTCTCTTATATATGCGAGGTTCCCTATGGGGAAGTCGCATATATAAGAGAATGCACATGATATTTAATGCTGCACCAGCGCAGCTCTCGTCATGAAAGGATTAAAGATCCTGTGGCAGTGCATTCTCTTACATATGGAAGTCTCCCATAGGAAGCTTCTTCGCACATACCCGGTATAAGAGAATGCACTGGCTTACAAGATCAAGGTAAATATTTTTAGGCCAATGTATTATGTTATAAATGCGAGGCTCCCTGTACGAGACTCGCGTGTATAAGTGAATGCATTGGCACAGGGTTTTCGCAACATTTCAGGAAGCTCCAGTCATTGAAGGGACATGTGTCTGAAATCTCAGTAAAAAAAATGTGTGAATGATACTTTAATGGGTGATTTTTGAGGAAATAAACACATGGAATTGATCAACTAAATGTTAAGACATATTTTCTAGTAATAAAGGGCACGGGTAACTGAAATTAATTTTATTATTAAACCCAGAGAAGGTCGATGCAGAGTGCATCATCGGCTTCAGAAATAGAAATTTAAATTAAATAGCGCGTGCACATCAGGCCTCTGCATTGGAGGATAGCAATTGTTCGTTCGCACCTAAAAAAAAATTGACGGCCAGCTCTAGAATGCGCTCTAGTCTAGACTATTGAGGCCAAAAGGCGTAAGCTTCTGTAGTAGATAAATCCCATGTTTTTCCCATTTAGTACTTTAGTACTCTGGTTCCTGTATTATTTATAATAAGGAGTATGTTCTTTGTCGATATCGGCGGAGACGTAAGTCTTGCCTTGGTTTAACTTACGTTTTTGGAATTATTTCCAAAAGTATCTACGAGAATCACAATAATATCCATGCTAGAATATGTTGCAGCGTTCCTACCCACTCGCCTCGGTTAGAGAATATTCATCGCACAATGGCGATGACGATCTACAATTTCAGCCACAATGGCAGCAACAGGTCACCAGGTATTGCTCGCCTCGCACCCATTTAGGGGAGCTAGTTGCCGCTCATCTAGTGTCACTTACAGGGGTGCTCCTATGCACTCCCCTGTAATTCTGTTATGAAGAGGCCTGGTGCGCGTGCAATTTCAAATCTTTTTGGCCTAGGAAATTTACTTTGCATTGCCTGATATATGAAAAAAATTGTCTTTTTGTTGCATAAAAACTAATATGAAATCAGCTTCCTAATGACATACAATACAAATATTTGGCAACCTCAAACATGTAAAGTAGGTCTACAAATAGATTTTACCTCATTGAGACAAACATTGTCTGGTTTGTTGAGTTCGAGACATTTATCATCTGGAACGACGAGGTGAGTGATAATCCCACTATGTTCAGCAATCTCTTGTCCAATCAATGGCCTTATTCTGCAGAAAACTCTGATGTTACCCTATAAAATAAATATATATCCAGACGTTATCCTAAATAAGATAAAATATACAGATGCTACCCTAAATAAGATAAAATATACAGATGTTACTGTAAAAAGGATAAAATATCTGGGGAGGTGTTAAATTTTATGCTGAGCCATCAATAGAGTGATAAAGAGGGAAGGTCAAAAAGTTTCAGTGAAGGGATTGTATTGTGTGGATGAAATTATTTCCATTTCTAACATTTCTCCAATAATTGTGGGCTGTAGTGTTTACCGATCGATTCAAATTTGAATTCAAGATGGCTACTGGCGGCCATGTTATTTAATAAATTTCGGATTTTTTTTTATGGCTCCCCTCTAGAGGTCACCCTGAAGATCCATATTAAGTTTTGTGATGATTGGTTGAGGGATGTGGTCTGTAGGATGTGCCAAAGAATTTAGTCATACAGAGAGTAAAATACAAGATGGTTGCCAGCGGCCATGTTTTTAATTTGTCAAGTTGAGCTAAATATATACCCAGAAGTTATCCTAATCAAGATAACAAATATGTAATACCCTAAATACCCTTTTGTTCTTGTATGGTGTTATATAACTATGAACAGTGAACTACCAATAGTTCTTGTAAGGTGTTAAACAACTATGAAAATGAACTAACTTTAGTTCTTGTATGGTGTTATATAACTATGAACTAACTTTAGTTCTTGTATGGTGTTATATAACTATGAACAGTGAACTAACTTTAGTTCTTGTATGGTGTTATATAACTATGAACAGTGAACTACCTTTAGTTCTTGTATGGTGTTATATAACTATGAACAGTGAACTAACTTTAGTTCTTGTATGGTGTTATATAACTATGAACAGTGAACAACCTTTAGTTCTTGTATGGTGTTATATAACTATGAACAGTGAACAACCTTTAGTTCTTGTGTGGTGTTATATAACTATGAACAGTGAACTAACTTTAGTTCTTGTATGGTGTTATATAACTATGAACAGTGAACAACCTTTAGTTCTTGTATGGTGTTATATAACTATGCACAGTGAACTACCTTTAGTTCTTGTATGGTGTTATATAAGGATTAACTGTCATGTGGACTGTTTTTATGGAGATGTAACGGTGAGGTAAGTGGACATAACTTGTGTAAAACCCGAAGGGTTTTACATACAAGTTATGTCAACTTACCTCACCGTTACATCTCCATAAAAATAGTCCACATGACAGTTAATCCTTATATTTATATACATTTAGCGAAAAAGCCGCTTTTGTAAATATATTTAAATCGAAAAGTGTATCGTGACAAGATCAGCCCGAAATACCCAATAGCACCCTTGGCAAAAGTTAATAGGAACAATTTCTCTTCATGTTGAAACCCGATGATGTATTAAGTCAATCCTGCGCGAGTCAAAATGCGCCCAAAGCATTACGCGTTCGTCTTTCCAAACCTAATGACGTATCGATGGTGTTATTAGCTTAGTGTTATGAGGCGTTACGCATTCACCGAGAAATAACTGCAACTAGCCACGTGGGCGCCGACCAATCAGAATGCTGGATTTAGTGATGACAACACTTAGTGTGTAAATATATAACTATGAACAGTGAACAACCTTTAGTTCTTGTGTGGTGTTATATAACTATGAACAGTGAACTAACTTTAGTTCTTGTATGGTGTTATATAACTATGAACAGTGAACTAACTTTAGTTCTTGTATGGTGTTATATAACTATGAACAGTGAACTACCTTTAGTTCTTGTATGGTGTTTATATAACTATGAACAGTGAACTAACTTTAGTTCTTGTATGGTGTTATATAACTATGAACAGTGAACTACCTTTAGTTCTTGTATGGTGTTATATAACTATGAACAGTGAACTAACTTTAGTTCTTGTATGGTGTTTATATAACTATGAACAGTGAACTAACTTTAGTTCTTGTATGGTGTTTATATAACTATGAACAGTGAACTAACTTTAGTTCTTGTATGGTGTTATATAACTATGAACAGTGAACAACCTTTAGTTCTTGTATGGTGTTATATAACTATGAACAGTGAACTAACTTTAGTTCTTGTATGGTGTTCATATAACTATGAACAGTGAACTAACTTTAGTTCTTGTATGGTGTTATATAACTATGAACAGTGAACTAACTTTAGTTCTTGTATGGTGTTTATATAACTATGAACAGTGAACTAACTTTAGTTCTTGTATGGTGTTATATAACTATGAACAGCGAACAACCTTTAGCTCTTGTATGGTGTTATATAACTATGAACAGTGAACTACCTTTAGTTCTTGTATGGTGTTTATATAACTATGAACAGTGAACTACCTTTAGTTCTTGTATGGTGTTTATATAACTATGAACAGTGAACTAACTTTAGTTCTTGTATGGTGTTATATAACTATGAACAGTGAACTAACTTTAGTTCTTGTATGGTGTTATATAACTATGAACAGTGAACTACCTTTAGTTCTTGTATGGTGTTATATAACTATGAACAGTGAACTACCTTTAGTTCTTGTATGGTGTTATATAACTATGAACAGTGAACTAACTTTAGTTCTTGTATGGTGTTATATAACTATGAACAGTGAACTACCTTTAGTTCTTGTATGGTGTTATGGAGAACTCTTCTTTCTGTTTCATGTTCAGCCTGAAACAATCATAGTAAGAATTTAAGAAACACATAGTGTAGCTCTGGCTCAATTTTCGTTCCAAATGGTAAACAATGATATAATTATAAACAGGCTGACATTAGAAACATATTGAATGAAATGTAACCCGGTGTTCTAAAAATGTTCTGAGTTACAGACTAATTACCAGGAATCAGTGTTGAATCGTGAAAGTCATTGAAAAATGTGCATTAATATTTTAACACTTTCTTTACTAAATACTCATTGATGAGTAGTTCACTTAGGAAATGTTCAGATAATAATTTCAACAAATGACCAAAGGCCATTTATTAAATGTATTATCAGAATATTTCCTACCAATTAATAGGAATTATTCTGCACTTAACTTTTTGTACATCTGTTGTCTGCTCATTTTTCATGAACACCCTTCCAAATGAATAATATATCATTCCAATATATAGTTTTATAACTGAATTGGATAATTCATTTAGGAAAGAAAGGATTAAGGACATGTGGAATGCTCTGCTTGGGAGATCAAAAGGTAATATAGAATAATTTTGTTCAAAGTGATTATTTTCATAAATTAGATCGTATCATGTCAACTGAATCTTCTTCTGTTATTTCGACCCAAACAAAGTAATATTTTCTTGGTATGCGAACAGTTCTCAGAAAGCATTTCTATCATCTTATAGTATCTTCACATGAAAGTCAACAGAATATGGTAACATTTTTGGGAGGTCAATTAAAGCCTTAGTCATCTACTCTATGTTTGGAGTAAAATTATTATTTAAAAAAAATGAAAATGTGACTTAAATTGGTTAGAAGAATTTGAACAAGAGAATTTTTCTGGTAGTCAAAACTGAATGAACACATTGAAAAATCCGCAATTTATATATTAACAGATGTTTACAAATGGAAATAATGATATTAAATTTTTTATATTTAATATGATTACGAGTTATCTATTCTTTGGTTGCTTAATTTCGACAAAATCAACAGGAAAAAAATGTCCAGCAATAGTCGGAGCATCGTCATCATATTCTAATGTCTACAGCTCAGGGTTGTGCTCACAGGATTATGATTAATATCATGGGACTTTGATCTCAGCTATTCTAATGCCGGACGAATATTAGCATAGAAAACATTTGAATATGATGATGGTCAGTGAATGATCAGAGTATTCATCACCTTGGCTACAAGTATTTTAACCTTAATTTGATGATCATTGCATTATCATATGGTCTTACATTTGTCGCCACTAGCGTA
Source organism: Siphonodentalium dalli (assembly GCA_032622095.1). NCBI lineage: Eukaryota > Metazoa > Mollusca > Scaphopoda > Gadilida > Siphonodentaliidae > Siphonodentalium > Siphonodentalium dalli. The sequence goes on along the minus strand of CP136061.1, from coordinate 87,986,229 downwards.
TCCTCGAGACTCCGTACAGTATTTTTCAGCTCTCTAATCTGATTGTTAAGGCTCCGATTCGTCTCGCATTCAGTATCATAATTCATTTGTAGATGATTTCTGGCAGCCCTCTCATCTGACAGTTCAGTCTGTTGTAAATTATTGAGACTTGTTTTGGTACAGATTCCATATAATAGATTTATTTAATATTCAGGGTTCCAATCTATGTATTAAACCTATTTCGCATTTGAATTTAAGAAACAGAAAAAATGACTATCTTGTTAAAATGGAGTTTTCTACCAATTTATTTATAAATTTCTGTTGATTTAGAGGGACAATAATAAAAGTGTAAATGACACTGTAGCTCAACTTGAAGTGTTACAAGTCAATGGAAAGATTAGGAAAGCGAATAGTGATGTTCCAATAATAGGAAATTGGAATCGGCCATCGGATATTAATCGTACCTCGCAGTTTTACCGATTGTCAAAACAAACAAAAACGTTCTAGTATCTAAGCGCAATATGCAAGCTTTAATAAATGTATGCAATACTGGTTTGGTTAAACCTTAATGCGAATGTAAAACACAGGTGTTATTGGTTATTGGTTCAATCGCGTGAACACAAAATAGATTCAAAGAAAGCTTTAAACAGCTGACCTCATTACAATATAGTCACCTGTCGAGTATGTGCCATGCTGTGATGTCACATACTATTCCCAAATTGCACTTGTTTTTTCGCTCCGCAAGTCGCCATTGTTATAGTGATGCTCTCATTACAAGTTACGGTGTACGCAATGAAATAAGCTTAACTCCACTGAACTTGGAGGTGGTCTCACGAAACAAAAATTGAGTAGGCAGAACTATAAAAAGCTTCCCAGTTGTTAAAAGACAAAAGGTGTGACCAATGGGAATTTGGGAAATCTCAGACAAATATTAGAGTCGTTATTATCCATCAATCTAAATTTAATTAATAATCATCGCCATTCCATACAATGTCGCAACTTACAAGTATTCAATCAAGACTTTTACGAGATAGGGAGTGCAATGAGTGTATATAGGTCTATTATGGGAACAAACGTACAATATATCTAAATATCAGAATCGGAAATCGGCCAATTGTGCCTCCAGTTATCGGAAATCGGTCCGATGGGCTTTTTCGTTATCGGAACATCACTAAATGCAAAAAGTTTAAATATCTAAGTAATACTAGATGACAACAAGTGATATATATATAAATAAAATAAGAGATGGCCTGCAATGGCAGCCATATTTTTCAACAAAATTTACTGATCGAATGTGGGATGTTGTCCGTATGGTATTCCAAAGGATTTAGTCAAGTGCAAAGAGTAAAATCCAAGATGGCTGTCAATGGATTCAAATTTGAAATCCAAGATGGCTGTTGGCCATGTTTTGTTTTTAACAAATTTCGAGGAAAAAAGGAGACTCCTATCTAGAGGTCAACCCAAAGATCCATATGAAGTTTGGTGATGATCGGATGAGAGATGTGACCTGTAGGGTGTACTAACGGAAATGGTTGATGGAAAAGGGTCGCCAACCGATGACAATAGCCCAAACTTGACTTTGTCATGTTGAGCTAAAAATGACAGCAACAAGATGAGAGCAACAAAATGACTGAAGTCTATTTTATATCAGGCGAGTTACATGTACTATCACGTATTTAAGTGGGACAAAGCTAGTTAGGTACAATTAGATTTTATAAAAAATATATTGTCCTCACTGGATGACTGGAACCCTGAAGAAATCTTCAATATTTAAAGAGAAATAAATATTATCCAAATTTATCTCCATATAATTAATTATTTCCAGGAAATAATGGAAATAAGTTTGTCTAAAATACCAAAAAACCGACTTTGTTACAAAGAACTTTAAATAAAGAGATAAATAACTCAAATATATCAATACATAAGTAGCTAATTTAAATTAGGCATTAATTACAGAAATTATAGGATGAGCATTGACTATCGATATTTAGTCACTTTTAAATTTAGACAATTTTAAAAATTAAATGTGGACATGCATGAAACCAACAGTATTGCGTATGCATCTAGTCACAACTACCTTTAACCCTTTCAGTGCCAGGTCAGATTTTTGTATCAACCCATATACCCTGTGCCAATGCATTCTCTTATATATGCGAGTCGACCATAGGTCGCCTCGCATATATAAGAGAATGCATTGGCCTAACAATTTTTCATCATTTGTTATTATTTTTTACAATTTTTTACAATTTTAATAATTTTTTCTTATATTCTTTAACAGACTTATTTTGTAAGTTTAGTGCCAGGGAATCTTACGTTTTTCATGGGCATAAAAATTATTACTATGAATACTTGGTGATAGTTTTGAGTTATAACATGCCCCTAAGGTTTTAACCAGTTTGTTTTTAAATTTGCTATATTTTTTAGGGCCGATTTTACAGACCGTAAATTAGGGCCAATAAGATCGGCCACTGGCACTGAAAGGGTTAAGGTTGAACCTCTCCGTGACCACGGCTGAGTTCTTAGTAATATATAACCAACAGCACAATAACGCATCATGAAGTGTTCTAGGGGTTTAACCTTTTCAAGACAGGAATGGCTAGTGCAGCATTAAAGATCCTGTGCCAGTGCATTCTCTTATATATGCAAGTATCTCACAGGGAGCCTCGCATATATAAGAGAATGCACTTGCATACAAGATCAAGGTAAATGTTGTTAGGCCAATGTATTCTCTTATATATGCGAGGCTCCCTATGGGAGACTCGCATATACATGTATAAGAGAATGCATTGGCACAGTGTTTTCGCAAAATTTCAGGAAGCTCCAGTCATGGAATGGTTAAAAGATGCTGCATCGAGACATGCGACAGATTGGATTAGACCCTTAGGGGTTCCTTACTTTTGTCGTTAGTAATGACATTTCCTGATCTTTATTCTTCCTATCGTAATCTTCGACTTGTGATGTCAATTTCCTGTTAACGTCGCACTCGGAATCATAATTTGATTGTAAATGATCCTTTGTCCTTGTTTCCATATCCAGGTTACTCTGTTCGAAGATGTATGACAGCAATTTCAATTCAAGTGTTTTAGAATCTGGTCATAAATGGCCTAATTAGAAAGCCCGAGACCTGAGTGATATGCTTCTGATTTACCATTGGTTCATTTTTATAAATTTATTTTATGATTTGAAAGACCAGATAATGTTAAAAACACCAAATTACATTACAATAGATATATGAGGCAAAAAAAAACATTATTTGATTCTCAGACGTTCTTTATTTTGTTTTGTTAGAAAAAACTGAATTCATTCATTTACTTTATTCTATACATGTATTTTATTATGTGAAAGGGGTAAAAGTCATGGCAACTTACTCACCAAACATTAATGATGATGATTTTTTAAAACATTTTAATATTGCCTCGGTTTAGTTGAACATTTAATAAACTGGTTTGAGAACAAAAAATAGTCACTTGCATCTTAAACTTGGCACACAGGGTCTGGAATTATATAATGATCATATCCCTGGTCATCGGAAATAAAAAATAAAAATAAAATCCTCCCTCCATTGATTCAGAGTTTCAGAAAACAAATTGTCTGAGACTCAAATAATTTTTGTTGGCCTTATTCTACAGCAGTATATACCCTTGGCAACAGGAAGCTGCACAACATAGATAAGGCCAAAAACAAAAAAAGGTTTTGGTTCTCAGGCCCCGCCGCATTGAATAAAAAGGGCCGCGTTAGGCCTTTTTATTGCAATGCCTGATGTTATGACAAAAAAACTTAATACGAAAAAAAGAAATTTAAAAAATAAAAAATTAAAATTAGTTTTGTTTTGATTTTATCAACATGTCCATAGCAGATATGTGTTGAATATTAGTGTGCATTGAGCTCTAACATGTAATGTATTAAAAAGTGACTTGCAGGCTTACAACATGAAGTAGATGACTACAATTAAGAAAATGATTAGCTGATCCTCATGCTCTTCTTACAATTAGTCATTGTGAACAACTTACACTAATTGTAACTGTATACAATTGAAAGGCACAGGACTAAATTCAGGATCACATATTAGAATGGGGAGGTATCAGTTTTTAGACAACATTAACAGTAGTTAATGTCAGGGGCATTATATATTGTTAGGTAATCCCAGTCATACACTGGTAGTACAATGTCATTTTTATATAAGACTAAATGAGTTTATATGCATATCAGTTCCCTCTACCTTTCTGGTTATTACTAGACAGAGGAAGGTATCTTTGTCCATGCTTACTATGCGCAGAAAAAACTAAAAACTAAAACTAAAACCCTCCCTCCCTCATTGATTTGAAAAAAAATTGCCCGAGAACCAAATCACTTTTTTTTTGGCTTAATTTATGGGTTTTTTTTTATCACAGTACCAAGGTTCTCATTAGAAATATGCATAAATATAAATACACATCAATGAAATCCTTAATGTAATGGCTCACATACCGGTATGAAGTCAAGAAATGCTTTCTGAGAATTGTTTGTAACATGAGCACAAATACACATACAAATACACAGCACACTATTTTTTCCCAAATGGGAATTGTCACAGGAATGATTTATATACAGGACTTTAGCCAGATAGGGAATTGTTGATAAAGGAATGTCATATGTGGAATAATTTGAGCCCTTGAAATTAGCTACGGTAAAAGATAATGCTGTAGAAAAAGCCACAGAAGCCAATATAGAATATCATTCAATTCTAAAGCAGAATGAGGTTCCCAGAGGGTGAATTTGGTGATGCTAGCCCGCTATGCGGGGTAGCATCACTAAATTCACCCTCTGGGGACCTCATTCTGCAAATGACAGGCACACTATTTCAAGACTTGCAGATAGGAATCTGGTAATTTTTCGTGGCCAAACATAACAAACCTTTGTTCGAACGAGCTGTTCTTCCACTGATTTCAGTAGATCCTGAATACCTTTAAGCTGGCTGTTTAGGTCGCTGTTTGTATTTCTTTCAATTGATAAATCTGATTCAAGAATGTTTCTTGATGATTTCTCTGATCTCAGATCTGACTGTAAAAAAGTCAAGAGAGATGATATAAATTCTAAAGTATCAATTGAATATAAACTGTTTACTTTAAACTTTCGATGGTAATAATTAAGGTTAAAGATCATTAGAGACCTTTTGCAACACCAGGCCTGGAAATCTCAAGGCGGGCTGCCCGCCTACAGCCCGCCTAGAATTTTCCAAGGCGGGCTTTTTATAGCCCGCCTCGTCTACGATAGGACATTTATTATTTAGTTATTTTATTGTGTTTAATGAGTAAAATACTGCATCGAAATCGTAATTATATTGTACAGTGTGGGGACTGTGCGCATGCGTGACTTGACGGTAATGTCAAATGGGAATTATAGCGGAATCAGTAAATTCCGGAACGAACTGTTTCGTAAATCTGATCTTTTGATTGATTCTCACACATTGTATGACCAAAATAAATAATTTCTCTTCATAAGATTGAGCTTACAATATATTTCACTGGATAAAATGACACATGTTTGTGGATAGTGAGAACCAAATGTCACTGTCCCAATTAAGTTCAACCTTTCGTTCCGTTTCCGGTTCCTATCAGTGGAAATTGTATTTAGCTTGCAGCCGTCTTTTATCGCTTCGACTGACAATATTTTAATATAATTATCTAAATGTATCCACGTATTCTAGTTTACACTGTTATTCAATTATTAAAGTTCAGAAACTATTTGCTATGTCCCCAATTGCAAACACCCAGTAAATATATAGATAGCGACTTGACCGCTGCAAGCAGCAGTCTGCGATCGACAATGGAATATGGATTACTTTGAGAGAAAAATCAGTCAATATTCAAGTGCAAATATACTGGATTTAATATTGTTCTTGATTGTGTATTTTACGTAAAATTACACTTTCATGGAGAATGCTTTTAATGTGGACAAACTCACCCAATTCCGTTGCATGGGTTGGACACCGACTGACAAATTGTTGAGTACAAATACTCTTACATTTTGTTTCTTGTACATATAGATTATCACAACATATAAAACCATTTTATTACCATAATTACTGTGGGGGATTTTGACATTCACAACTCTGTGGACACTTTGTTTCCACATGAAGAAAATTAATTTAAATGGAGTTATACAACATCAAAAATAAACAAACTAATGGCAGTAGTAACTCAGATAAAATAAATCATAACTTTAAAAGTTGAGGAGGGCTATAGCCCTCCTAGGCATATCTAGGAGGGCTATAATAGCCCTCCTGGATTTTCTAGATCGCCAGCCCTGCAACACTGCAATTAACAGTTAGGATTGACTTATCATTCCTAGGCATAACATCAATGGATCATCCAAAGATATCCTCAAGCATGAAAGAAAATTATTGTTCCAATACACTTCACTTTTCTACCTGATATTCCATACCGGTCAAAAACTTGAATCTAATATATAGAGAGTAATCAATTAGTTCCGAGAATTAGGTTAACCCTTTGAGTGCCAGGTCCGATTTTTGTATCAACCCATATACCCTGTGCCAATGCATTCTCTTATATATGCGAGTCGACCATAGGTCGCCTCGCATATATAAGAGAATGCATTGGCTTAACAATTTTTTTTTTTTTTTTACAATTTTTTACAATTTTAATATATTTTATTATATTCTTTAACAGACTTATTGTGTAGGTTTAGGGCCGATAATATCGGCCCCTGGCACTCAAAGGGTTAAATAATTTACTAGAGGCGAGAGATGTTGGTAAGAAACGAGTGCGCCTAAAATCTCTCGCCTCAAGTGAATTATTTAGCGTAATGTTAGGAACTAATTGATTACTCTATTTATTACACTTCTGCATAAATTTGGTTCGCCAAATATGATCAAAACACCCAGAATTAATGCATGAAAGTCCCGATGTGGCAAAAGATTCACCATCGAAAATTCAGTCTAGATCAGTAAGCAACGTAATGATATAATTCACTAGTGACATTACCATTTTTAATTAACAGCATTTTCAATGGAAATCGCACATAGTGTAATAAAACAAATTTATGTTGGTGAGCATGCGTGCACCAAAATTCTTTGGTTTGAGATTTTATAGCCGGCGTCCAACTGCTATGCAAGATGAAATGAAATTGTGCTAAATCTACATTGATAATAAATAAAATGAAAGATAATGAGTACATACATTGAAATCTACATTTATAATAATTAAAATGAAAGATAATGAGTACATACATTGACTTTGTCTAATGTTTTCTCCATCTGACTATTAAAATTGTTCATTTCTTCGAGTCGGCTTGAAAGCTGTTGTTTGAGGTCTCTTTCTTCGGTCAGATCATTCTCCAACAACATCTGAACTGACTTCGCATCTGTGAGTGTTCCTTCTAACTCACCAGCTTTGTTTCTGTCACAAATAAAATTAAAAAACATGACACTAACATGTAGGGCTGAAACGATTCATACCTTCATGATGCGTTGTGAATCGCAATTTTACTATCATGTTGCGATGCACATCGGATGCAAATTTTTGGCAACTGACGGCTGTGAACTAGATGAACAAGTTAATAATTTTTAGTATGTATATACTCATGGCATTAGTCTTCACCTGAGCATATTCATTGATGTAAATTACAAAAAACTAAATAAAACTAGAGGTGTGACTGTCCCAATGGGACTACGGATACCCCCCTGTTTTAAAAATACTAAGATGTTTCACATGTCAGTAAACATTTAGTTAAAATAAAAAAATAACAATTCCCATTGCAGGTGTACAACCATAACCCTAATCTTAAACCTATTGACCGAAAAATGTAGGAATAAAAGCTTGGACAAAATTATGTATGTTGCGAAAAAAATTCTAAGTCGAAAAAGGGGAATAACTCCACACAAAAAATGTCGGACAGACGTCATAATCGCAGGTGCACAGGTTCCCATGGTACTAAATATCAGTGCCAAGATTAAAATACATTGACCGAAAAATGTAGAAATAAAAGCTCGGACAAAATTATGCATGTTACAAAAAAAGTTTCTAAGTCGAAAAAGGGGGATAACTCCACCAAAAAATGTCGGACAGACGTCATAATCGCAGGTGCACAAGTTCCCATGGTACTAAATATCTGTGCCACGTTTTTTAAAAATTGACCGAAAAATGTAGGAATAAAAGCTCGGACAAAAGTATACATGTTGCGAAAATTTTCTAAGTCGAAAAAGGGGGGATAACTCCGACAGACGTCATAAAAGCAGGTGCACAGGTTCCCATGCTGGTTGATGTCTGTGCCAAGTTTCACAGAAATTGATCAAAAAACGACTGAGAAAAACTCCGGACAAATTTGTGTCCACGGACGGACGAACGGTACAGCTGACTCCAGTATACCCCCCCCTAACTTCGTTGCGGGGGGTATAATTACCAAAATGCATGACCGGGTATTACAAGTAGACTATAAAGCTAATAGAGTCCCCATATCTGCCCAGATACGAAGTGGAAAAGTTTGTATCTCTGACTATTGATAACTCCGCATTGTTTTTGCATTGAATCACACCCTCCCAATGCATTGTGAACTTTAAAACACGATGCACTGGAATTGCTGTATCGTTGCCGCCTTACTAACATGCAATAAGATTAAGATTGTAAATTTCTCTGCATCAACACAGGGTTCATACATTCAAGCCTTGAAATAATGTGTCTGTCATTTGCAAAATGAGGTTCCCAGAGGGCGAATTTAGTGATGCTATCCCACAAGGCAGACTAGCATCACAAAATTCACCCTCTGGGAACCTCAATCTGCTTAGGCCTCAACTGCTATGGGAGACCTAGGATCAGATTGAAGTTCCCCAGTTGAAGTTGGTGATGTTCACCCATTAGTCACCTCGATTATGCATTTTATCTTCTGCAAATTAGGGGATATAGAAACTAAACAGAGGGAAAAAGAAACTAAAAACAATGTTAATTTGAGGCTATAGATATAGATACTATAGAGGCCTTGGCCGAAAATCTCAACAATAACAAACCACACCACTCCATAGAAAACATTGTAAATATTTATATCTCGATTCGGGACACAACAAATGGCAATAAACAAATGCCAATTATTTCGCCACCGAGAGTCATTGAATTTAAGTGATATATAAGAATAATGGTGTTTGTTGAAAATTTGGATTTATATTCATAAAGATAACTGCTTTGAGCAAGATTATTCTACATTTCTATTTGATCACACTACATGAGTGTTTCACATCACTTTAATAGAAGTATATCAAATTACTTACAATATACAGTGAAGGAAATGAGTGGATTCTACAGAAAGATCAAGTGACCATGGACACAACTACAAAATAGACAATTTTCTCCAAAAAGGGCAGGGCAAGATATTTGTACAATGCAACACTCTTGGACATGGAGAACAAAGATGAGCTGACAAAAGAGGCACACCCTGCTGTCAGAATGAACATTAACACTTTCATGACTGGAGCTTCCTGGAATTTTGCGAAAACCCTGTGCCAATGGATTCTCTTATATATGCGAGTCTCCCATAGGGAGCCTCGCATACATAAGAGAATACATTGGCCTAACAATATTTACATTGACCTTGTAAGCCAGTGCATTCTCTTATAAATGTTAGGCTTCCTATGGGAGACTGGCATATATAAGAGAATGCACTGGCACAGGATATTTAATGATGTACCAGTGCAGCTCCCATCATGAAAGGATTCAGTAACATTAAAGTGGGTTAGGTAAGTTTTTTATCAGATCTTATCTAAACACAGTCACATATAGACAGTGTTTTAACCATGAAATTCGGGACTGAGTTTCCAATTTTTCAACTTTATTAACTGCAGAGTTATTTCCACATTGATGGGGAAAAAAAGACACTTCCCGAGAAGATATCATGTTTATCATAGCTTAATAGATAACATGTTTATCATAGCTTAGATATGTTTATCATACCTTAGATATCATGTTTATCATACCTTAGATATCATGTTTATCATACCTTAGATATCATACCTTAGATATCATACCTTAGATATCATGTTTATCATACCTTAGATATCATGTTTATCATAGCTTAATAGATATCATGTTTATCATACCTTAGATATCATGTTTATCATACCTTAGATATCATACCTTAGATATCATACCTTAGATATCAAGTTTATCATACCTTAGATATCATGTTTATCATACCTTAGATATCATGTTTATCATACCTTAGATATCATACCTTAGATATCATACCTTAGATATCATGTTTATCATACCTTAGATATCATGTTTATCGTACCTTAGATATCAAGTTTATCATACCTTAGATATCATGTTTATCATACCTTAGATATCAAGTTTATCGTACCTTAGATATCAAGTTTATCATACCTTAGATATCATGTTTATCACACCTTAGATATCAAGTTTATCATACCTTAGATATCATGTTTATCATACCTTAGATATCATGTTTATCATGCCTTAGATATCATGTTTATCATACCTTAGATATCAAGTTTATCATACCTTAGATATCAAGTTTATCATACCTTAGATATCATGTTTATCATACCTTAGATATCATGTTTATCATACCTTAGATATCATGTTTATCGTACCTTAGATATCATGTTTATCATACCTTAGATATCATGTTTATCATAGCTTAGATATCATAGCTTAGATATCAAGTCTATCATACCTTAGATATCATGTTTATCGTACCTTAGATATCATGTTTATCATACCTTAGATATCATGTTTATCATACCTTAGATTATATCATGTTTATCATAGCTTAGATATCATGTTTATCATAGCTTAGATATCATGTTTATCATACCTTAGATATCATGTTTATCGTACCTTAGATATCATGTTTATCATACCTTAGGCCATTGTTTTCTCCTTCCAATCGTTTGATGATTTCTTCTTTTGTTGGAGGTTTCTTGACAACTGCAAAGACAATGTAATATAGAACAGTCAGCTGAGGTCCAAGCCTTGAAATAGGGTATCTGTCATTTGCAGAATGAGGTCCCCAGAGGGTGAATTTAGTGATGCTACCCCGCATAGCGGGGTAGCATCACTAAATTCACCCTCTGGGGACCTCATTCTGCAATTGACAGACACCCTATTTCAAGGCTTGCTGAGGTTTTCACATAGAAAACGAGTGTAGAGGCTGGTAGAGGACACATAATTTGAAGTATTTCAATCATTAGACTGGTGGTTGCCTGGTATTAAATATACGGGTGGCCTTCCCTGTGGGTATAGGTGTTAAAATAGTCACATCCACTAAAACCGCCATAAAAAGAAAGAATATTACACAATAGACAGATGTTGTTCTTATACCAATCATAAATATCTCGTACATTGCATGTCATTGTCACGTTTGTACCCTTGGTTATGTAATCAAACATCAAAAATGTTATGGAACCGATTGTTTATAGACAAACACTTGGAACTACTCTATCGTCCAATGAAAATGTTCTGTTGCACTGTGGAATGCGTAGATAAAATTAACAATCGACCCTTTCTACCCGCTGTCAGTTCAATATCAAGCTAATCCATGTTATTTCATGATTGGGAAAAGATCAGACAGAAAACGTGTAAATAATATAATTGTTCTTGCAAAGAGATGAAATTTTTTCAATCAAGTTAGTATTTCCTCCTAACCTATATATGGTAATACATACCAAATAAGAAATATTACTATGAGTCGTATTGTGAGTTGTAAGTTGTAGGCGCACCAAATATCAAGCGCATGAATCTAAATAAGGAAATGGCGCAATATCATGACTCGGCTTATAAACAATCCACTGCGCTTTTTGTGATATTCTAAACAACAGTCGACCTGTAATTTCTCAGACACAAAGGTGTTTTGTGAATAATATTGCATTCATATCATCATAATGCTATACTATAAGTATATTCTTGAGGAAATTGTCATAATTTATTCATGCATTTAGTGAGTAGTACATGAATGGCCAAAATCAAGGCCCTTTTAAACAGGCTGTGAATGGTTGATTGTAACATGATGTGTCATTGATGATAGACTCTGACAAATTGCGACTCGAATCGAATCTCAAATCGAATCAGGTCAAGGATATCATATTGAATCGAATCTAGAATCAAATCAGCACTTATTAACATCCTAACAATAAGTTTTTGGAGAGGTTTTCTGACAACGGAGACAACGCATGTTTTATCTAGCATATTTTTACAAATCAATGTACATTGGAATTCTCGTACCAGTCGAACTCTTGAATCCTAATCGGGATAGGTATAACGCATTAGGTATAGAACCAAGCGTTCATATTTTTACATTATCTTGTCTCATATATGCTGACTTGTTCTGAAATGTAATTTTTTACGCTGAACTTCAGACAAATTTTCAGAGACAAAAATATATGGTCCTAAGTAATGTAATATTCGATAGAGGTGGGACACTGATGTGACCACCAGATCATATTCATAGTACTGTGGCGACGGAACAAAAGTACTAGTCGAAAGAATGATAACTCGATTACACTTATGCGTTAACGACAACAAGCCTATTGTGGCTTTTTTGTAAGTCCTCTGCCAGATCGGTCTGATTCGCTCAAATGTCCCAGACGACAGAAGGCTGTTTGGGCCAAGTCAGATGGGAATTTTTGCAGATTTGTAACTTTAGATAGCTCAGTGTTGAATTTAGTAGATCGCGCTCAACAGCAGATAGCAAGAGATAAGATAAGAAATGGTGTGGGGTGGGATTTGGGAATTGAGTGAACTGATTTGAAGTTGTTACAGATGCACAAACGGAAAACAGATCTATAACCTCTGCCAAACTTTGTTTGTTAGGGAGGTGGGGGATAACAAGCATCTATCGGAGTAACTTACCATTGAGATTCTTCTTATTTCCTGCACCAGGAACATTACCTGTAAGAATAAATATAAGGAAAGTGGTTTTTAACCATAGATACATCAATAAAATCTTAATCAAAACATTTAAGCTTTTCATGACGGGAGCTGCGCTGGGGCAACATTAAAGATCATAGGTCATCTCACATTTATAAGAGAATGCTTTGGCCTAACAATTTTTTTTATTAATTTTTCTTACATTCATTAGCAATTTTTAATAAGTTTTTCTTACATTCTATAACAAATGTTATCATTTTCATGTTTTATTATATTCTTCAACAATTTTATAATTTTTTATAATATTTTCTTACATTTTTTAACAATTTTATCATTTTTTTATTACATTCTTAACAATTTTTTCTTACATTTTTTAAAATTATAATAAATATGCTAGCCCAATGGCAGACACATTATTCAAGGCTTGTGTCCCTGTTAACCTCTCTGATGATGCCAGAGAGACGTCACTTTTATATAATTAATTCCCAAAACCTGCTGGTGCAGCATTAAAGATCATGTTCCAGTGCATTCTCTCCGATAGGGATCCTTGCATATGTAGTAGAACGCACTGGCTTCCAAGATCAATGTAACTAATGTTTGGCCAATATATTCTCTTATATATATATGTGCGGCTACCTTACATATATCAGAGAATGAATTGGCACAGGGTTTTCGCAAAATTTCGGGAAGCTCCGCTCATGGAGGGTTTAATGATCGGGAGGTTTCAGTCTATCTTGTGTCTGCATTCATATAGCTCGAAAACTTGCAACGTTATTATGTCATAAAACTGAACAAATGAAACTGTAGGCACTTTGCTTCCATACAAGGCATGATTTAACTTCAAGAACTGGAAGCACTCTTATGGGCGTGATAAGAATCAGTACAGAGAGCCTGAGAGGATACAGATAATTCTATAACAATTATCATTGATTCAGCTAAATTATTTTCAATTGTATAACACATATAACACATAGAAAAATGATTCCATAAAAAATAAATATTGTTGTTTCAGAGGCAATATTTAGCCTATAGCAAAATGAGCAAAAAAAAGTGAATTCACCCTTTAAATCCTGAAATATACATTTAAAACGCCACATTCCCAGGGTTGTAGGACAAACTTTAAATATTTAAAATAATAACTATAACACTATAAAATAAAATCAGGTAAATATAATTTATTTTCAAATGTAAATTAAGATGCAGTTAATTATACAACAGGAACATTTATTGTATAAACCATATATATATTATGACATTTGTTTGCAGAAATTTGGGCAATCCATAATCGAATGTAAATTAGGATATTAGGAAATTTCCAGTAACCCCAGTTGAAAGAGTTAAAACAGAAATGCATGTATATGATGAAGCTCACCATTAACCATTGGCCTGCTGCTGATCTTAGAGCTTGACACACTTCTTGCCATGGCAGGCGCTGACAGCAGAGAAGGGAAGAAATGAAATTGATGCAACATTTTACTTCCCTTATCCCTTTCATGACGGGAGCTGCACTGGTGCAGCATTAAAGATTCTGTGTCAGGGTATACTCTTATATATTCAAGTCTCCCATAGGGAGCCTCGCATATATAAGAGAATACATTGGCACAGGGTTTTCGCAAAATTTCAGAAAGCTCCAGTCATGGAGGGGTTAAAGGGTTAAAATATAAATGCGTGTATATGATGAAGCTCACCATTAACCATTGGCTAGTCCAAGTCTACTAAAACAAGGTAAGATATTGGGATAGCCAGATGCTAGTATTAATATAAGAACATCCCTATAGGCTTTATATGACATGAGTTATGCATTAGTGACAAGCTCAGATAAAACCACAATTAAATGTAATCAAATATCACAATTGCGACAATAAACGGGTATATTCCATAATTTCCATTATAATTTCCATAGAAGACATGACATTTAATCTGAACACCACATCAATGGTCAATTTTAAGCGGTAATTTAATGTGAAAGAATTACGACTGTGTTTACATATTTTTAAAAGTATGCAAACTCAATTGACCTCATAAAGTCACATCGGCATATTCCGGCGAAAATATTCTAGCAATCGTAAAGTAAACATAAACAAAAGTACATGGCCGTAAATTGAATTAATTCTATCAATAATACCCAGTAAATTAAAAATTGCATATATATTGTGAAACATTCCATTTAAGAAATATTTAACTAATAAGTAATATAGGACCACTTACAATACAAATAAACACGTAATAGTGGTGGAATATATTAATAGCACATGATGTTGAATAAGAAATGTAAGAGGTGTATTCAATTGTTTTGGGCGCATTCGATTGACGACATAGAAGCCAAACTTAGCCAAGTACATTACATAACACTTTGGCTTTCAGTTATAATGGAAACCTAAAAAAAACAGAATATTCTACATGTCATTTAACATGAAAGTTAGATTAATATACACAATTATGACCATAAGATGTCACTCTTTCCGATATATATATCATCAGGTATTGATTTGTTAGGTAAAATCAAGTAAAATAGACTACAATTCTTGCCACCAACCCTGGGCGAAACTCATGCCATATAAAGCCTATAGGGATGTTCTCGTACTAAAACTAGCATCTGGCTATCCCAATATATTAGCTGGTTTAGTACAAGCAGATTGGACTAACCATTGGCTGCTGCTGATCTTAGAGCATGACACACTTCTTGACATGGCAGGCATTGACAGCATAAGCAGATAAGAGAAGAAATGAGATTGATGCACATTCACATGCAGGCCTGTCATTTTAAAAATTACAGGCGGCCCATGATGGCTCACCTTAAATAATCCCAGGAGGACGATTTATTTTATTTCCCTTAACCCTTTGGTGAGTAGAACAACATATATGTCGTCTATCGGTTGAGGAGTAGAACGACATATATGTCGTTTCAGGAAGTGTTATTTTATGTAGACATAACTTCAATAAATCATCTGATTTATAAATGATTTGTATAGGAGTTATTTTGATTAATAATATAATGTCCCAAATGTACAAGTGCAATCGATTATAATAACACACGATAACAAAAAATGCACATAAATGTGAAACGAATTATTGGACCCTTTTGACCCGAACTTGTTAATAATTATTGCTATGACGTTGACGTTAAATTTACTCATGACGCCATGTATATGACGTTACAGATACTCTCCAAGGGGTTAACCTTTACATGACCGGAGCTGCACTGGTACAGCATTAAAGATTCTGTGTCAGGGTAGTCTCTTATATATGCAAGTCTCCCATAGGGAGCCTCGCATATATAAGAGAATGCCCTGACACAGGGTTATCGCAAAATTTCAGGAAGCTCCAGTCATGGAAGGGCTAAATGGTTAACATATAACTGTGTGTATAACTGTATATGATGAAGCTCACCATTAACCATTGTCCTGCTGCTGATCTTAGAGCTTGACACACTTCTTGACATGGCAGGTGCTGACAGCGTAAGCAGAGAAGAGCAGAAATGAAATTGATGCATATGCAGGCCTGTCATTTAAAAAAACTGCAGGCGGCCCATAACTGTTCGCTTTAACCCTTTACCCAACAGAACGGCCCTGTGCCAATGCATTCTCTTATATATGCGAGTCGACCATAGGTCGCCTCGCATATATAAGAGAATGCATTGGCTTAACACATTAAAAATTATAAAATTGTTAAAGAATGTAAGAAAAAATGGTAAAAAGTGTTAAAAAAAGATATTTTTTAGGCCAATGCATTCTCTTATATATGCGAGGTGACCTATGGTCGACTCACATATATAAGAGAATGCATTGGCACAGGGCATAACTGTAACTATCACAATGTGGTCAAGGAGCCGGTTCCAATGATATCCATATTTGTATGGTTCTATTGAGACAGACCGAAGATATTTTAGGCTGTTGAAGCTTTATTTGGCCGGTTTTGGCCGGTTTGTTGGGTAAAGGGTTAATTAAATAACATAAATAACATCAGAGGACGATTGTTTTTATTTTCTTCACCCTTTCATGATGGAAGCTGCGATGGTGCAGCATTAAAGATCCTGTGCCAGTGCATTCTCTTATATATGTGAGTCTCCCATAGGGAGCCCTGCATATATAAGAGAATGTACTGGCTTAAAAGGTCAAGGTAAATATTGTTAGGCCAATGTATTCTCTTATATATGTGAGGGTACCTATGGGAGACTTGCATGTATAACAGAATGCATTGGCACAGAGTGTTCGCAAAATTTCAGGAAGCTCCAGTCATAGAAGGGTTAATAGGTACCAGTACCAACAAATATATCAAGCATGCAAATTAGGAACCAAGCTGAGAGAAACAGGGTCTGTGCTGGCCATAAAATTCATTCGAGAAAATTTTTGGCAATTTTTCAGAAACTTTGGCCAAATTGAAAAAGACAAAACAGATAATCATTGAGAAAATCACACAAAATTTCTACAGTTTGCATGTACATGCAAAATTGCAAATTGGCATTCGGAAACACCCGTTGTTATAAACTTGAAGACGCAACAACAGTCGCAGTGTAGCCTCTTCATGTATTGGTTGATGCTTCTTGAACAGATGATTCCATCGACGGGTCATTGTCCCAGATGCTTGCGATTTATACACCACGCATGTTGCATTCAACACACGTGCCTGCAGCTTTATCATGTTTAAAATAAATATGAATGATGGACGACATTTTGTCCATTGTAAAAGAAAACTCTGAAAGTCAACTTCAAAAGAGAACAGTGCCAAAATGCACTTTTCGACACCAGGAACATGTGTTGTTTACATTCTCACCCATATTACATAACGCGGAATCGAATAGACGATGGATAACGCTATCGGTAGCCCAGTCTCATAGCTATTATAATTTACTGCGTCGTCGGTCCATTGGCTATCTGCTAGCTTTTGCTACCATTTTAAAGCTATATAATTCAGACGTATTTAGTCGTCCTATCGTGGCTAATTGTTGGCTATGTACAATAAGAATTATTTAAATGTGCATATATACATAATTTTCTGGAATTAAATGCCACAAACAGCTAAGATCGACATGTGTACTTGTCCTGAAACAGCCTACTTTTCCGTCATAGTATATTCGAAATTTCGAGTTGGCAATTTCGACTCGAATTCGAATCGAATCTCGAATCGAATATTCGCAGGAGCCTAGAAACGCGGCAAAAATAAAAACAGAATAAAAAAATAGTCTACTACAAGTAACTGCAAGCAACTGCAAGTACTGAGATATTCTGAAGTCATAAAATTATTTTGAGTGCATTAATTTTAACACTATATATTCTCGACAGATTTATCATTGTTAATTGAGCTAGATTTTTTAGTTAATTAATTTGAACATATATATTCTCACCAGATTATCAATTTTAATTGAGCTAGGTTTTTGAGTGCCTTAATTTGAAGTGTGTATTTCAACAGATTTATAGTTGTTAATTGTTCCTGTTGCTGTTTTGAAGTATTCAAAATTACTATTTGTTGTTTAAAAGTCAAATTGAACTCAAATCGCATAACATAAGGAATATGAATATTTGTAGGGGCCTATACCATTGTTAGTTGGGCTGGATTAATAAGAACAGTATATATTCTTAAAGATTTACCATTCATAATTGGACTAGGTTTTTTGGTGGGATTCCTTTTCATTGTAGAAAGACCACCATTCACTGGTTTACCTAAAAGACAATAGAATATTGACTGCATATATACATTTGTTATTAAAGCAATACAATGTGTTAAAGATGGGTTATCTCTTCCTAAATATGTTTTATATAGTTTCCGGGGTATAAAATGATAGATATGAGTCGAAGACACCTGTCCGGAAACACTTCTAACAATTAATATTGATTTTATATTGATACAAGTTACCTTATATGAGGCGATAATGAAGTGGGACATTATTTCGTTACTATTTTTTTAATTTTTAGATACTAGAGTTAACCCGCATGTTATGCTCTGAACGAATGCGAGTCATAAAATGTCCCAAATTCATTGTATGTAAATTATACCAATATTAATTGATAGAAGCATTTCATGACAGGGATCTTCGATTCATATCTATTATTTTATACCCAGGAAACGATATAAAACTTGTTATAAATAGGAAGAGATAGACGATCTTTAACAACTTCCATTATATATATTTCGTTAACCAAGGTAAAGCAAAAAAGCAATGGTGAGATGCATATCAGCCAATACATTCGAGAAATGAGGCAAAGTTCAACGGAAGTTGAAATGAAATGAATTAACCCTTTCATGATGGGAGCTGCGCTGGTGCAGCATTAAAGATCATGTGACAGTGCATTCTCTTATATATGCGAGTCTCACATAGGGAGCCTCACATATATAAGAGAATGCACTGGCTTACCAGGTCAAGATATTTATTGTTAGGCCAATGTATTCTCTTATATATGCGAGGCTCACATATATAAGAGAATGCATTGTATATAGATTTTTTTTGCAAAATTTCAGGAAGCTCCAGTCATGGAAGGGTTAACAACTTCAATTATATACATTTCAGAAATCGAATGCATTATAACATTATCTAAGGTCAATCAAAAAGCAATGATGACATACATATCAACCATTACATGCAAGAAATTAGGCAAAGTCAAAAGGAAGTTAAATAATATGTGTGTGTTTTCAGATTTAAGGAAGCTAAAAAGTTATGAATTATGTGAGTACATGTTTCGGGCAACAAACCTGTATTAACAGGAGGTCTCGCTGTCATGGTCTTGGTACCGGTAATTCCATTTAAAGCAACACCTGAAATTAAACATTTAAAGAGCCCTGATTGAAATGGATAAAATTAAATAACTTTTCCAGATTCCCTGTGATAAAATCTCATGACATGCAATACAAAAACACTTGCCTCAAATTTATTTTGTAATTCACCAATTCTATGACTTTTTGAGATTTTATTCAAAATGGGGTCAAATTTCTTCCTCAAGATAAAAAAATGTCATTTTTGCATATATCTTTAATGGAGATGCTTTTCTAATTTTCAAAACCTTCCAGGAACGGTCCGGACTCCAGAATAGTGGTATGATATGAAGATTTTTTTTTTAAAGTAGAAAACTCCTGCTTGAGTGATAACTTAGGTGAAAATTAGGTTACAATTTTGACATAAATTGATGACATGCTACTGTATGTGTTAAACAAGATATTTGATCCATCAACTTCAGTGAAACATTAACTTCACTGGTCGAGTGAAAATTATATAACATTCGTTTTATTTCTAAAACTAAATATGACAACAGAATAAATAAAAACTAACTAGAAATCTCAAACTCACTATATAGCATAATGAATCTATAATTTATATCTTTGAATGATTTAGTCTTTAGTTTGTGTTTAGCTTACCGGGGCGAGAAATTCTGTTTGATGCTCCTACACCCTTGTTTAGCCCATTAACAGCTCCAACACTCTTTGTCAATCCAGTTGCAGCTGAAATATCAAATAAACTGAGCTTACACCAGGCCTCAATATAAGGAGCCAGACATTTGCAGATTGAGGTCCCCAAAGGATGAATTTAGAGAAGCTACTCTGCACAGCGTGCTAGCATCACAAATTTCTACTACTGGGGACCTGATTCTGCATGGCCTTATCTGTTATGGGAGACCTAGACTCAGATTTAAGTTCCCAGATGGTGAAGATGGTGATGTGCACGGTGCACCCATTGGGAACCATGATTATGCATTGTGTCGTCTGCTAATTTGGGGATATAATTGGGAAACTAAACTAAAAAAGAAACTTTAAAAATTTCTAAAGAAGTTTTCAAAGAAACTAAAAACTTTTTAATTTGATAATTTAATTAAGATACATTCCAGAGGAGATGAGGCCAATGCAGAATGAGGTCCCCAGAGGGTGAATTTAGTGATTCTAACTTGCAAGGCGGGATAATGTGGCTAAATTAACCCTCTGGGGACCTCATTCTCAAGTCCAGCACCATATTTTGAGGCCTGGCTTACACATTTTGTAACAATATGTGAATAATACCATTGATATCAAGGTGAATATTCAGTTTCTCAGACCCAAAGTCTGCTTACTTGATGGATGGCACTAGGTATTATCAGTGAATTATTTCACAGCTGCTGATGTGATGTGTTTTCAGCCACATTTTGGTCCGATCTAGGTAAAATGGTGTATAAAAATAAAATTGTTTTCTTGCTATTGTGTTTATCTCCATTGCTCATATTGGTACAGCGCATACATGCGATTTATTAGAATTTTTTTCCTGCTAGAAGCATATAATGTAACATATCGAAACAATAATATAGATGGATCTTGCAGGGTTCAATTTCTATCATGCCATATATATTTGATTTATGGATGCACAGACTCAGTATGAGTGTTCATTGCTTCAAATGTGCTTTTATACTTCAGTGAGCTTGAACAAATTCTCATTTCTTATCGAATAACACAAGTGTGTGAACTGGTGAACATATTTTATGGTTCTCGTCGTACCATCTCGTCCCAATTCATGCAATAACTTTAACATTTCACACCACAATCTCGTCCTGTTTACTGCACACACACTGTAGCTTGTGGTCAAGTCCGAGTTTAGTGTGACTATCATTTGCAGAATGAGGTCACCAGAGGGTGAATTTAGTGACGCTATCCCGCATAGCGGGCTTGCATCAATAGATTCACTCTCTGGGGACCCCATTCTGCTTAGGCCTCATTTTCTCTTGAAAGTTTCTTTGTTATCAGATTTCTTTAGAAACTTCTTCAAATAGATTCTATTTCGTTTTAGTTTAGTTTCTCTGTATCTCCAAATTGGCAGATGACTCATTGCATAATCTAGGTTCCTGATGGGTGTTCATCACAATATTCACCATTTGGGAACTTCATTTCGAGTCTATGTCTCCTATAGCAAATTAGGCCATGCAGAATGAGGTCCCCAGAGGGTGAATTTGGTGATGATATCCTGATTCCTGTCACCCTAAATTCACCCTCTGGGGACCTCATTCTACAAATGACAGGCGCGTTATAATCAGGCTTGCTTGTGGTCTACTAAAATTTAGGTCAATACTATCATTAACCCTTTACCCAACAAACCGGCCAAAACCGGCCAAATAAAACTTCAACAGCCTAAAATATCTTCGGTCTGTCTCAATAGAACCATACAAATATGGATATCATTGGAACCGGCTCCTTGACCACATTGTGATAGTTACAGTTATGCCCTGTGCCAATGCATTCTCTTATATATGCGAGTCGACCATAGGTCGCCTCGCATATATAAGAGAATGCACTGGCCTAAAAAAAATCTTTTTTTAACACTTTTTACCATTTTTTCTTACAATCTTTAACAATTTTATAATTTTTAATGTGTTAAGCCAATGCATTCTCTTATATATGCGAGGCGACCTATGGTCGACTCGCATATATAAGAGAATGCATTGGCACAGGGCCATTCTGTTGGGTAAAGGGTTAATTGAAGTAACTAGTGATCTATGTAGACTAGACCTCATAATGACGTTTTCAACCTAATCGGTCTGTATTGTCCAAAGACAAGGCTAATTTTTTTTTAATGACCGTTTCAAAATCTTTTGACCTTTAAACTAGTAAGTAGTTTGCTGTATTTTGTAAAAATAAACCATTTGGTGTGCAATAAAATATATTATAATTGTATGGGTAAAAGGGGGAGTGTTTGTGGGGGTGGGGGGCTAACCCTGGGATTCTCGAAAGGGCAAATATACCCTTTCCTTAACCCCTAATTGTATGGGTATCTGACTGGGGTTCAATAATACACCCTGCCATCCATAAACCAAAAATATGCAGTTAACCCTTTACCCAACAGAAGGGCCCTGTGCCAATGCATTCTCTTATATATGCGAGTCGACCATAGGTCGCCTCGCATATATAAGAGAATGCATTGGCTTAACACATTAAAAATTATAAAATTGTTAAAGAATGTAAGAAAAAATGGTAAAGTGTTAAAAAAAGTGATTTTTTTTAGGCCAATGCATTCTCTTATATATGCGAGGCGACCTATGGTCGACTCGCATATATAAGAGAATGCATTGGCACAGGGCATAACTGTAACTATCACAATGTGGTCAAGGAGCCGGTTCCAATGATATCCATATTTGTATGGTTTTATTGAGACAGACCGAAGATATTTTAGGCTGTTGAAGCTTTATTTGGCCGGTTTTGGCCGTTTTGTTGGGTAAAGGGTTAACTAAATCCCAGCACCCACCATCCTTCATGATTAAAGTTTTAAATATAATTTCAATGAGAACAACTCACCAGGGCCATTTGATGTCTTAAGCCTCTTCGAGGTTGGCTGCTCACAAACTTTCTGTAAAAGAAATGCACCGTTTTTAGCAAACCTCAAAATATATGTTGCATGATTGATGAATAAGTTATTAAATACAAATTGTAACATTCATAATCTGCAAATGAAAGATAAAAACAGACATCTTCTATTGAATCTCAACTCGCAGTCGCAACATTTAGACTTCGGCGAACAACAACGACCAGTGCACTAGAGGAAGGGGTCAGAATTTTATCAGACTCAGTATTGTATAGTGTACACAGGTGTACATCCCAGTGTTTAGTATAAGTTCTTGGTGACCATCCACATCTGCTAACAATTTTGAAATAAATTTTATTTTTTAAATAGATAATCAGCAATATGTAAGATTTCAAACATATTACAAACAAAAATTTGGTCCCAAAGCATGACTGCCGACCTTGATAAAGTCACGGCCAATCGAGATGTTCCACCACCTACCAACATTAAAGGAGTGGTTGAATCATCAACAGTAATGCCCTAATTTCCCTAAATAATCGACTCCTTAACCACAGCAGAATTATGGTTAACTTTCCAGGATTTAGTTGGAAATATGGCTTGTTGCCATTCATTGGAAAGCTCTCGAGGAGAGCTTTCCGATGAATGGCAACAAGCCATATTTCCAACAAATCCTGAAAAGTTACCCATAATTCTGATGTGGTTAAGGAGTCGATTATTTAGGGCATTACTATATATTATTGTCTAGATGAACAGTAAATACATGTGGATAATTACATCTTACTAATAGTAAACCAGAAGATTAAATCATCTATTAACCACAATGTCAATACAAACGTACGTCAGGTGATGATGCCGGTCTTTTCTTTGTTACAGGTGTTGGCGCCTTCAGGAATGACGGTTTCAGTAACTTTGTGTTCATAGCATTCTTCAATGGCAACCGAGTCTGAGAGAGAAAAGACAGCTGATATAAAATAATAATAATAATAACTTAATAATCTTTGCACCACTTTTAACAACAAACATTTGTCCACTTAACGTAATGTTTTACTTTGAACATTATCATCTCACCAGACTGCAACACATTGAGAAGAAAATGGTTGTTAAAATCATTACATGGACAATATCTTTCTCATGTCGTGGATACCATATGAAATCTCAGAATTTTATTGTCACTTTCATTTGAAGAACATGACATGTAACTATTTTTAAAAAGACATATTAGGTGCTTACATCAAACTGCATTTAAAAAAAAAAATATTTTATGACTCAGCCACTAGCCCACTACAACAATTTGAAGAATTCAAAAATTAAACTAATATTCAACAACGGCTGTTCCATTTTGTAAAATATAATGTTTGAACTGCCAAAACTCGAGTGTCCATCCATCTACCAAGACATCCACCAACCATCAAGATCCCCTGAAACCCGGGTTTTACCAGGATTAACCCAGCTGAAACGAGACAAAAACCCTGGTGTGGATAAACCTGGGTGTAACAAGAGGTGTGCACTCGAGTGATAGCATACCCCCACCGTGGCAAATTCAACCCGCATTATCCGTAAACCCAACAAAAAAGAATTTTAACTTTAAAGAAAAATTCGGACTAATTATATCGATATGGTGTCACAAGAAGCTTGTACAGAAAAAATTATTCAAATTGGTTCATATTTGTTAAAGTTATTAAGTCAGACAGAATTTTCTAAGTCAAAATAAGTCGAAAATGAAGTGTAATATTAAGAAAAAAAGTTTGAGCCAATCCCTAGCCACATCATGTAGAGAGGGTATTGTGAGAAGCATGTATACCAAAAATTATTGAAATCTGTTCATATTTGTTAAAGTTATTAAGTCGGACAGAATTTTCTAAGTCAAAATAAGTCGAAAATGAGGCGTAACTTGAAAAAATAAAGTCGGACCGAACCGCAATTAGCATCATGCGGAGAGACCGTCCTAAGGAGATTGCATACAAAAAATTATTGAAATCGGTTCATAGTTCTTCGAGTTATGAGGTCGGACAGACGGACGGAAGGACGGACACATGGAGGGAGAAAGCGTGACGGACGGACGGACGGACGGACGCAGTCAATCCAGTATACCGCCCATTTTCTTCGAAAGTGGGGGTATAATTACCCAGATGACCACACCCAGGTCTACCCTGGTGTTTCCCACCCAGGTGTACCTCAGTGTTATTTACCCAGGTGTAGCCTGGTGTTTCCTACCTGGGTGTGTCCCACCCAGGTGTACCTTGGTGTTATTCACCCAGGTATTTCCTACCCAGGTGTATCTTGGTGTTTCCCACCTAGGTGTACCTTGGTGTTTTCTTACCCCGGTGTACCTGGGTGTTTCTTACCTGGTTGTACCTTGGTGTTTTCTTACCCAGTGTTTTCACCTAGGTATACCTTGGTGTTTTCGTCGGGTTTCCCCCGGGTGTTTCTACCAGGGTTTTCTCCGGGTGTTTTAAGCAGGTATCACTTGATTATTTTACCCTGGTGTACCCCAGTATTTTCACCCAGATGTATCCCAGGCGCACCACCCTGATATACACTGGTGTTGGAGCACCAGGGTTTATCAGGGTGGTTGCACTAGGGTTACACCTGGGTAAAAATACTTGGGTACACCAGGGTAAAATCATCGAGTTGAGCCTGCTTAAGAACACCCGGGGTATACCCTGGTAGAAACACCCGGGAAACCAAGAACACCTGGGTGAATAACACCCAGGTACACCTGGGTGGGGATACCAGAGTGCATTGACTGTCTATTATGATGAGGATGGCAATGCAGTAGAATTGAATGGGATGCAGGGGTATTGTTATCAATGCGGGGATACAGCATGGAAGATATTCACTTGAAACAACTAATTATCACAAACTTCCATCTGTACTGTACTACTATAGCCATATGAATCTCATCCCATGTTTTAGTATAATAACACAATAAGGAAACTGATTTTGGAGCCCTATAAACAAACTAACTAAAGATAAAATATAGAAACACATATAGTACTACATAAATATATATACTCATAAAACTGCATGGATTAAAACTTACTGTCAAGAGTTGGGTTAAAATTTTGACTCAAAAACACTTGCAAATTCCCTCTTCATATATGGTATGTTAGGCAAGTTACATGTAGTTGCAATGTATAGCAGTACATGACATAGACACTAAAATCATTATTTTAGTTCCAATAGCACTTACCAGTATACATGTGCATGTACATGTACCTTGTAACTACATTTCCAGGGAGGTCGTTTTGTCTCATTCAAACTTTCTAAATGGGTTTCTCCCTTTGAATGACATAAACTAATGCAGGGTTTCCACTAGGGATCGGGGGAATGGGTCCGGTAGCTGCTATGGGGGGAAACCCAGTAAATAATTAAATATATGAAGACCGATTTATCTGTAATTTCGCCATTTACCGTACAGGCCGGTGTATAAGTCGCAACTTTCTAACCCAATTTCCCTTATTAAAAACTTCCTGCAACTTATGGAATGGTATGTCATGAGGGGCATTTTTCATCAGGATTTTGAGAAACAAACGGCGATCACAGGTAAGCAACAAGACAAAATGCAAACTAAATCTAACAAGATGATAAATCCGATATAATTTTTTTTATATCAAATTATATGTACATGTATTAGTATCTGATAATTCAACTGCAAAAGAGCAGCAAAACATTGGGCATCCTTGACCTGACTAATAATTGTGGACATGTGCATGATATTCAATGACTGCGGTATAATAGCTTTGATTATCTCTATTATTGTGACACAGTTAACTGCACGTGTCTGCAAACTTCTACTGGATGACGTCACATTGGAATGATTATCTAAGCCAGCCCAGGAACAAGAATTAGACAAACTCTTACTCTGAATGAGGGCATGCATGGTCAGCGTGTTATTCTTTAATGGGGCATTAACGCGAAGCCGCGAACTTGTGTATGTTGCACAAAGATTCTTTTATGATGATCGCCATTAGCCCAAGCATTTTCATGCTTCAGTTCGCGACAATGAGGCAACCACTAAATTAACGATCCATTGCCCTAAAACAACAGTAAGCCAAGTCGCAATTTTATATTACTATAAATGATACGATATTTGTGTTTCCTCATGCCTCAAATTATACACATGTTTTATACAAGTTGGAATAACAGCCCTCATAATTCAGATTTTTCAGCTTCGGCAATCCACTACGGCAACCATTGATGTGGGGCCCATTTGCTTCGGCAAATGGCTTCGGCATTGCTGATTGCCGTAGCCAATTATGAGGGCTGGAATAATGATGAATAAATTAGTCCAAACGCCTCGTCAATATTCACGTCAAGATAATAAATGAGGCAGTTTTTATGATCCACGTTCCCATACTCTGAAGTACTAGTAAATTGAACCAATGATATCTCCCCTGAAAGGGAATTCCCCACCAATCATGTGGGGGAATCCCGTGGAACTATTTGTGGGTGTCACTATTTATGGTTTGTTCATGCTGTTATTTTTTTTCTTCTGAAGATGGACTATGTCGATTCCATTTGGTCATTATTAATGAAAATAAGTGTAGATATATAGCCTGTCGACACAGACAAGACTGAATAAGTTTTTAATACCCGGTAACGTCATTTATTTGTGTATGAGCAGGATTTCATTCAACGACCGACAGGGGGAATGGGTCTGTGGGACGGACCCGCAGCCGGCCTGGCGGAAACCCTGACTAATGTGAGTATATACATGTACATGAGCTCTGATGTGAAATAAATACTGTATGTATACCAGAAATGATTATTTCTTAGTCTAAGGACATGTTTCCTGTCATTATCTAACTGTTTCAAAGTATAGATTTGTAATAGTACCCTGTATGTTGTATTGCTCTAGAAATAGCCATAGTTTGTCCAAATGTACATGTAAACAGAACATTTGGGAAAGAGACACACCATCTTTAACCTTTTTTTTTTATAGCAGTAGCAATTGATCAGATAGCAATATATACATGTACATGTACTATATATAGTACTAGCAGGTTAGCCCGCCACTGGCGGCGTTGGTCCGAAACATGACATTTTTTTCGCTTTTCAATGAGTTAATTGTGCCTTTTTAAGAGAAATTATGGTACCGTCCCTAAAAGAGGTATGATTTAGCAGGTTAGCCCGCCACTTGCGTGGTTGGTCAGAAATATGACAATTTTAATTTTTTAATTTAATTTAATTTTTTTTTTGGAATAATTTTTGGTTTTTCAATATTTTACCCGATTTGACCTTGAATTGATCATTTTCAAGGTCAATGTCAGGTCGGGGTCACAATTTAACCCGTTCATGACACTTCCCGTAGGTAGCAAGTGTGAGCGCAATCGGTTCGAGTCTATAATTAAAGGACACATGCACACATATATATATAATTTGTGGGTACCCGTTTCGAGATGAAAATCACCTAGGGCGGAAATACTGACCCGATCCGTGTTCATAGGAAGCCCTAAGTACGTAAGAAAATCACACAACACGCATATATATAATTTGTGGGTACCCGTTTCAAGGTGAACATCACCTAGGGCGTAAAAACTGACCCGATCCGCGTTCCTAGGAAGCCCTGAGTATGTAAGAATCACACAACACGCTCATGTCTGTATAATGACGCAATGTAGACAGTGCCGTTCGCGGTGATTTTGATGATTGGGAGTGGAGAAAGGGTGCTCAGCGCTTCTCCAAAACGTGACAACTACGGTGTCCGTGGGATTTTACCCTTAGATAGGAAGTTTGAACTCGATCAGACCATTCGTTTTCGATTCTATGAAGTACCCACATATATACAGTATTATACACACATACATCTATCTATACTATATATTTTGAGACTTCGTATATATATATGTATGTGTGTACTTCATAGAATCCAAAACGCGTGTACATATTGAGCTCAAACTTCCTATGTAAGTGTCAAATCCCACCGACACGACCGTGGTCGCAGTTTAGAGAAGCTCAGAGCACCCGTTCTCCAATCTCAAATCACCGCAAAGGCACGGCGTGGGTTAATCAAGTGATTATTTAATGAGCGTTTGTTTTTGACGCATCTCTATAAAGAGCGTCTGTTTCCCCTAACAATTTTTTTTATCTTTAAATATATGAGATCCAAGCGGAAATCATTTGAGTACTGAGCATTAGTCCCAGAGTCTGTTAACCTGTTTACACAAAAACTTTCCCACTATAGAATTCTCACTTAAATAGTTTGTTGAAAAGTGTCATATTGCATACAGAAATATAAATAAACGATGATTTTGATGAATATATCATACCGGTACGGTGATAACAGTGGTAATGTTATATATAGTAATTATTATAACCAATGCCATGCATGTACTGATAATGGTTATAGTGATTCCGCTCGAGCTATCGACTTGGGGATTGGAACTTTGGTACATACAAGTCTCTTCTGCGGTCGGCTGGTGTAATTTTCTGTGTTTTTTTGCGTACATTTAAAGTGAATTCGGCAGCAGCGTATGGGTTAATTCAGTCACTTCCGCTGCAGCTAGCGACTTGCCCGATCGCCCATGGATGAATAGGGGTTTTCGCTGCATGATATGTCCATATCCGTGGTCAGGCAGCCAGGGGAGGTGCGGTCGGTGCCTTTTTGGATTTTGCGTAGCTGACGGAACCGGCCGCAAGTTAGTGGTTAACAGTGCCGTGTCCGCTCGAGCTATCGACTTGGGGGATTGAAACTTTGGTACATTCAGGTCTATTCTGCACGATAGGGCATGCCCCATTTCGCTCGGTCCCCTTGGGGGCGGTGCGGTCGGCGGGTGTTATTTTCGGCGTTTTTTCTTACATGCATAGCGAATTCGACAGCAGCATATGGGTTAATTTATTCACTTCCATTGCAGCCAGCGACTTGCCGATCGCCCATGGATGCATAGGGGTTTTCCCTGCATGATATGATGTCCATTTCCGTGGTCAGGCAGCCAGGGGAGGCGTGGTCGGTGCCTTTTTGGATTTTGCGTAACTGACGAACCGGCCGCCAGTAAGCGTTAGGCCTAAAAAAAAGGACGTTTGTTTCCGCTAACGAGCTGGAAAAAAATAGGGACGGTAGGCAGGCAAAACTTTTTTTATTATTACTTGTGATAATAACCATGTTTAGATCAAACAACTTTAAACTTCTGTATACACCCGACAGTAAGCCCATCCTCGAAGGGAAGCCCAGTCTGGTTTTTTCACCCTAAACAAAACATGGGGTGGTCCTCGTAGATAAGCCCACCCCCATTTCTGAGCATTTGGAAGGTGAATACAATCATGTCCTGCAGAATAGGATAAGATACTAAAGCACATCTTTTATTATTTTTTCCAGTTGTTTTTCTTAAATAATAAAGATGTATAATAGTATACACTTGTGTTAATATTGTTGTGAATTATACACAACTTATTTTATTCTTAGTTGTTGGATCAATCAAAGATGTATCAGATCAATGAAATCAAAGGATGTGTCACTTATTGTTCACACCTCTATCAGAGTAAATTCAATGGGATGTGGAGTAATCACTTAGTGTTTTTGTTGGATCCTTTGATAATGCAGAAGAGTGACCTGTTGTGTTTTTATAAGATTAAAGAATTAGCTTCATTAATAATCATTAGTGTAATCATTAATCCCAAAATGTACAACCTTATTCAAAATGATTCCAAATGTATAGAACTAAGAACTGTCTATCACTGTTTTTGGTTATTATCATATGATTTTTCTTCTTAATAATATAAATAAAACACATTATTATCTTTATTCGATACAAAAATATGGTATTGGTATAAAACATGATGGTAGGTTGGCACCTGAAGGCTAACATGGGGGTCCTTGTGAGTAAGCCCAGTAGCCACTTTTTGAGCAAAAAACGTGCATGAGCCCCCCCGGGCTTACTGACGGGTGTATACAGTAAATATTTTTATTTTTCTATATTTTGAACAATACGTGTATAATACTTGATATACTTAGTCTCAAGGTGGTCAACCCATGGGATATAGAAACAAGAAATTCAGATTCAAAGTAACAGATGATATATATTTCTTTCTTCATAAGAATATCAAATGCATTCTGCAGTGTGGTGATTTCCATAGTATCATGTTCGACCTGTTCCATGACCTCTCTCTATCACCGCAAACAAACTCGATATGATTTATGTTGAATGATGACAACTCCTAACTTTTATTTCAACAATTATGTCGAACGGCACCGACTCGGCCGATATACGGCACTTCACTTTAACCTTACTGAAGTTAGTCTTACCCAGGTGGATTAAAATGAACAGCTCTTAAATTTCGGCTTCGTTGTCTATCGATCCGATCTCTTTTTATTCTGCCGTGGACACATTCGTCCATACAGATAGCCATGTGCAACAACATGCTGGCCGACGGAGGTAGCCATTGTTGCTGTTGTTGTGGTGTGAATTCTGTTTACTTTCCAAAGCACCGGCATGCGTGAAATATTCACAGATACCATAATTTTTTAAATGTCAGTTTTTCGATCACAATAAAAAGTTTAGACTCGGCGCTATTAAATAGGGTTGGTCGGGTTAGCGGAAACAAAAACTTTTTTTTTAGGCCTTAACAGTGCCATGTCCGCTCTACTTGGGGGTTGAAAATTTGGTACATACAGGTCTATTCTGCACGAAATGGCATATCCCATCTCGGTTGGTTCCCGGGTGGCGGTTTGCGGGTGTTATTTTCGTTGTTTTTTCGTACCGCACATTCATAGCGAATTCGGCAGCAGCATATGGGTTAATTTATTCACTTCCGTTGCAGCCAGCGACTTGCCCAATCGCCCATGGATGAATAGGGGTTTTCGATCCATGATATGATGTCAATTTTCCCAATGGAGAACTCTTTCAACGTGATAGATTTATATATATTTATTTGCCAAATTATATTGGGGAGCGTAACTACTAGCTCCCCAATATACACATGCAGCCTTCATAATTGGCTACGGCAATCAGCATTGCCGAAGCAATTTGCTGAAGCAAACTGGGCCACGGCATACTGTTGCCGTAGCGGATTGCCGAAGCCAAACAATCTGAATTAAGAGGGCTGACACATGTTTATATAACATATTAATGATAATAAATTATTACAAAATCTCAATACAAGTACTATTATTTTCAGTTAATTGGTTTACAGTAAATAGTATCAAGATTTCCACGTATGAGAATACAATAATGGAAGAGAATTGGAAAAGTATAACATGTACATGTATACCGTTCAATTTATATTGAATTTTTGGCTAAACAGGCCCCTGTAGTATGTATTAGGAAAAATAATTGGAATAATCCTAAATTATATGGGAGATATGGGGTGGGCGGGTAAAATAAAGTTATTGATACCGGTACGTCGAACTCCATATAGTTCGACCAGTCGTCAGTAAAAGTCAAATTCAGTATGAAATAACCGCGTCTGCATGTCGACCCATGGTAAGAAGAGAACAACTCATTGCGTGTTATTAATTGACAGGCTATTGTGCGGCATGCGTATTGTGGCGCATGAACGAAGAATGAATTAGGCCATATGAATTATTAATTGGGATACGAAGACATATAGGCGAAGGCATGTTAAACTGCCAACATCAAGCATAATTACTTTATTTGTAGGACAAAAAAACGCAAATACAGATGATTAATAGTTACTCCGAGAAAATTAAATCTTTTAATATGTTTTACAAACATAATAAAAGTAACACATTTTCGTGGTCAGGCAGCCAGGGTCGGTGCCTTTTTGGATTTTGCGTACCTGACGGAACCGGCCGCAAGTTGGGGTTAACAGTGCCGTGTCCGCTCGAGCTATTAACTTGGGGATTGGAACTTTGGTATATACAGGTCTATTCTGCACGATAGTGCAAACCCTATCACTCGGACCCCGGCCCTGGTGCAGTGGTGGAGCCTGGCAGTGGAGGTGCGGTCGGGTGATGACGGGTGCAGTCGGCTTTTAGTAGGACCATGGAGAATAGCATAACTTAGTTTAGATGTGCAAATTAGAGTTTCTAGTTAATTGTCGAAAAGCAGCCTGTTTGAGATTAAAAAAAATATATAGCTGAAGTGAATTGAAATTCTCAATTTGAATTTCCCACCCAGAAAATTGAGAAATGGCAGAATTTAGTGGAAATGAAATTGAAAAATTCTGAAATTTGGAGAAAATGTTTGTGAATGTTAGAAAGTGAAAAAGATGACCTCGGTTATATAGTATATTTACATTCGACTCCATTGTTACTTTAGAATAGTTCGCTTTTAATTCGATTTTTGGTGACAAAATCACTCATCGACTCTTCCAGATTTGTTGACGGTTTTCAAATCGCGAGCCCTTTGAAAAGACGAATTTCATTGGCTGAGAAATATCAAGAACGATAACTTGTGAAATTAGTTACTTCCGGCACCGAAAGTATAAAATATTAGCGTCAACAATATAACATAAATAGGAACAAAATATTATCTTATTAAGGAAACATGGCTTCATCGTTGGAGAGTTATATTCATAGTATCCTTCGAACTGATTTTGAGTTATATAGACAGCATATTTTCCCACCGTTTCGGTTTAAATATCATGTCACCGGTTTTCGGTTGACCGGTGCCGTGGCGGTGGGTTACTTACACTGGTGTAAATGTTTTCCATAGGCCTCAGTGCTAACGTTTCAGCGTATAGTGTTGGCAATATAAATGTTGCATCCAATATTTTCTTTAAATCTGAAAAATTGACATTTTGGGAAACTTTTTACACAAAAAAATCATGTCTGTCTAGCAGGGAAATTCGCCGCAAGGTGGACTTTCTTCCCTGATGAAGATCCCCTGATGATTCCCGAGGCCATTCGGTATGTTTCGGAAATACACAATAATAACAAAAATTGCCGCTGTAGTTTTGAAATTGTTTTAACATAGGGCCCGGCGAAGGTTCGAGATTCGATTCGATATACTCCCAATGATTCGATTCAATTCG
The DNA here is from genome assembly GCA_032622095.1 of Siphonodentalium dalli. NCBI lineage: Eukaryota > Metazoa > Mollusca > Scaphopoda > Gadilida > Siphonodentaliidae > Siphonodentalium > Siphonodentalium dalli. The sequence continues at coordinate 87,952,194 of CP136061.1, read as the reverse complement.
ATATCATTCGTCCAATTCGTCTCAAAACGAATCTTAACAACATCATATATAACGCGCAAAGATCGTGCCATTTTTATCGCAGTCATCGGAAAAAATAGCAGCACTACCTCTATACTTAAGCCAATGGCAGAGGAAACATCCTTTTTGAGCGCTGATCGTTTGATAACTGTATCAATGGTGGTCCCATATATCCAGAATATGACTAAGTAGTTGCGACTCAATGACGGCAAAGGCGTGAAAAAGTTCAGAGAATAACTTCATGCACAACTTCGATCCAGGTTTGATCTCACCAAACCCCCACCTGCTCGTAGGTTCATACATGGATCCGCGATTTAAAAGTAATACAGAAATATTTAGAACAGGGCTTGACCCACTATGGACTCCATGAAACAGAGCAGTCTACTAGTACGGGCAATGCAGTTAATAAACCGGTAACTCCACCCACCCAGAGTTTAGTTGACGCTATGTTTGATGACGTTGAAGCTGCCCACGAGAGGGACAATGTACTGGACCCTGGTGACAATTCATTATATGTATGGCTAACCAAGGAAATGGAGGCATGCATACTCGCGTGTTGGGTTATATTAAAAAGGGATGACTCTCCACTGGAGTTTTGGAAGTCGAACGAGCCTTTACTCGCAACAACTGCGAATGATATACTCGGTATTCAAGCGACGAATTGTTCCAGTGAGAGAGTAACAGACCAAAGGCACAGTCTCTCCAACTATAACGCGGAAATGTTAATCTGGGCCCGCAACAACTCGAACTTACTATTTCCGTCACTGGTACAAACTGCAAAAGCCAATGAAATTAAGAGTGAATAGTTTGGTCGATTAAATACCAGGTATATACACGATTTTAATACATGTGCTAACTACTAAGTTCGCAGCTTTTGCGAGTAAATGCAGAGATGACTTGTTGAGTCTTGTACGCTTTCCAAAACCCCAGTGAATATTTTTTCCAGGGAGAAAATCGCACATGGTGAAAACAAATCAATTAGTTAACGAATATTTTGTAACGTTTATTCATAAATCGATGTTTATTCACTATAAATTTGTCCCAGTAATTGAAGTCAGGTTTTCTATGATTCGATTCGAAGATTCGATATCATTCGGCCGATTCGATTCGAGATTCGATTCGAACCAAAAAGGCCGATTCGCCGGGCCCTATTTTAACATTTCCTCGATACGTGTTTCACATCAAAGGAGATTGCACAGTACAATACATTAATATTACTATAATCCTCAATCCGATCAACCAACACAGAGAAAATGGAGATGAATTGCAGTAATATAGACTGATAGTGACAGTGACTGAAATTCGCAATGTGAGCGCTTCAAAACAACATTTATGAATGAACTGTGATGTCACATGGAATCGCGTGCAAGCATTCCAACGTATATTCAGGCGCACTATAACAAAATATTTCCTAGTTTGTATCATTATTTGAATGCCCCCCTCCCCCCCCCCCCCCCCCATGGTAAATAATACGGTAAAACGTAACTGATATATATGTTGAGTATTTTGTTATATAAAAAACACAGGTGTTGGAGATTTTGTCCATTAAAATTCAATTTTCGTTGGACATAATTATGCGCATGCCATTGCAGGTTAGGAGAATTTAGCAAATCGAGTTAATCGTGTGACACAAACAAACTTGCAGGTTCGGACAATTTACTCAAGAAAACTAATCGTCGGACACAAATTCAACGATTTTGGCTTTAAAAAAAGTCTTACATGAAATGGATTCGGTCACACGAATGGTAGATAACGTGTTATATACACAGTGTGTTTGTACCAAGAATCTCCGTCGCAGGTTCAGTAGTGATGTTCAGGAATCTTCGGGGGATCTTCACACCGACTGATGATTGGGAATCGTCGGGGGATCTTCACCAGGGAAGAAAGACCAATTTGGGAATTCGCCTTTAAATCTTATGTTTTCGTAACTAGTGTCAGAACCGCATAAAAAAATACTTTCATATTTTAGACCACACCAAAAAATTCAAACTTCACTACAAAGTGTTAATTCCTGTGCCAATGGTTATTTTACCTATGGGAAATCATAGGGAAGAGGTGTGATGATTTTTTTATGTGAAAAGCACACAAGGCTATTGACCAATCAGGGCCCAGTGTCTATTTTATTCTCCTATATATTCCTCCCGCATCCGCTAGATGTCACTCCGAACCCTATTTACACCAGTGTAACCTTCAGCTCAGACTTCAGTAAATTAGCCTCCTAACCACCTTCAGTGCTTCACCCCTCATATTATGGCTTTATTATGGCTTTATTTATCAAATTACAATAAATTGAATAATGAAATTATGATGATTGAGTGAATTAAAATTAAGGACTTTGCTAACCCAATTTTCCCCAAATTTGATGGAGTCAAAATAAAGGTTTATGTTCACTTTTGTTAGTAACCACAGTAACCAAACACATGAATGCAACATTTTAAAAGTATTATTCATGGTGGAATATGTTAAAAATACTAAATGTGAAATTTATAGATGTTTTTAAAATCTATTTTTTCGAACACAAAATCAATAAACACAAAGTCCATATCAAAGAAATAAATATGGCAATGTCTACTGAACACTGTGAAGAATGATGAACCATAAAATAATATTCATATTTATCAAGCATTCTTTGATAAAATTACTAAGAACCAATTGTTTACAAATAATTGAGTAGGTTACCCAACATCGCTTGTAGTGAGGTGGCAGTTAAATGTTAATATCTGTGGACAGTGGTCTGTTGTGAATCTCTTGACAAAAGAACTGTGTAATCCCTAATCTGGTGTACCCCATAGCACAGAAACTAGGTCACCAATCAGCCTGAGTCAGGATAAAGTACTCTCATGGTTCAGCACTGGCTGGTCATAATCCCAGCTGGCTTGAGTGAACATTATCTTGACCCAGCAAATTCAGTTCCCAAATAGCTTTGCTGAGCAATGAAATCTACCATTTGTAAACAACTGCTTCCAAGCCAAAACTCTTAATAAAACTGAAGAAATGTGTGTATATCTTTATTGTTCATCATTCTTCACAGTGTTCAGTACACATACCCATATCTTTTTGTTAGAAATAATCTTTGTGTTTGTTGAATTTGGGTTCGAAAAAATAGATTTTAAAAACTTCTACAAATTTCACATTTTGAATTTCTAACATAATCTACCACTAATTATACTCTTAAAATGTTGCATCCATGGGTTTGGTTACTGTGATTACTAATAAAAGTTATTTTGGACTCTATTAAATTTGGGATAGCAAAGTCCTTAAATACTGATCAGGACGGACATGTATACAAATTCATTATTACAAATGATATACTATATATGATATACATCCAAAATTTGTCTATCTTAGCCCAATTGAGCTAAATGTGATTTACACACGTTTCGTAAATTCTAATCGTTGGACTAAACGGAGCTTGAACTAGTTAGAAGGGCCATGAAATCGCTGCAAAATTTTTATGAATGTACTAGTAATGAATTTGGGTGCCCAAACCAGTACATCAGTACCAAAAACGTCCTGGATACAGCCCTGTTCGATTTCAATCTAGGATGCACCGACACACTCTGCAGTCCGCATTTGCTTCGGGGTGACAACTAGATGGGATATATATTTTGTTTTGTTCTTAATTTCATTAGAAACATGGCCACCAGCTGCCATCTTCAATTTACTCTTTTAATCACTTTCCTCTTGGGCACACCCTACAAACACCATATAGTGATATACCCTCATCTGATCTTCACCAGACTTCATATGGATCTTCAGGGTGACCACTAGATTGGAGCCATCAAATTTTTCCTAATTATGTTGAAAAATATGACTGCCAGTGTCCATCTTGTATTTTACTTTATATACATGTATATGTCTCTTTATGTTGACATCTAGTATTACTCAGAAATTTTAACTTTTCACATTCCTAATTGCTCCATTGACTGTAACACAAAAGTTCTCATGTAATTATCCCCTCTCTCAGTTGAGCCACAGTGTCATTGACGCTTTCATTTAAAATGCCACAATCCATTGCCGTGCAGTATGTTGGATTTTGGAGAAAGATATCTGTGATAATGTTTAAACTTGTGTTAATGTATTTTATGATTGATTCTGTCTAGTGATGTTCCGATAATGAAAAAGCCCATCGGACCAATTTCCAATAACTGGAGGCACAATCGGGCGATTTCCGATTCTGATTCCGATGTTTATATATACTGTGCGTTTGCTCCAATAATGAACCTATATACACTCATTGCACTCCTGGTATAGTTTCAAAGCCAAATACATCAAAGAAATATATACCACTGTCGCGAAAGTATTTCCACCGACGTCAGTTGTAAGGTGCCTTTGATGTATACCAGTAGTTATTTTGACAAAGAGATCAAAGTTGCCGACTCTGAGTAACGTTATGACCGTGTGTTGAACACTTGCACGCAGTGCAAAAGTCTTGATTGAATATTTATAAGTTGCGACAATGTATGGAATGGGGTAGTCCAAGTCTTATCGTACTAAAACCGGCTTAGATATTGGGATGGAGGTGCCGGTCTTTAAAGACCGCCACCTCCATCCCCATATCTTAGCCGGTTTTAGTACGAGAAGACTTGGACTAGGAATGGGGATGATTATTAAATAAATTTACATTGATGGATAATAATTGCTGTCATATTTGTCTGAGATTTCCCAAGTTCCCATTGGACACACATTTTGTCTTTTAACAACTGTGAAGCTTTTATACTCCTACTCAATTTTTTTTCGCGAGAGCGCCTCCAAGTTCAATGTACAGACGAAAAAGCTAATTATGCCCCTCCTCACGTTGGTAGTTATTGAAGACAGTTCTGATCGCGACTGTACTAATTCATTCAGTGTGTGTTTCAAATTATTGACATAGCATGTGACATGACATGGCACATGCTCAACAGGGAGCTACACTGTAATGAGGTCAGCTGTTTAAAGCTTTCTTTGAATCTATTTCGTGTCAACGCGATTGAACCAATAACTTCATATTACATGGGATGTCGGGCATGTGTATCAAAAGCCATGCTTATAATTTATAATAATATCAGACTGTTTGGATGATGCCAATGGCTTCTTTTTAGGCTGTTACAACTAGAGCCATGCGAAGCTTAAATTTTAGGTCGAACCGAACCTTGAAACCGAATCATCGTCTCGGTTTCTAATCGAACCGAACCTCGAACCCAAACACCGACCTTGTTGTTGTGGACTCGTGATAGGGTGGACAATCAGAACTGTTAATTGACATTATTATAGTCAAATCAAAGGATTGCCCATCTACACTATAAGATAATTACAAGTACATAACAAAGAATTATTTTATATTGGAGATTGGTAGTCTGTTTATTCGTTCGCGACTTTGGTTTCAAATCTACACATTTTGTGTTCTGATCTTTTCTGTTTTTGCAAGTGACTTACGATTTTTTTATCGGAAAATCAGAGGGAATTTTCTCTTGTAAATAAATTAAGTACAGAAGGTGGTGTTGCTATGTGTCTTCATTCGGGGAAAAGGGTTGTTTACATGTAGATCTACGAGTTCCCAACGACGTCACCTTTCTTCTCTTGTGTTATATATGTATACGCAAAATTTACAACTATGGAATATTTAAGTTAAACATGTTGTACATTCATGCCCAGATAATCCCGGCTGATACATTCAACTAAATCCCTTAGTTACTCGAAGCTTTCGGGAACCATCCCCCTCCCCAATCATGGATTATGGTCCAAGCGTGTACAAACTAAAATTGTGACAGTTAGGAAGTTGTTCAACCTTTTGTTTGAGAAACATATACTGTTATTTAAATTCTGGGGGGGGGGTATGTCACTCTTTTACTTTCAATGCCATACCTGCATTAATTTTTTGGCGCTGTAATGGATATTTGCATGGAAATCCCAATTGATTGTTATCACATGAGCTTGCTCTGAAACTATCTGAGGAATCTCAACAAACCAGTATTGTCTGTCTTAATTTTCCAAGGCCTGTTATTCAAGGCATGAGAGCACCATATCGAATTGTTAATGGGACATTAAACACTTGTGTATCACAATCGCCATAAAAGAGCTTCAAATTCTGCACATTTTATTTTTATTTTGGATGACCCTGAAATGATGAGAAACAAAATCAAGTATAAAATCGACGGACTCAAATCCACTTTTCGAAAGAATTAAAACTTGTGAAAACAGCAACAGATATCAGACAGGATTTATTCATTTCGGCATCCATGAAAGAATTTATGACTGGCCTGAAATCTCTTGATAGAAGTTAGTTTGATAATGGCTTATAACTGCTCACTTGTCTCACCTGTTGAAATTGTCAGATCGCGCGCAGGTGACTAATGCTATCAAAGATTGGTGTGTCCATGTAAAATACATGGATTTTACATACAGAAATTACATGCATGTGTGTATCCACCCTTAAACAGAATTTTAAAAAAGCTTGTTCGATCTGTATTTATGTATTCATCAATAATCATAACTTGTTGTCTCGTTAGTTAGGTATAATTATGTCTATTAGTAAAATTATATGGATAATAAAACAAACTTTGATGACAGACTGAGATAGAACACCAGAAATGTTATAGTTTTACTACTTAATTATCACGAATTTGACATGTCCGACCGGACCGTTTAGCGGGAACGGAATAAAGTTATTATGCCAACAGACCTCTTCAATGAAATATCACCCAGTTACCCCACCTGAGTAACGATCAAATTAATTATGTCCAATGTAAACATAAAATCATAGTATCAAACAGTTGTGTGTAAACCAATTAATATACTGTATATAATCAATAAACAATTCCTAGTATGCAAAACTTGCACATTTTGTGGAACTAAAGAAAAGGTTCGATATAAACGAATCCCGTCTGAGGTTTCGAACCGGACCGAATCATCACGGCGGTTTCGAATCGTTTTACATTCAATACTACGGTTGTATTGCGTACGTTTATTAAAGCGTTCATACCGGTATTGCGCTTAGATACTAGAACGTTTTTATTTGTTTTGACAATGATCGGTAAAAGCCGATGTTCAACTGCGAGGTAAGTTTAATATCCGATGGGCTATTATCGGCCGATTCCGATTATCGGAACATCACTAATTCTGTCGCAGTGAATTAGAATTGGGATATCAGTGTTGTGTTTCATGATTTTCAGGGATATATCAGCTGGATATATTGCTCATTTTATTGTCAAGTGTTCCAAATATAGCACTAAATTTGCAACAGCAAAGCTGCTTATCACTGAAAATCGCAAAACAAACACAACACCATTATTCCATATATTAAAATAGATATTAATGGACAACGAAAAAAGATTACCAATCTTTAATGTTTGAGTTATTTGAATGACAATAAAAAAACTTCCCGGTTAGAAAACGATAATGAGTTGGTTGTTTAAGTGGAGAGTGTGGCTGTATGTCAATGCCTAATCAATTAAAATGAAGTATTCGGTACATAAAATGTATTATTTTGATGTTTTAGCTGCCAATTGTTTTTTTTTCAGGTCAAAACTTGAAATAACTGACCTGACTTTGAAGCTATCATAGTGGAACATTCTTTAATTATTTCAAGGGTTGTGTGATGATGTACTTTCTGTGATTTAATTGTTTTAGTCTCCTTTCTGTGATCGTAATTATTTGTTCCTATTTTCATAAACATTGACCTGTTATTCAGTGTTGACTTGTTCCAATGATAAATATTTACCATAACTTCTACCTAGAAACAATATCAGTTGTAACGTCTGACGGTCGGATTATTGTGGTAAGTAATTTTACTTTTATATTTGGATAATCACTATATAACAATTAATTTATCGGTACTGATCATAAGTCATGATAAGAATATAAAAGATAAAAATACACATGTAATTATAGGCAATGAATGATTTAAAGATACGCTAAGCATTGGCAGTGGGTATTGCTGTTAATAGTCACATCCGTTAAAACTGCCATAAAAAGGGAAGAATATTATATTATAGACAGACTTTGGTCTTATACCAATCATAAATAACACGTAAATTGCATGTTATTGTCATGTTAGTACTCTGTGTTATGTAAACAAACACCATCTTACATGTATGTAAACAAACAGTACGTAATAAGCAAAACACTCAACACCGGGAGACCTCACTAATGAACTTAGAAATTCCACCAAGTCGATAACCCTCACCTCTCATCATTTCGGTGTTGAATGGGTCACTGTGAACCACTCTCCTAACAAAATCGCCATGGTGTTGAGTGTTTTGCTTATCGCTCACTATTTATGTGCTGTATACAAACAAACGCTCGACTCACACCACTTAACTTTATACTATACTATTAGCATATTCTTGAGGAATTTTATTATTTCTAAATTATAACCTGTAACAAAGGCCATCAATGCCTTTAAAGACAGCCGTACCTGTATCCTGTCATTCATGGATGCATCTATTCACAACTTGAACATGAAATATTTAATTTGAGTTATTGTATGTTATTGTATGTTCCTGATACCCGGAGGATGTTCAAAGCATACACCTGGTAGGAGAGGTCTCTATCCATTGTTCTATCCATTTAGCCATCTGTCCATGAATAACATGCATTCTATGCACTGGCTGATGAATTTTGGTGTCTTTGCCACACATATCGCGCGATACTCCAACTTAGAACACTGTATGCAATGGGCAACATCGCAGGAAGTGCAGAAAAGCGCTGCCACAGGATTACATTGTTGTCCTAATTCGGCAGTGCGGTGCCGCACGTACCACGCACTTTTCTCTGCAGTTTGGTTAATTTCGCAGTTTGCAGTGACGCTATAAAACGAAGACGCTGCAAGCACAGCAATTGTCAATCTAGGTCAGTTTTGGACTGTGATTGTGCATCGCTTCACCATGGAGTAATTTTAAACAAAAACACATGAATAACAATGAAAGTATGATATCAATGGAAACATCTGAGTAACTGCATAAAACGCTGTTGCTGCGACAACACCCTGTGGAAGGGCCTTAACATACAGGAAATGGATATGTCGGGAAGGCCATAGGAGATTCGGGAAGATTGGAAAGTGCATATAACACCTTGACTCCTCCATCAATCGCTAATTTTATCTCGGTGAGAGCTTTCTGATGAATGGCAACAAGCCATATTTCCGACTAAATCCTGAGAAATATCCCATAATTCTGTTGTGGTTAAAGGATCATATAATTGTTACTGTTTTATACGTCGAGCCAGACATGGGTCGCCCCAGCCTAATTTGTGTGAAAATGACAAAGTCCAAAATAGCGCGACTGGAGCACGATGTACCGGTATAAAACCAACTGGTGCGTCCGAATTTCTCTGGCACCACCCGATGTGCTACATGTCTTGCACCGACGTGCTACACGTCTGGGGCTCGACGCTGTTTTATACGATGTGCTAAACACGGGTCGCGCTAAGATGATTCAGGGAAAACCATTCCCCATTTTAGGACCCCTTTGGCAGAGAGCATGCGCAATTTGAAGTTTTTGGCATCATTACGTTATCTCTTGAGTCATCCTATCGTGACCCGTGTCTGGCACGTCGTATAAATCAGCGTCGGGCCACAGACGTGCGAACTCTTGGCTTGTAAATATACATTGAAGGCAATTGTACGGTACTACTGGGACATGCATGTATCGACTGACAAGGGACGTTTCGCGAAAGTTGGGAATAAATATATTGCAGAGATATATATTCGAAGGTTCAAGGGAAATGAATGACAATATCCAGATTTTGAAACAAACGAAAGCATAAATTATGAGATTCATGCACTGTATAGTGGGCCAGTTTATAGTGCATTGTCAGAGGACACTATCGCGGAAATGATTATAGCATTTTGTATCAGAAATGCTACAATTGTTCGAAATATATGATTACAGCACGTGCCAGCTGGCTCGACGTATAAATCAAACAAACGAAACACGAGCCAGAGACGCGCCAATGTCAAGCCAGGGGAAGATAGCGTGAACTGTGTTTGGTGCGACGTATAAAACGGGCCTTAGATTCCATATGTTGCCACTGCATTTCCCATGGCATAACTGATTTAATACTGTGGCCATTTTCAAGGGCTGAATATTGTATTCACTCAGCCACAATAATTACCATGATTTATACACAGATGCATACCGGTACCTATAAATATGTTCCGAAATCATCCAGGGCCTCCAAACAGAAGTCCTCATTTGTGAATATAGCTGAACAATGTAGAGGTCCAGTAATGGAGGTTTCCATTGTTTGATGCAGAATGAGGTCACCAGAGGGTGAATTTGGTGATGCTAGCCCACAGTGTGGGATGGTGTCACTAAATTTACCTTCTGGGGACCACATTCTGCAAATGACATATACACACTATTTCAAGGTTTGATGTGGAATTAAAGAGTTCTCATATACATGCACTGGTATTTGTTATTCATAGCCCTCTGTAATTCACTTACTGAAATTATTTTTAAATTTTCAGGGAACACTGAAGGGTTTCGACCAGACGATCAATCTTATATTGGATGACAGCCATGAACGTGTTTACAGCACATCTCAAGGTGTTGAGCAAGTCATTCTGGGATTGTATATCGTCCGAGGAGACAATGTGTGAGTGTTTTATTCATTGGTTATTTGAGATACTGCTCAAGTACATGTACATGTTTACCTGAAAACATCACCTGCACAAGTGGCTTAAACGTACATGGCTCATTTGAACTTCCGAATTATGTATGTAAATTTAGGGATAAAATTTAGGGATAATATAGGTTGACATATACACAAAATATAAATATACACTCTTTATATACTCTGATAAAAAGACAGTGCTCGAAATTGGCCACCAGTACATATTTATGCTTGTTCCAGCTTGTTCAATTATTTTGTGTTTTGGTTTGCCTTTTATTATCTTGCTTTGTGTTTTATTTATTTATTTATATTGATATCAAGTTTTGGTTTTCTCAACAATCCTATCATTTTGTTTTTTTGTGTATCCATACCATAGTATGGTACACAGTGTGAACGTCCGGATTGACCACTCTTCGTTCGTCCATCTGTCCATCTGTCTAGCCATATGTCTCTCTGTCGTCTGTCCGTAGAAACTTTACACATGGTGCCATAACTCAGACATTTTCTGAGCAAAATTTTGTGTATGAGCTTCTCAGCCCAAAATACAGATCGAGTTCGAATATGAGTTTGATCCGATTTTTTAAACAGAGTTATGGCCCTTTTTCTACTAAGAATTCATAACTGCCATAACTCAAAGATTTTTCATCTGATTGGAACCAAATTTGGTACACTGACTTAGTCACTAAACAATACAGATCAAGTTCGAATATGGGATTGATCTGCTTTTTGTTAACAGAGTTATGGCCCTTTGACATAGAATTAACTCATGCTTCGATAAATCAACAATTTTTCATCACTATCGCCAAGTTAAACATCTGCATCTCGTTTAATTTGGCCAGTAGTTTCGGAAAAAATGACTAAAGAACTTCAGAAATGGCACACAAATTGGCCTTAAGAACCATGATTTTACTTATTCAATATCAATGTATTTTAATGATTGGAAGCGGATCTGAATGTGATCCTCACCAAAAACTCACCAAAGTTGAGCTGCAGTGTCATTAACACTTTCATTAAAATCTCTTTATTCCAGGGCCATTGTTGGCGAAATTGACGATGAATCTGATTCAGGGTTAGACTTTAACAACATCAAAGCAGAACCACTTAGTTCTGTTGTTCACTGATCAGAGGTTGAAGGAAAGCAGACGATCACTGTGATGTGTTCACTTTAGTGTGCACTGAGTAACACATGTCGACCAATGAGAATGATCAGAGTTAGCAGTGTTGTCATGGTGATGAGTCAGAATTCTGGAGCTTGTTGTGAAAATCACACTGCTTTGTTGGACCAAGTTTCTGTTGTCTTCTACAGCCGGTGACATTGGTCGAGTTGAATGCTGATGTAGACTAAGTTCCCTGTGCACCTCCTGAGGTGTATTTACGTGGAGGTATTAAGATTTGCAAGTTTCTGCCTAGTGGGGCAATGGGTCCCTTTTAGGGTTATTTTCCCCTGGCACATGTTTCCCTCTAGCACATTACCCTACACAATCCACAGATTAATGCCGATACAGTAATGCCACAAATAATTGTATTTTATTTGCCTGACTGAACACCTGCTTTTAAATATTCATGAAATTAAATTATCTTACAAACTATGGAAATTTATAATTAAATTTTTAAAAATGACTACCCTAAAAATAGCAAATAATAATTACCAGTGTAGGTACATGTTATAAATTTGGTTGTCTGCTATTATATGGTAATGTCTCTTTGATTCATAATTGATCCCAAATAAAAAGTAAGCAGGAAAAATTTTCAATGAGGAGGGAGTGGTCTTGAACCAGACCAATCCATTTGCACCCCCTCCCCCCCCCCCCCATTTTTTATCTACTCTACTGCAGTATATATGTACCATTCATTCACACACTGGGCAAATAATTGCTTTAACCCTTTACCCAACAGAACGGCCCTGTGCCAATGCATTCTCTTATATATGCGAGTCGACCATAGGTCGCCTCGCATATATAAGAGAATGCATTGGCTTAACACATATTAAAAATGATAAAATTGTCAATGAATGTAGAAAAAAATTATAAAATTGTTAAAGAATGTAAGAAAAAATGGTAAAAAGTGTTTTTAGGCCAATGCATTCTCTTATATATGCGAGGCGACCTATGGTCGACTCGCATATATAAGAGAATGCATTGGCACAGGGCATAACTGTAACCATCACAATGTAGTCAATGAACCGGTTCCAATGATATCCATATTTGTATGGTGTTATTGAGACAGACCGAAGATATTTTAGGCTGTTGAAGCTTTATTTGGGCGTTTTTGGCCGTTTTGTTGGGTAAATGGTTAAGATAATTGAGATACCATGAAAATTAGTCATATTATGAGTGTCGATTGCATTATTTCCATTTATAATTTTTATATGTATAGAATATGTAGTTAGTATCATCGCTTAAGCTGTTTATGTCCGGGAGGTGATTTGAGTATCTACTGGTTGAGGCTCTGCTGAGTCCAATAGTTTCAGAATCCGTTCAGCGGAGTGACAAAATCAGTTTATACGTTGGCATTAGGTACATATTTTATTTATCCATCGCACAAAGCTTTTCCTTTGCGTAAGGGCTTTCCAAAGTGGTTTCATTTGTTTCTTTGATGATGCCCATAAATGTCGAGTCCATTGTTGGCAATGAAGCTAATTAGTAATCATGACACGGGTAAACTAGGATAGAAGAAAAAGAAATAGTTCTTTGATACTTGTTTGAAACATTGCTTGTTCTAATTTAGAAAATATAATTTATAGTTGTTCCAGAACGAAAAAACAGTTCCCGTCATTCACAATTTTGTACCAGCTGCAGTGAATTAGATGTGAGAAAACACTCTGAATCATTAGGACATCATTTAAGATGGTTGATGTTTTCCTAGTCACCTGAGCAATTTGCATAAATAATTACGTCATGAAAGTAGTACAAACTTAATCAAATTACATTGACCTAATAAAGCTACCTTGACATATAAACATAATGTTTATTAAGCAGGCCTTTTGTAGGCAATTGATGTGGTGAGCGGTGGATAAATTAGAATTACAAGTTTACAACCTGTCTGTAATGTCCATGTATCGGCATTATATGACACGTCAAAAAGAATACCAACATATAGCAGAGTTTGTCCACATTTACCAGTAGCTATGACAATTTGCCTGGCTAAAGATTTAAAACTTTCTATAAAAAATGGATTCTCCCATTAATTTATAAAGTCATACATTGGAATGGTCTATTATTAATTTGAAGGGGTTTTCAGGAAAAATAAGCAGCCGATAGATAATAAATGTACAGAAGGAGTCCTATTTATTACAGGGAAATCATCTGACAATAAGCAAGCCTTGAAATAGGGTGCCTGTCATTTGCAGAATGAGGTCCCCAGAGGGTGAATTTAGTGATGCTACCCCGCATAGCAGGCTAGCATCACCAAATTCACCCTCTGGGAACCTCATTCTGCTGAGGTGTAAGCAGAATGAGGTCCCCAGAGGGTGAATTTGGTGATGCTAGCCCGCTATGCGGGTTAGCATCACTAAATTCACTCTCTGGGGACCTCATTCTGCAAATGACAGACACCCTATTTCTAGGCTTGATAATAAGACTAAGTTCAACAAACGACCTGAATATTACCTACGGGATAACTACTCGTCAATGAGTATTTAGTATCGAAAGGGTTAAGTGAAGTTAAATTCCATGGAAATCAGGCCTTAATATTTGATGAGAATCACCGAATCGATTCTCGTATTGATTCTCACGAAACTTTTCAATTTTCAGTGCTTTATGACTAACTTGATTCAGCATTTGATTCTCGCAAAATAAAATGTATTTTGAGTCTTGATCTTCTAGACTGATAATAAATACTCTTTATTGATCATATAATATATAACACCCCTTTTAGTAATCTGAGGTCAAATGAAATCTGTTCTTTTAATTTGTGGCCTAGATTAGTGCTCTCTATGACATTAAAGGCCCACTTAATTTTCGAACCCCCAGATCACATTATATAAAATATATGCCATATTATATACCATTTGAAAGAGGAAGCTCCAAAACATTGTATTCTCAACTTATTCAATGAAATAAACTGTGAACATGTTGTTTTTGTTGAGATATCGACATGGTTCTGTGCTAAAGTTTCTGCACAAAGTGTTATTATGTTCAATGGAAGGGGAATAACTCTATATATTTAGAAATAGAGCTATTCCCCTTCCATTGAAAATAAACTACAGTTTGAATTCTGCTGCATTCTGGGAGCCATAACGAGGGAAATGATTTTATGATTTCAGCTATTTTCTATTACTCTATGGGTACCTTCTGAGACACAGATGTTCCAAATGGTGATGAATTATAGTATTTTAATTAGGTTCCTGTGAATATTCGATATTCGATTCGAAAGTCAAATTCGATTCGAATTTGAGTCGAAATTGCCAACTCGAAATTTCGAATATACACTGATGGAAAAGTAGGCTGTTTACGGACAAGTATACACATGTCGATCTTAGATGTTTTTTGCCATTTAATTAGAGAAAATGATGTATATATGCACCTTATAATTCGTATTGTACATCGCGATTATATATATTAAATATAGGTATAGCCAGAAATTAGCCACTTAGGACGACTAAATATGTCTGAATTCTAGCTTCAATGAACAAGGTAGCCAAAAGCTCAGAGATAGCCGATGGACCGACGACGCGCGTAAATTATAATAGCTATGAGACTGAGCAACGGCTAGAGTTATCCGCCATCTATCCGACTCAGATTCTGCGTTATGTAATATAGCTGAGAATTTAAACAACACGGTATCGAAAAGTGAATTTTGGTGGTGTTTTCTTTTGAAGATGACTTTCAGTTTCGGAGCGTTCCTTGAAGTCTTGACAATATGTCGTCTGTTATCCATGTTTATTTTAAACATGATAAAGCTGCAGGCAGTGCAGGGACTTACACGTGTGATGAATGCAACATGGTGTATAAATCGCAAGCATCTGGGACAATGATCCATCTATGGAATTATCTGTCCAAGAAGCATCCATGCAGCACTACATAAACAGGCTACCCTGCGACTGTTGTTGCATCTTCAAGTTTATAACAACGGGTGATTCCGAATGTCAATTTGCAATTTTGCATATACATTCAAACTCTATTAATTTCGCGTGATTTTAGTTCCGATAATCCGTTTAGTAGTTATATATTAATCGTCATGACGGCCGCATGGACGTTTTAATCTGTTTTTTTTTTCTCTCGACAATTATCAATTGAAGTTAATAGTATTGCAAAGGACGGTTCATCGCCACATCAGTTATGATGGAACTTCGTGCGTGTAGTTCATAGAACATTTCACAAATCGTCTAATCGTTGACAAAAAACACATATATGATTCAAATCGATATTCGATTCGATTTCCTGAATTCGATTCGATATTCGATTCGATCAAAATCTCCAAATCGCAGGACCCTAATTTTAATAATATTTTATGGCATAGATTGTTATTAAAACCATATATCAAGGCGCTATAAAAAAACAAATAATCGGTGACTCAAAAATTGAGTGGGCCTTTAATAACCAAATTCACAGAGGGACCTAAACTGAAGGTTTGTTCGATAATGTTGCTATAATTGTTATAGTTCATTGACTTACACGTAAGTTTGTCATATAATGCTGATGTACATTATAGTCAGGTTGTTCTTTAGTTTGTAAATTATGACTCATCATTTATTTTTGTTTATATAACACACCCCTGACAGCCACAAGCACTTAATAACTGATATCATCAGTGTCTCAGCGGTGAGGCCTGCATATTCATCTACAGTAATGTCCTAAAAAATCTACTCCTTAACCACAGGAGAATTATGGGTAACTTTTCAGGATTTAGTAGGAAATATGGCGTGAGAACTTTCCGATGAATGGCAACAAGCGATATTTCCGACTAAATCCTGTGTTAGCCCTGGGGCCCATAATTGTGATCATGTTAGGCTCAGACTCAGGCTCTGGTTCTGGAGTTGTGCAAATGGATTAACGAATTAACAATATTTACCTTTACATTGTAAGCCAGTGCATTCTCTTACCGGTATATACGCAAGGGTCCCTATGAGAGACTCGCATACATAAGAGAATGCACTGGCACAGGATCATTAATACTGCACCAGTGCAGCTCCCGTCATGAAAGGGTTAACAAATGATTTTGCATTTGCTGAAATGAGAAGTTAGTAAAGTTTCACATTTATGTTCATATGCATGAAGACATGCCATAATTTTATCACAATTCCATATTTTGGACAAACCTTATTCCCGCTTAAAGGGGTACTGTACACTAAATCTGGCCATTTATGGGACCATTTCCTTTTATACTCAACAGAATATATGCAACAAATGAATGAATTTGAGCCATGGATTAGTGCAAAATACACTCATGTGCTCTGTGAACGATGCACACAACATGGTAATTATAATGAATAAATGGCTGAAGTTATAAATTCATTTTCATTATAATTACCATGTTGTTTTCATCGTTCATAGAGCATATGGGTTTAATTTGCACTAATCCATGGCTCAAATTCAATCATTTGTTGCATATATTCTGTTGAGTATAAAAGGAGATGGTCCCATAAATGGTCGGATTTAGTGTAAGTACCCCTTTAAATTTGGGGCAATTAGGCATTGGCAGCCCTTACAGTAATGCCCAAAGTAATTGACCACTTAACCACAGCAGAATTATGGGTAATTTTTCAGGATTTAGTCGGAAATATGGCTTGTTGCCATTCATCGGAAAGCTCTCGCCAAGAGCTTTCCGATGAATGGCAACAAGCCATATTTCCGACTAAATCCTGAAAAATTACCCATAATTCTGCTGTGGTTAAGTGGTCAATTACTTTGAGCATTACTGTATCTTCACTCAAGCAGCATCATATAACTTTGTTTTATTTCACTGTCCCCGTGCTGCTGCGGTTGTCATGCGGTGGGACTACAGTGTCTGTTTGAGAAATTTTCATCTGTACCTCTGAAATAGTACCACTGGCTCATCAAGATTCTATTAACGGATCCCAACGCCATCAGTGACAATAATCATACCATACTCAACAATTTTGTTTGCTGTTAATAGACAATTTTTCTGAAAATTTTCATCAAAATCCATCTAAGAAAATAGACACAATTTGTTTTTGAAATTCATGCAAAGTTAGAGATTTATAAAGTACATCATTCCTTCAATACCAGATCATTCCATAAAGTGTTTAAATTTTGATGCTTGTGGAGTGATTTGGTTTATTGAAGGTGATATGTAAATATATAGTCCAGGGTTATAATTGGGTATCATTTTCACTGTTGTGTATATAATTTTACACATGTTTAAAAATAAATCATATTTTAGTATTTCATTTAGTTCCAAACTTTTTATGCACCAAATTGGGAGATGTTCACTGGTTTACTACAGTAATGCCCTAAATAATCGACTATTTAGGGCATTACTGTACATGCATACATATATGGAAGGCCAAATTCACATTTAATAGCTAATTACACTTAGCGTAATGCAATTATGCTCAAGTGTAATGGATTTACGCTTAAAGGAATTAGTCTGTCAAAAAAATATTTTTTTTATCGTCATAATACTAATAATATATGTCTAACAGACCCATTTCGCCAAGAAAATTCAAAATCGAGCAGATAGTATTTTTATTATTATGATATTAAACAAAATCGCGGAAATATCCGAAGTCAGTCACGTGAGTGCGATCACATGACCACAACGCGGTCACATGACCGATCATCTGCATCAACGCTTACCGATGACAGCGGTGGTGGAGCTTGAAATAATTCCGCCAATCGCGTAACGAGTTGATAAATTACGCTGGTCAATTACCTAAGCCTTTACGATAAATAGCGATTACGGAATAAAACTGTTTGAATGTGCTGAATTATGAACTGGATTTGCTAGAATGTTGGATTATATAACGAATAATGATGGCTAAAATGCACTTTGAGGCGATAAAAGTTGTTTGAAATGAGATTAATTTATGCAGAAATGCAATGAGCGAGCGGAATATCGTGCGAAACAAATTTAACTGTTTCTGAAAGAATACAAGTTAGGCCATATGCCGGTACTTCATTCTTCGTTGTATGGTACCAATTTCGGAGGATAGTTTACACACTAGTGTCATCCCGTTGTGCGCTATATGCGTACAATTTTAAATACAAATGGGATGCGATTAAAAAGGTGGTGGTTATTGTACTAGTACTTGTATCATGATGGCTTATATTCGTCATAATGATGTTCCTGTCTGTTTCTTCACACGAAACATTTTGTGTGGAGAAGTGCACGACTGTGAACAGCTTGCTAAAATCCTTCCAGTCAAGATCGATAAGTGAGTAAACAAAATAATTCACTCGAATACACAACAGACTGTTGAAACTACAAAAATTATTAGTTAGGCTGCAGTTTGGCATAATGACATTTTTTTAATTGAAGGCTAGCCTGGCATTGTTTTTCAGTTTGTGTTTGTTGTTCGTTTTATTTTACGTTTTGATGGCACATATTGACTTTCTAGAGAGGATTTTTTTGAATTGTTAGCATAGCAAAACTCCAATGATTGCCTCTAATAAAGAGCGTCCATGTTTTCGTCGCGGTGTAGACAATAAAGAGCGTTCTCAATTATGAACGTGCTTTATTTCGATATGTCATGGGTGATTTTGTATGTGGTATTGTGACAATTAAATATAAAGAGCGTCCATGCTTCCGTCTCCCAAAAGTGGTAGACAATAAAGAGCGTTCTAAATTACGCACTGTGTTGTCTTTTTGGAGGTACTAAATAATGGATCGCTAGCCCGCCCACAACTGAACACACTACATCTACTAGGCATCTTGGAATATGTGGCGATGACAGATACTCGGGATATTTATATCGAAAGTAAAACAACAAACAAACACAAAACAAAAGCGCCTAAATAGAGTTAACATTATTCAGCCCAGTGTTTATATAAATTTGGGCGCTTCTTATATAAGTATGACCAGAGAGATAATGTTCTTTCTATTCACTTTGTGGCATTTTAGAGTGCAAACAAGTTCGCGAATGACACTGATGAATAGTCGCTGAGTGATTACAAATCACCGAGTGAATACGCGAGACAATCAAAGCACTAATACTGCCATCTATTCACCAAAACAGACACGTGCCGGCATGTTATTAATGGCTACAAAAACAACAACCATTCTAGGCGCTATTAATTACTGTATTCACAGAATTATTGTCGTCTATTCCAGATAAACGGCCAAAGCGTAACGTAATCTGTACACCACACGCGCACATACGACTCCGCATTTTAGTATCGACTGACTTACGATTACGTCATCGTAGTCTGCATAATAAACTCCGGCTCCGAATCTGTGTTATTAATTTGCTCCCCACAAGGACGTCACTCGTAGTTTAGTCACGGAAATCTCCGAATACCGGTGGTGGTATTATTTATTTATTTTACGGGTTATTTATTATGCGATCGGAATGGGACTTGGATCATTTTAATCACAACAGGGAGGGCTTTCCGATTGCGTTTTGTAGTTTCTAGACCGAATAAATCCTTTAAGCGCAAATGCCTCACTCACAACTCCATTAAGCTTAAGCATATTGCTATTATGCTTAAGTGTAATTGGTTTTCATAGCCTTACTACCTTACATACAATGGTATCATCTAAAGTAAATATATGTCAAAAGTCACTAGCGTCAGTAATTGACTGCATCCATTTCAGCTTCAGGGGAGTTTTGAGATATGGAATTGGAAATACACTTAAGTGTAATGCCATTACGCTTAATCGTAATTCAATTTCCATTAAGCATAATGGAATTACGCTTAAAACCATTAGCGTAATGGAATTACACTTAAGAGTAATAGCATTATGCTTAAGTGTAAGAGCAGTAATACACTTAAAGTTGATGTTGCAAATATTTTCACTTTGCACACTTTCATAATGTCCTTGTAATCACAAAAGGCCATATAGATGAAAGCATCAAGGGCAAAGACACAATGTGCTCTAAAAATGTGTCTATTTACGTCACAGTGATACTCTGCAGCTGAAACTTGGCTTTTTAGTTCCAGCACTGCACACCCCAAATATACAAATACATAACTCGTTAGAATGACTTGCAAGTCGTTTTAACAACTTGTTATAACGACTTACAACTCGATATTACGACTTGCAATTGTTAATATTGGATAACCCAATATTCTGCCTGTGAATTATCTATCAATAATCATATGGCCATGCACTTAGAAAACACGCCAAGTTATTCTATCTACCGATTATAGTCATCAGCGGTTCGTGTTGTGGTGTGTTTAGATTATAGGGATATAAAATGCATGACTTAATTGGCAATTGGCCAATCACAGAACAGGATTTAGTGTAGCACACACAGGTTATGTAATTACTAAATTATAACAAGGTGTTTTTCTCATATTCTTCATGAGTAGGAATCATGTAACACAGAAATCAAACATTCATATAAAATCAATTTGATCACAAAATATTAAGTTTTTCATCTTATGCCATTTGACGTGACAGCAGGCACGTCCGTCCATCTGTCCATTTGTATGATGCTTGTGTGAGAGATTAGAGAATAAATATTCAGCTTTTGATCTCTGAGAGAATAATATTCAGCTTTTCATCCAATTTCATGTGATGTGACAGTTGGGGCATCCGTCCGTCCGTCTGTTCGTAGGATGCTTGTGTGAGAGATTTGATCATAAATATTCAGTTTTTCATCTCATTTCATGTGATGTGTAAGGAGGGGCATCCGTTCGCCTGTCCGTTTGTATGATGCTTGTGTAAGAGATTTGATAATAAATATTTAGCTTTTCATATTATTTCATGTGATGTTGCAGTAGGGGCATCCATCTGTCCGTTAGTGAATAAATATTCAGTTTTTAGCTCACCTGAGATGAAGTCTCCGATGGAGCTATAGTCATCACTCCTCATCTGTCCGTCCATCCGTCAACAATTCTTTAAACATCTTGTCCTCTGGAACCATTCGACCGAATGGGTTCATATTTGGTGTTGGTGTTCCCTAAGTGACTCTCATTCAGATTTGTTCAAATGAGGTCATCAGGTCAATTAGTTGAGAAAGCAGGGCCACAACTCTTATTCCTTCATAGAAATTCTTAGAACGACTACTTTTCCAGAACTATAAGGCCGAATGGGTTCATATTTGGTGTGGATGTTCCCTAGGTGACTCACATTCCGATTTGTTCAAATGAGGTCACCAGGTTGATTAGTTGAAAAACCAGGGCCATAACTCTATTCCTTCATAGTAATTCTTAGAATGACTTCTTCTCAAGAAACATTGGTCTGATTTAGCTTATATTTGGCACGGAGGGACCTTGGGTGACTGGGGTTCAGATTTGTTCAAATGGGGTTACTGGGTCAAATAGGGGCAGAGCCAGGGACATAACTCTAAAAATAAAAAATTACAATATGTATAAAGTCCAGATAAAGGGACCAATTGTCATTGATATAAAATTATTTATTAGCTCATTCCATAGCTTCCGGTCATAGGCCTTCGTCAGAGCAACATGTGGACTTTACTGTGTTAATCGTTTTCCACTGACGAAGGTCTATGGCCGAAAGCTATGGAATGAGCTAATAAATCATTTTATATCAAAAAATTACATTTTTGCATTTTGACCTTTAATTTTAGACACACCACAGCCTCATGTTTCTTACCTAGATTTTTCTTAGCACGTTCTTCATCTGTATGGATTTTGGTATTGTTTATTTAACCCTTTCCACTCTTGTTTTTATATAGAATTCATCCAAGCCAGGATGAATCAAACATTTTTCATCTGATCGACACCAAATTGGTATATGAATTTTTAACACCTATATACAGATCAAGTTCAAATATGGGTTTGATCCGATATTATTTATTTTAACAGAGTTATGGCCCTTTATAATTCACACCTCATTGTCATGCACTATGAATTTTAAATATATTGGGATATATGGCCACAGTTGCAAAACAACTATTTCCCATCCTACATAAAAGTGAAACAATGAATGCCGCAATGAAATCAGATAATATTTTACCGAGCAAATGTCAGCCAAAAAACTTGAAAAAAATTCTGACAAAAGCAAGATTCACAACTGGTTGGAAATCGAATTTAGTGAATAAATGTAGTGACAAACGATGTGGGACATGCAAATATATCCATACAGGCGAAAACCTAAAATTAAAAAATGGTATGAAAATGTATCCGAATGTTTCTATGGACTGTGGGACAAGAAACTTAATCTATTGTATCGTCTGCCATGGATGTTCAGAAAGTTACATCGGAGAAACGGGCAATACACTGCGAGAAAGAACGAGAATTCACAAGCAGCAAATTAAACAACCAGAATATCGAAAAATTCCGCTCAGTGCACACTTGGATGAATGCGGGGGTAAGAACTTTTCGATTTTCCCGTTTCAAAAACTACAGTCCGACAGCAAAATACTCAGACAGCAAAGAGAAGACTTTTATATGTAACATTTCAAGTGTAAACTTAATGCACTCAGGAAATGACGTTCTCTCTAAATTGAGTTATCTCCCTTGACGCTATGACGTCATAATCATTGTCGTCTATTGAAAAGTGGCAATGCCACGAAAGGCCTATAGACATTTTATTTAAATGAATTATTTTCTATAGACATGTCTTATATCAATCTTGGACCATATATATTACTGTGCACATGCTATACTAAACTGTGAAATATATATATATATATATATATATATATATGTTCGCGGAAGCCACATTAGGGAGACATTTGTGTGTAAATAACCCACATTAGGGCGACTTTTACATTAGGGCGACTTTTTGTGTGTCCCCCTAATGTTTAGCGTGTTTTTTAATTGAATTTAACATGCAAATTTATATATTTTTCCTGTCATGTGTGATCTCTGTGACACTATTATTCACCAACTGTCGATAGTTTTTGCGCGGAATGAATATTTTAATAGATATATGCAATTAAATTATCGGTAGTGTATATCTGACAGTGTTACAGACCGACATTAGGGGGACCTGGTTTTATTGTGATAAATACTGTTAATTTGGGAATATGTTTGCATGACGAAGACTGATTATGGGTTATATCTTATAATTAAAACCGCTTACTCAATATCAACTTTTAAAATTCAAAACCCTGAGATATATTTCGATTTACGTATTTTGCGGTGATATTTTCTACGACACAGGAGATATAGAATTACATCTGAATAAACCATGCATTAAGTAGACAACCACATTGGTCAGTTACTAATGAGGTCTGCTATATGGGTAATTTGGCCCGGAAAATATTATTAGATAGGTCCCATTGACATTAGATGTCCTAAAGGGGCAATAACAACGCATTTAACTAACTAATTGATTATAGACCAAAAATGGTTGCAATCTGGTCGGTGTAAGTTTAAACACAGGGATGACCCATATAGTGTGGTATAGATGCCGTTGACCTCAGACTCCTTTAATGGTAAAATTTGAGCAATAAAGAGCGTTCTTTATAAGTTTAAAGTATTTGTAGGAAAATTGGTACAAATGAACCACCAACTTGATGAATGTCACGCGATAGGCATCTTCGACCCAAGATGACTTACATGGGTATATAATCAATAAAGAGCGTTTATCATCATTCCAGAAGATATGTGAGAAAATTGGTGACAAAAGTCGAATGACGCAGGGCATGTCAAGGGAATGGGTTTGTTGACCTCAAATTATTTAAAGATGCACTAATAATAAGAAATTAAAAGATTAATGTAACTTTATCCGGATGCCGCTGATCTCAGACGATTTTAATGGACAAATGTGAGCAATAAAGAGCGTTAGTTATAGGCTCAAAGTATATGTAGGGAAACTGGTACAGATGAATCACCCGACCAGGTGGTTGTCACGCGATAGGCGTCTTTGATCTCAGATGACTTACATGGTCATATAATCAATAAAGAGCGTTTATTTTCATTCCTGAAGATGAGTGGGGGAAATTTGTGACAAAACTGGAATGACGCAGGGCGTGTCAAAGGATTGGGTGTGTTGACCTCACACGATTTAAAGATGCACTAATAATTAGCAATTAAAAGAAAAAAATTAACTCTATCCGGATGACGTTGATCTCAGACGACTTTAGTGGGCAAATGCGAGCAATGAAGGCATTCGCTATAGGCTCAAAGTATATGAAGAAAAATTGGTACAGATGAATCACCCGACCAGGTGATTTCACGTGATAGGCGTCTTTGACCTCAGATGATTTCATTGATATACAATCATTAAAGAGCGTTTATTATTATTTCATGGAGATATGTGGAGAAATTGATGCAAAAAAGTGACATGACGCAGGGAATGTCACGGGATTGGTTTTGTTTACCTATAATGGTTTTGAAGAGGCACTAATAATCAGCAATTAAGAGATAGTTTAACTTTGGCTTCGAACAGCTGGGTTCTGTTAAATTACAAGAACCGGGGAGGGCTAAATTTGCATTCGTTATGGTGATTGATACATGACGGTACACATGCGTGGTGGGCTACATACTGTGAGCGTATCCATCAAATCAGTCATGAATGGGGTCGACCGATGACACGTCATAGACGGTTACGCATTCCAAAAAACGCTTAGCCTACATTTCGGCTTCAATGACTGTTCACTATAGCAAGTCAACATGATTGGGAGAGGGGTATTGTTAGAATGGATGCGCCACGGTATATTCTAGAAGTCAAAATGTGTCAACCACAGTATACAAGGCCCGTGGTGTTTTCAAAACCACGCGTGGCCAACATTTTAACACGGAAAAAACACGGAAAAATCGCACGTGGTCTTTTAGCGTCAATGAATACAGAATTGTCAGATAAAATCTTTTATAATAAAAAACAATTTCATATATTGAATTATATATATATATCATATTTGTTTATCTGTGTCTATGGCCTTTATATCCATGTCATGTTTTGTTGTCGCATTTTATTTTAGTTGGCATTACTATTTTCTTGTGTTTGTTCATATTACATGTACGCAAATGGTTTCGGTAGTTTGTGCGGCGATATCGTGTTCTAACAAATGGGTGAAAAATTGGATATAACATTACAAAAATTCATAAGTTAAAGACATATTATGCACTTGTTCGGACGCGTGAAACTGATTAGTTCGTATGCATGCGCTATGCCATGAGGGGATGTATGAATTCTACTAACATTGCCGAAAATCTTAAACAAATCGACCGTACCACTTCATAGAAAACATCGTCTGAACTACTATATTATACGCTCAATTGTAAATATTTACTTCCCGATTCGGGACGCAACTATCGGCGGTAAATTAACACAAATGATTTCGCCATCGGGGGGTCACTGTATTTAATGTATATATATAAGAATTACGGTGTGTTCTGTCAATTTGGATATAATATTTGTAAAAATAACTACTTTCAGCAAGATATTCTCCATTTCTATTTCATCACCCTACCGGAGTGTTTCAGATCACTTTAAAATATCGAATTTAATGTCCAAAACGTAACTAAAGTTTTAAATTTAAATTAATTTGTTTTGAAAACTGGGATCAAAATTTATATAAATAAAATTTAGTTTTTCCAAATTTAATTTAAAATGCTCATTTTCAACAATTAATAAAATTTTCAAGAATTGTTAGTATCAAAGTAATTTCATATATATGCACATATGCATATTTTATAGCACACACAATATAACATATTTTTATGAGTAATCGCGGTATATTGGTATCTTTACTTTCTTTGGGCCAATTTTTACAATCGACGGGTTGAATTTCGATAAAATTTCCGTTAAATAAAATGATGCTGCCAATCGCACAAAGGAATCACCACGAGAATACCACGCAGCCAAGAACGATTATCGACGATTAACACGCATTAAGTAAAGTAATTGCCATGAAAATATAGCAGATAGACTGGGATCGACAACAGAATGGTAACTGTAGCAGTCGTGGCCAGTCCCAAATATGTAAGTAGAATGACTGCTATCTTCTGAGAAGAACCCATCGTACATGTATATCCCTGGAATTTTCTTCCTAATGTATGGACAAATTAATGCCATATCCGGTATCGGTATCTCTTTGATTTCACCTCATCACGCAAGAGGTAATAAATCAGCCAGTGCACAGATGCCACGAACTTGTCGATGCGGCCTCGTTTGTTGTAACTCGATATAAGGTTATCAATTAGCCTGATAGAAATTTATCCTGTGTGTGTTCCAATATTGATGTCCAGCTTTATATGTATGAATAGTTTCGTAAATTCCAATCTAAAATGCAATTGTACTTGAATTGTGCCAATAGAGACCGATGGTGCTTGTATTTAAACAATTATTGTGTAGTTTTGTGTACGGAAGTACACCAGAGCCGGTAGTAAGATTATATATATGATTGTACTGATTTGTGTAACCAGTCAGATTTGGCTCCCATTACTCCCAAGTGTCAGAAGCTGTTAATGAATAAAATTATCTTGCAATTCAGTTTAGTAATACTGGTAAATTCATACATGGTTCACAGCATGAGACGTTTCCGTTGCGCGCGAAGCCACCTCGCGCGATTTAAATGGGACGGACTGGCCTCATTTCGGTTTAGGGAAGAGTTTAACACACCAGATGGTCTGGGCAATTTGCGAAAAATACTTGAAGATTAAGAAAGCTCCTCAAAAGTGCGGGTCCGTGAAGTTGGATCGAAGTTCGAAATTCGGTGGAGATTCGCGTGAAGTTAGATTGAAGTTCGAAGTTCGAAATTCGGTGGAGATTCGACCCCCACTTTTGTTTGCCTCAAATGCATTGTTGTGTTCCAATTCGTGTTCCCCTGCTCGAATTTTGGGTCAAAAGTTATTTTTTTCACTTTTTCTGAGATACTGCTGGACTTGGAAAATTTAGCCACGGCGCTGGACTTAGAAAATTTCGCCTTCAATATCAAGGCGCCGAAGGGAAGTGGCATTGTTTATGGCTGGATTGAGCTGAAATTTGGTATGTTTGATACTTTCCATAAGAGAATCAAGCAAACTAACGCTCAGCTTCGAGAAATTACTCGATCTATACATTGTAGGTTTGAATTTCAATCTGGGCGAATTTCGATCTGGATTGAAGTTCGAAATTCAGATTGAAATTCGACCCCCACTTTTGTTTGCCTTAAATGCATTGTTGTGTTCCAATTCGTGCTCCCCTGCTCGAATTTTGGGTCAAAAGAGATTTTTTTTCACCTTTTCTGAGATACTGCTGGACTCGGGGGGGGGGGGGGGGGGGGGTCGGAAAAAATTTCCAGGCACGTATGATCATTTTAATTTTTTCCGGCCTCGGGGGACCCACCCACCCACCCAATTTCTTCCGTTTCCGGCCTTTTTTTCAAGGCAATTTTGCACACCCACCCTTTTTTTCCGTTTCAGGATTTTTTTTTCCGGTCAGTTTTGGATACCCACCCCCCTAAATTTGAGAAAATTATCAACTGAGCAACCAAATAGCTGATTATCCTGCATTATCATAATTTATTGCGCGATATTTGAATAGAACAGTGCATAATGAGATAACGATACTATTCGAATTTATCATATTTATGTCATTAATCAAGAAATGTGTCAACATAATCACATTTCTAGGGATATATAGGCAGAGTGCCAAAGTTTTTATTAACATTCATTTTCATAATATATAGTCACATGATCTAGTCACATAATCACATTTGAGTATTCTACAGAATACATGGTACCGGTACAACAAATTTCAGATTATTTGATATTTTGATATTTGCTATGTGATATACAGTAATGCCCTAATTAATTGACTCCATAACCACAGCAAAATAATGGGTAATTTTTCAGGATTTAGTTGGAAATATGGCTTGCTGTCATTCATCGGAAAGCTCTCCCCTGAAAAAATTACCCATTATTCTGCTGTGGTTATGGAGTCGTTTAATTAGTTCATTACTGTATTGCTGGAACCAAATTGTTTATCAAAACATGTGGAAATACAACTGTTCATCCCAGTTTATCCCAGTTTGAAGAATAATGCTAATACCAAACACAACCATGATATACCCGCGTGACTCTTCTTGGTGCATCTCAGAAACCAGAACTGAGGAAACATGTTATAGCGTGTAATGGCAGGCTGGTAGCCACTGCTTGAAGTAATAGGCTTCGTAATAATTGGGAATAATATGGATGGATAGCCCAATCTCACTTCTTTTTTGCTCACGATATCAGTGACGATAAAATCTGTGTTAGTGTGATCAACATTACAAGCTGATCCACATTAACTTGGAAAACAATTTGAAATTGTTCAAGCTGGCCCGGCTGGCCTTCAATTTATTTCTTAAGATTTTATGTTTTATGTTGTCAAAACAGGGGGGGGGGGGGTGAAAAAAATATTTCCGGCACGTATCCCGGGGTGGGTGGGTGGTCAAAGCCACCAACAAGCAATTTTTTCCGCAACTAAAAAAAAAAAATTCCTGCTTGTTTTTTAGTGTTTTGGCAATGAGTTGGGCTTCAAAACCACTTTGAATGAGAGAAATAATGTAATTCTAACTGGTAAACTGACTGCAGGCAGTTATCGTGTTGTATTTTGTTGCAAATTTTGAAATCCAAGATGGCCGCTGGCAGCCATGTTTTTTTGGCCGAATGACCTCAAAATGACTCATTCCTATTTCGTGTCCATGTTAACATCCATGATAAATAGCATGCACAGAAATTCATATACAGCTGTTTACAGTGAATTTCCCCCCGCAAATCTCTGTTTTAGTGTTAAAAGGGGGGTGGGTGTCAAAAAATGGTCGGAAAAAACTGCCGAAAACGGAAAAAAAATTGGCGGTGGGGGTGGGTGGGTACAAAAAATGATCGAAAGGGAAAAAATGCCATACGTGCCTGAAATATTTTTCCGACCCCCCCCTGGTCAAAAGTCTATTTTATTCCATTATTTATTATATCTTTATTTCCATGTCTCATATGGTCAAATGTGCTTTCATTTGATTGCTTATTTTCAGCTGAGTTCTGCATAGTTATTCTTATTTTGTTGTATCAGTAGATGGAATCCTGATTAAATTAAATTTTCCAATAGCGCAGTTTCTAGTTCTATCAAGTTGAATTTGGGTTATTGTTGGCCATTGTGCAACTGATCCAACTACTGATAACCTTTATATATAGTATAGCATTACTATTAACTATATATGACCTGTTTGTGTTCAAAACACATCAAAATAAGACTCAATAGCAGGAATGGAAAAAAAAATTGGCACATGGAAAAAACAGCTTTTTGGACCGAGAGACACCCACCCACCCACCCCATCATACGTGCCTGGAATTTTTTCCGACCCCCCCCCCCCTGCTGGACTTGGAAAATTTAGCCACGGCGCTATTAAGGTGCCGAAGGGAAGTGGCATTGTTTATGGCTGGATTGAGCTGAAATTTGGTATGTTTGATACTTTCCATAAGAGAATCAAGCAAACTAACGCTCAGCTTCGAGAAATGATTCGATCTATAGGTTTGAATTTTAATCTGAATTTCAATCTGGGCGAATTTCGATCTGGATTGAAGTTAGAAATTCAGATTGAAATTCGACCCCCACTTTTTTTTGTGATTTTTTTCACTTTTTCTGAGATACTGCTGGAATTGGAAAATTTAGCCACGACGCTGGACGTAGAAAATTTGGCCTTCAATATTAAGGTGCCGAAGGGAAGTGGCATTGTTTATGGCTGGATTGAGCTGAAATTTGGCATGTTTGATACTTTCCATAAGAGAATCAAGCAAACTAACGCTCAGCTTCGAGAAATTACTCGATCTATAGGTTTGAATTTCAATCTGAATTTCGAACTTCAATCCAGATCGAAATTCGCCCAGATTAAAATTCAGATTGAAATTCAAACCTATAGATCGAGTAATTTCTCGAAGCTGAGCGTTAGTCCAGCGCCGTGGCTAAATTTTCCAAGTCCAGCAGTATCTCAGAAAAAGTGAAAAAAATCACTTTGGACCCAAAATTCGAGCAGTGGAACACGAATTGGAACACAACAATGCACTTAAGGCAAACAAAAGTGGGGGTCGAATTTCAATCTGAATTTCGAACTTCAATCCAGATCGAAATTCGCCCAGATTGAAATTCAAACCTATAGATCGAGTAATTTCTCGAAGCTGAGCGTTAGTTTGCTTGATTCTCTTATGGAAAGTATCAAACATACCAAATTTCAGCTCAATCCAGCCATAAATAATGCCACTTCCCTTCGGCACCTTAATATTGAAGGCTAAAGTCCAGCGCCGTGGCTAAATTTTCCAAGTCCAGCAGTATCTCAGAAAAAGTGAAAAAAAATAACTTTTGACCCAAAATTCGAGCAGGGGAGCACGAATTGGAACACAACAATGCATTTGAGGCAAACAAAAGTGGGGGTCGAATCTCTACCGAATTTCGAACTTCGAACTTCGATCCAACTTCACGGACCCCAAAAGTGCTCGTAACCAAGATCAATGCTACGATGCGTATTATTGCTGCTAGGTCCCTCAAGCGACAACCTAATGAAATTACATGTGGTATATTTGGTTGGGCCGCAAATGAAACCGACGTGTGCCGCCACATGTGTTGTTTATCCAGCTTAATTGGTTAATCGTAATTTTGTCATTAAATGAACCTGCCAGCACCATATAACACCAATAAAGACCCCGTTAATCTCGAGATTTGAACGGTAACTCCCAGCTGTAAATCCAAAAAAAGATCTCGCGCACCCTCCCGGACCCTCCCCCAATTGAAATTGATTACATTCAAACCATTGCATATTCCATTATAAATCATGATGTTACTACATGCGATCTTAGCTCATTCATATTCATGGCACATATAGTGTGAAATTCTCACCCAGAGTTACGTAGAACCACAGATAGGATGAAAGAATTTGAGCGTATTTCAGAAACATGTAATGTTTTAAATGTAAACAGTGTGTGTATGCTATCCATATAATTTTATGGAATAAAATTTTACTCAGTGCCATCTGGCCTGGCATCTCGGTGTGGAATAAAACTTGTTTCTATGCATGAAATTTGGAATGGTGCACTTTGTTTTATATAATAAATGAACGGCGGTTTCAATGTGGTCATGGGATTTTGACCGCGAGAAAAATTCAGCAAACTGCATAAACCCCAAAGGGGTTCATGCGGAGTTTGCTGATTTTTTATCGCAGTCAAAACCCATGACCACGTTGAGTCCGCCGTTTATTATTCATATTTATATACTTACGCTCTTTAAAACACTTCTCCAAATATGTCCGTTATTAAGTCAAAAACACTTTTTTCAAATATGTCCGTTATTTCGTTTATAAAAATAATTTCCTATTTCTATATTTTGCTCTATATTTCGCCCTATTTCGCTATTTCGCTGTATTTTCCTATTTCGATTTTTCGTGCTATTTCGCTGTATTTTCATATTTCGCTTTTTCGTTGTATTTCATATTTCGATAATTCGCTATATCTGACATATTATGGAATTATATGATAACCAACATTCTGATAGTCAACCGAACATCTTGTGCCACCCGTGCTCGCGATCAGATGCCACAAGCCATCCAATCGTGAACCTCGATTACATATTGTTTGCTATCAAATCCTTGGCGTATTGGCTGACTAGATACTCAAGCAGTCGGTAATGTCCAACAATCCCCGGTGATTTCCGGGAACAATGTGTTCATAAACCTATGAACGACATTGAAAGTGACGTTACGTTCATAGATTTATGAACGCATTGAATAAGGGGGCGTGTCTACCGTAACGCTATGGGGAAATCGGAAGAGATATCAGGTGTATGTAAATATATAAATATAACAGTTATACGTCCTGTGATCTAGTCAGGGTTATCAGGCCTCATAAATGTTAACAATCAGATTGCATAATATGCTTTGGTTGTATTCTGTTTAGGTATAACATTTATAATTCGCAATCAAAATCACAAGGTCAGCAGTATTTCTTACCAAAGGAGGTGTACACACATAACGGGTGGACTTCGCCATATGCAAGAATATGGTTTGGGACCCGTTCACACGTACACATGGCCTAAAGGGCGTGGTCGCAATTTGGTTGGACCAACAGTGTGGTGGTCTGTCTTGTGGTTTAACCGTTGTCGATTATAAAATCCCTTTATCTGGCCTAATTGGGACATGTGGTGTGTAATCGTACAGTCATATTTGAGCTAATGCGATTACCAATACATTTTTTTTGCAAAATCGATCACATGATTGTTGTGGGAAGCTCATTGAAAATTTACAACTTGTTTTAATTGAAGTGTTCATATCTTCTAAAATTGCAATATACGACAAAATGATGCGTCAACATTTCACGTTCCGCGTCATTTAGAGTAATTTGCTACCTCTGACCTTTTCACTCGAAACATAATTGTTTGGAACCCGTTCACATGGCCAGATGACTTGGAGGTCGTAGTCGCAATTTTGTCTGTCTGAAGTTAAAGCTGATTTCACAGACCTGCGGCTGACACATGCGGGCAGTGTCTGCGGCTATCGGTTTATGCGCAGTGCCAGTGGTCAGCCACAAACCCGGTAGCGTTGGCCTTGTGCGTCCGCCGCAGGTCTGTGAAAGCAGCTTCAACTGTTCTCGAATATAAAATCCCATTAGCTGGCATAATTAGACACGTGCTATGTAAACATGCATTCCTGTTTTCGCTACTAATACGATTTTTTTTAAAGATCGCGATCGCCATTTAATAGGTGAAAGGTCATCGATGACATGGTTGTTTTTGGTTATTTTTTATAATAGGCGACCAAATTATGCGTCAACTTTCCAAATTCTAAATCGTTTAAAGATAGTCATGGGTGATCTCTTATCTTTTCAAAATGACATTCCGACTTTGATAAAAGTCTTATATACCAGTATGTTACTATGTGTGTGTGCCTAGTATTTTCATCGTTTTATTTTTTAAATCAGATATATATAAATGTAGAATGATAAAAAACTAACAAGTTACATGGATATTGTGCGCTCGCATTTTATTTGTAGAAACCGTGATGACGAAACACACAGTATGCATGATTTGATTTGGAACAGTAAACACGGCAATAAAAAATACTCAACGCGGAAGTGAAACGTTTGCTAAATCTGTTGTACGCGCATCACAATTTCACCAGTTTATTTCGCAATAGGTAATTCGTTACGTCACAGAGTCCCAATATAACGTGGCACTTGTACACTCGGGAGTCCAATATGACATTTGGGAGTACAATATGACTTTTCCCCCCGTACTATAACGTGGCGAGTTAATATAATAAATGATAACTGATAGGTAAAAAACTGTGATTAGGTAGACACGTACACGCTGGTTATATATGTCTCCCCAATAACTGTTTTCAACGCATTGCATATACACGTTAGGTTATTGTCCCTAATGATGACAACTCAAAGACTTATATTTGACTTTGTATGCCACCCAATTTGTTATTGTATAGGTATAAATACGTGTCCATAGAAGCCACATAGTGGACACTGTGGGAATATTAACTTTCTCAAATTAACTGATATGTAATAAACCATGATTAGGGAGACACGTACATGCTGGTTATATGTGTCTCCCTATTGACGGATTTCAACGCATTGCATATGCATGTTAGGTTATTGTCCTTAAAGATTACAACTCAAAAGTGTTATATTTGTTTTGTATGCCACTCATTTGTTACTGTATTGATATACATACGTGTCTATAGAAGCCACTATATGGGTATTGTGTGAATATTAACTTTCTCAGATTAACTTATACGTAATAAACCGTTATTAAGGAGACAAAGATAACCAGCATGCATGTATGTTTCTGCAACGTATTGCATATGTACACGTTATGTTATTATCCCCAATGATTGCGACTCAAAAGAGTAATATTTGGCTATTTTTGCCACCAACTTATTTATTGTATATATATAAATACGTGTCCATATATATATAGAAGCCACACGCGGGTATTGTGGGAATATTAACTTTCTCAAGTTAACTGATAGGTGATAAACCGTGATTATGGAGACACGTACGTGCTCGTTATATATGTCTCCCTAATAACTGGTTTCAACGCATTGCATATACAGGTTAGGCTATTGCCCCTAATGAGTACTACTCAAAAGAGTTATATTTGACTTTGTATGCCACCCATTTTTCACTGTATAGGTATTAATATAAGCCACATAACTCGTTAGCTCTTCATACTTGGAGGTCAATAAACAATAATTATATAACACATTCATTGCGAATGGTTTAATACACCTTCTGATATTGTTGTTGGCACCAATAAAATTATTCTGACTGGTGTCCATGCTATATATATGCAAAGAAATTCATTAATTGTTTAAGAAAGAATATGTTCATTACAACCAGTTCCACGAACCCACGCAAGACAAAGTTGCATGAAAAGAATCAGGTTCACAAACACTCATGACTTACTGGGTTACTTTATTGTAGCACGATTGTGGGCTACCTGTATTTTATTATAAAAGTAATATATAAATAAAATCACATAGCTAATTTTCTGTTCAAAACAACTAAACAGAGCTTGTATATTCAAACTCGATATACTGTATTTCAATATTGCAAATAGCAACTGACTGCTTCGACAATGAGTGTTTTTGTATGGCATTTTATTTACTATTATATTAAAGTAACTTATACAATAGTATTTTCTCAACATCATTACAATTTAATACAGCATGAAATAAGCCACATACGTACTGAGGACACAATGCCCCTTTAAATAATATACATATCCCCTTTAAATTTGATTCATTTAGGGCATTGCCTTTCTAGAAAGTAGGACAGAATTTATAGATGATCCTGGACAAGCGATAAGGGTCTTCTTGGTAACAAAATATGACTGGAAAAATCATACATCAAATTTGGTTCCGATCAAATAACCAAAACTTGAGTTATCCAGAAAACTCAAATTTGGAAAATCCTTACTCTAAAATGGGCCAGAACTCAGTAAAACTTATTCGAAACAAACCCTTAGCATAGACCTGTATTTGGCACTAAACAGCTAACATACACATTTCCTTCAGACCAAACAGCCCAATTTAAATTTATCGAGAAATCTCAAATTTGGAAAATTTTAAGTAAAAAGGGTCATAACTTAGTAAAAAATGATTCGGACCGAACCCATTTTCGAACTTGAATTGTATTTACGCACTGAACATATTTATAAGATATTTAACTCTTTAGTGTTCCCACACTAGCTGTATAAGCCACCCCTTCATCTCCCTGCAGCTATAACATAATACCGACGGTGTGTTCCCGGGCATATATCAAGTACCAGACGCTATTTCCCCATAATTTTTGGCTTGTCAGAAAGTATCAGGTTGCTCCATAAATGGTGGTAAACCTGTTACTGTGTTGACGCAGTGAAGGTAGGCTGTTGGAGTGACAGCTCCAACTGGGGATCATGACCGTAAGCCGGGACGTGTGTCGTAATATGAGAAAATCGACACCTGTGTATAAGAGCCCTGGGCAAGCAAGTATCTTCGACATTTCTGTTGGGATTAGTTCAATATCAGTATATCAAACTATATGTATTGTGCGTTTCGTCAGCTCTGAAATGTTGCTTTTAATATTCCATACAAAATCTCATCATTTACTCAGATTACATGGGTTGAAGTGACCACGACGTGTTTGCACACGAATGTCACATTGTGACAATAAAATAGGTCTTATACAAATGATCCTTGTTCAGGATTTAGACTCGTCTTATTTTGGAAAGTCACCAACTCCCAAAAGTATTTTGTATACAATTCAAAGCAAATGTGTTTTGTTTTCTTCTCATAATTAATACCAGAAATATCTCATGATATGGCTTAAGGACTTAATTTCGCGACCAACTTGTCGTCAACGCATGTACATTGTTTCTGGCGATAATGAGTTTCTGTTGTTTCTGCCAGAACAAATGTATTTCCGCTGGCGAAAAGTGCAGCTAGTCGGTCACGAAAATAATCAAATATATTTGTCCGGTATCAATTCAGAACGCTAGATATCCTCTATTTCGTTCAGCCAAAATAACGCGATGTCGCACTACGAAATTCAAGTAAGGTTTTAAAATATATTTTCAGAATAGTGATGTTTGTGATTGTTTATTACTATAAACTAACATGCAAATGTAACAGTTAACAGAAGTGATAATATAGAACATACACATACAATTCAATTATAATTATTATTCATTGGTAATTCGCTGTACATACATAAGTATGTTCCGCTTCCAGAGTGCGTAATGCTTACGTGTATATACCGCACGGCTTCTGATTTATTAGCACAAATCAATGGTAATCGTGATGCAGGCTAGATCATAGGTATACGTGTATGTCATTGGTTTTATGGCGCGTTGTCTAATTACTCAATATCAACTTTGATTTCGACTTCGAAAACACCTATTGTATAACACGTCGTGCTTGGAAGTTCATCTTCGTGCAAACACTGTATGGCATCACCATTTAAAATTTAGCCGCATTATATAATATAAGAGAAATTTGAAACAATCCATATACAGGTATATAGGTGTACGATTACACACTATTTTATCACATACGTCAGAAACACCAGAAACATATACCAACATTATCAGAAAAAGGACCGCACAATGTACACATTGTATTGATATAGATATTTCCTTTTACTCAAAAACCAAACATGTTTGAGAAAATAGTTTGTGAACTCTTCGATCAAGCAAATTGTAACATAACGTCCAACTGAAACATGCATGTAACACCAGCCATTTAATGTTAAGCGGTTTGAAACAATAATACATAACTGTAGCTGAGTTGTCGCGTGTCCACCCCTGGTCAAGTGGGCATGCTAATATACTATGATGCCGGTGGTCATGTTGAATTGCTATGATGCGGGTATAGGGCAAACTAATTCCGTTACGAAAAAGTACCGTTATTTTTCTAAAGTTGTAATTTTCAAGGTGATTGATAACTAGAGCGATTTGATAAAACAAAAACATTCAAGAACATATATATTTTTGAAAAATATAATAATAACTGCGCTGGTGTTTCTAAAACGACGCAAATAGCGATCTTGGTTATAGTCGATTTTCAACTAATGCAACCATTATTAAAGTCACGGGCGACATCCGTTGCAGAAATATTTATATTTGTTCAAATCGGCATCAACAGAATGAACGCCAACATACATGTATATACGCCCGTGTCTTTAATTATTATAACCAATGCCGTGTACTGATATATCATGTATATACAGTTCAACTCATATGCCAAACATAATCAGCGCGTAAATAGTGTATTGTCATCAAGACGTACAATGGTGTACGTAAATAACATAACAGACCGAAATTCTATTGGTTATTCATAAAAAAATGATATAAACGCTCTTTATTATTTCCCTATCAGGAAAACAGTAACAAACAACGCGCTTTATGTGTGTCATATCCAGATCTAAACAAAAGCAATGAAACGTAATTTTTTTGCTTTTGTTTACATAACAAAGGGGAACAAATTGACAATAACATACCGTTTATGCCATATTTCTGATTGGTATAAGAACAAAGTATGTCCATATCTTACTATTCCTTCTGTTTATGGTGGTTTTTCAAGGATATGAATGTTTTAACACCATACCCACCGCGAACGCCGCCCGTATCTTTAAAAATATTTCGCAATAAATTTGTTTTTGAATGTTATAATTTGGTTTGAAATAATAAATGAGTCAAATCGTGCATTTCACCAAATTTGAAATTATATCATGAAATGTGTTGCGTGAACAATTAATATAATTGGATAGTTTGAATGTTAACTGAGTATAGAAATATACAGTAGATACACATTGGGTTCTCTGTGATGTCCATGCATTATATATCTCATAACCATAATCCATAATTGTTCGGAACGTTCAACTACAATGATACTTGAAATGGCAACCGTCCTTACATAGATGAACATTGGAGAGTTTGCAACCAAATACAGTTTCTTTTCTTTCGTTTGAGTTCAGATGAACCCGACATCGGTTCTTGCGTCCCATGTGTGTGGACACGTGTCCGTTTGAGTTTTCTGGTGATACATTGAGGGCACGTGGCTCTTCTTGTGCTTTGAGTTTTCTAGAAGAATATTCTGCAATCAGTTGATGAGCCAGTTCAATACTAAAATCCATATGCGTGAACACCTTCTTAGAATTATGTCTCTTTGATGTTTCTTTGAACAAGATGAAACTGTTAACTATTGATGAATTGGCGACCAACCAGAAGAAGCATTTCCATGCTTTTTTCCTTTCGCGACCGAGGAGATACGTCATCCTCAACTGATCATGTTTGTCAACACCATTCATGTACTTGTTGTACATGAATATGCTCATCGGCTGAGTCACTTCAAAAATTGTTTTTCCCTGGCGCCGATTAGCCATGATATCTGTCGTTGGGTCAGTCATCGTGCTAAGGGTGAACACTTGTTTCTTGTCCTGCCATACCGTTGCCGTGAGAAATTCGCCATCCTGCCTAGTGTTATAGTCACCTCGATTCATTTTCTTCAGTCGCTGTAAATCCTTCGGGAATCCTTTCCTGTTCTGCCAAACGGTGCCACACGAGTAAAACCCATCGTTTAGTAAGTCCTGCATGAGGTGCACACTCGTAAAATAGTTATCAAAGAACAAACAGTAATTTTTGTCACACAAATCCGATGACAATGACGTAACCACATCATACCCGAGACCTTTTCCAGACGGTTTGAAATAATGCTTTCCGAGGTATACTTCAAAGTTTAACAGGTAGGCATTGGTGGCATCGTACATCATCCATATTTTGATCCCTCGTTTTATTGGTTTTGCCGGCATGTATTGCTTGTAGGAGAGACGTCCCGTCCATTTTATCATTCCTTCGTCGACAGATATATATTGCGAAGGCAAGTAACACGATTTCAATGTTGTTAGTGATGAGTCGATGATGTCGCGAACCTTATATAGTGGATCGTACGAATCTGTCCCTTTAGCAGGTTCGCTCTCTCGGTCACTGACGTGGAAGTATTCTGTGATTTTTTTCAAATCTGCGCCGATTCATAACTTTGCTGATGCCGGCGTTTCCGATAAACTCATCATGTGACCAGTACTGCTTGTATGAGGGAAGGTCATTCACACCCATCATGATGTTCATACCGATGTACGCACGAAGTTCTAGTTCCGAAATATCAGACCAGTATTTATCAGTCTCGCCCTTTTCTTCCATTTTCCATTTGGCATAGTTGTTAGTATGCCTGGCTATTTCGGCATACTTCGATGGCGAGAACATAAAATGGAAATATTCCAAAGCTGTTGCTGTATCAGTATCGAATTCATCTGGTATAACTGGCCCTGTCCTTTGGGTAAATGGCTGAAGTGATACCTTTCGAAGTTTATTTGACCAGCCAATCGGGATATTATTCAAGCTGCTATCATCGATGGAGGTCACATTGTCGCTGGTAGCAGGGGCAGAGTAATCGTCGTCTGAATCTTCTGATGACGAGGAACCGCAATCTCCGCTAAAATCGCTATCATCTCCCATTAACTTGTCGATCACTTGCTGTTTCGAAAATGTTGCAGCCATGTTGTTCGTAAATACTTAGAATGGTACCCAAGTAACACAGCATGTGTCGCGCGCGATGCACACGGTGCCACGTTTATTGTTATTAGATAGGCAAATAACGAGTTGACATAACCGGGTGGTCTCGATTAGAAACATAGCAAAAGCGGGGGGCATAGGGGCGAACTCATTAGTACAGTCTGGGCCTAGTGTGGCGCTCTAGGGCGCTTGTGAGGAAGTCTGGTAACGCGCTCTTATGCGCGTCTAGGGATATGTTGCGAGGCGTCCACATGCGCTTATGTGGAAATAGTGCAAAAGCGTGCAGGGACGCTTATGGGGAGTAAAGAGATAAAACATGCGCAGAAAATTAATACAATT
The DNA here is from genome assembly GCA_032622095.1 of Siphonodentalium dalli. Lineage (NCBI taxonomy): Eukaryota > Metazoa > Mollusca > Scaphopoda > Gadilida > Siphonodentaliidae > Siphonodentalium > Siphonodentalium dalli. The sequence continues at coordinate 87,911,700 of CP136061.1, read as the reverse complement.
TTAACGTTACTAAAGTTATCGTTCGCAAACCAAAATGCGCACGCACGGACGAAATGACGCACACTCGGACAGACGCTGTTGGTTTTCGTAGTTTTCCTGAGACAAATATAACTTTGGCATAATGCTCATGTTGAGCCATATCCAAATTAAATCGGTCAATGGTTCACCACACAGTTCGGATGGAAGTGCAACAAGGGCTTTCATGATAACGGATACTGTTTATTTCCCATTTGATCTCTGGTGCCATATCAGGATTAGTGAACATTCATCATTATCGGTGTCCTGTCTACGTCATAATTCAGAAACCCCTCATGTGCCACAAAGTAGTCCAGTTATGTCATGAGATAGAAGCTATCCAGTTCTACGTTTAAAGGTACGGGAGGCCTTGGCGGTGGGTATCCTGTCAAAATGTTTCCACCCGTCAAAAACCGGCACAAACAGAAAGAACATCAAAATGTAGACATATGTTTGACCATTGTTATGTAAAAAAAAAAAGCATAAACAGTTACTTTTCTGGTGTTTGTTTATATTATTATGGTAAACATAAAGAGCGTTCTTTGTTGGTGAATTCCTGATATGGAACTAATAAAAAGCGTTTATACCATTTGTGTGTGATTAGCCAGCAGCATTGTGCTGTCTTCTGTAACACAACCAGGCTCTTGTTCAGATAAAATATAGTAGATCTTTATGATAACATACTGTTGTTTACGCGATGGTCATGGTATATAATTTATGAATTGAACACTAAGCGTGTTAATGTTTTTCTGTTTACGGTGTTTGGAACAGATATGAATATTTTCGACAATTAAGGCCTCCCGTGCCTTTAAGTTATTTGATTATATGTTATGTAAGTCGTCATCATTGTTTTTTTTTTATAAAATCGTCATCATTGTTATATTTTCATTTTGTTCTGATGATAATCCATGTTCAATAAACATCTGAATTTGAATTGATGTCCAGATATCTTGTCATGGTACTCTGACAAAACCCCCTCAGGAAGAAAACAAACAGTAGGACAAACCTTTTGGGACCAAACGACATTATTACAAAACGCCCTCGGTTGATATAAGTTATCTGGTTGAGGGAGAAAACAAATAACTTGCATTTGGCGTCGTCGGCAAAACATGTTCTCTGGTGCATATCTTGGTCGGATTTTGTCGTTAAATAATTTAGCACGGGATACAATCCATACAATTGGGACATTGGTCATGGCATGGTACATGGAAGTTGACATCAGCATGTTTATAGGGACAAGCACATTTGGTATAATTCGGCCAAAATAAATCATTAACCAAATGATGCAATACCGGAAAATGCTCTCGTGCAGAATAGACATGTATGTATATACAGGTGTTCCAATCTCGGTAGCTCGAGCGAGAACAGCATTGTTAACCTACGGCCGGTTCTGCCAAGTGCGCAACATAAACATGACACGGACCGCACCTCCCCAAGCTGGCTTCATAAGGACAATATAATATCATGCAGCCAATTGCCCTGTATGCATTTGTTGGCAATCAGGCAAGTTGTTAGCTAAAGCGGAAATGAATATATTAACCAGTGCACATGGACTTGCAACGCGCTCCGCTCCCATTCCATGCATCCAAACGGCCTCTATGCGCTGTCCCTATTATACATGTACTCGGATAGAGGCAGTTTGGATGCACGTTTTACGTTAATAGTACGGTAGTATTATTAAAGTCAAGGGGATCGATACAATACCCCCGTTTACCATCACTAGAAAATCTGACAAATTTAGCCCATTTATCCAACAATGGCATCTATATCGCCATGGGTGGGTCGGCGATTGATTCTTTCATTTTAAACCATACATGTACAAACGCTCATCAATTTCATTTCTATATGCAAGCATTTAGTATTTTCTTCTGAATATTGTCTCCCAACAGCGTCAAAAAGCAAGGTCTGGGTGGCGCAAACGATGTGGCCCGGCACGCATCCAGCTTATTATAATTACAAAACGATCGAACAATCAACTAAAACGTTTAGCGCTCAATGATCACTTGTTGTCTGATAATGTATCTATGCACACGTCGTCATTATCTATTTTTAACAACCAAATTAGAGGGTAATTATGAAATATTCATTATTGTTTGAACTCTCCATCGCGATTCGCGATCGCATCTACAAACAACTCGACATATGAAGCTGGGCGTGTTCATTTGCTACAATGAGTATATGACTGAACAAAGACACCCAACCCCTCCCCCACACGTTTCAAACGAAAACATTTTCCCGTTAGAAATGTCCTTAAAGTGTTTGTCGGAAAGTGTCATATGCCATGAAGACATGTAAATAAACGACGAATGGAGATATCGTACGTTGATAACTGCTTATTGCTATATTAAAGATACGGGCGGCGTTGGCAGTGCATGGGTATGCTGTTAAAATATTCACATCCGTCAAAAACAGCCATAAACCTTTGGGAGACTCTTGAAATAATCCGACCTTATGGAGAATCTCGATATATCATTTTCTATGCAACGCGTAGCTTCTGGGTAAGGTGAGGGCATTTGTTATTAATCGAAAAAAAAAACATCTTTTATTGCTATATCAAAGATACGGGCGGTGTTGGCAATCATCGCACACCTTGAAGACAGTATACTATTACACAATAAACTATTTACGCCCCATTATGTTTGCATATGAACAATGCTTTAATATTCCATATGTTGATGGCGAGACATCTCGATATATCATTTTCTATGCAACGTAAAGCTTCTGGTTATGGTGAGAGCATTTGGTATCAAACGAACACAAAATCTTTTATTGCTATATAAAAGATACGGCCAGTGTCGGCGGTGGGCATGCTATTAACATATTCACATCCGTCAAATGTGTTACGTAAACAAAAGCAAACAACGCTACCTTTCCTAGGTTTTATTTAGATCCGGATATGGTAAACATAAAGAGCGTTATTTGTTACTACTTTCCTTATATGGAAATAATAAAGAGCGTTTATATAATGTTTGTGTGATACTATAATTGCGTTGTGTTATGTAAACAGAAGCAAAACTTCCGTAACACGAGCATGCTGTTGTTTACGCAATCATCGTACACATTGAGGACAATACACTATTCACGCGCTGATTACGTTTGCATCAGAACAAAACTGTACATATTTTAATATTCCATCTGTTGGTGGCGATTTGACCACATATTAATATTTCTGCAACGAACACCGCCCGTGCCTTTAATTATTATAACCAATGCCATGTACTGATATACATATACATATAGCTAACAAAATTAACGACATTATGGAGACTCTTGAAATAATCCGACCTTAGGGAGACAACTCGACACAGCTATATATATTTTAATATTCCATCTGTTGGTGGCGATTTGAACACATGAATATTTCTGCAACGAACGCCGCCCGTGCCTTTAATTATTATAACCAATACCATGTAATGGTATACAAATACCTAACAACATGAACGACATTAGGGAGACTCTTGAAATAATCCGACCTTAGGGAGGCATCTCAATATATCATTTTCCATGCAACGCGCAGCTTCTGGGTATGGTGAGAGCATTTGGTATTAATAAAAAAACATCTTGTATTGCTCATATTAAATATACGGGCGGTCTTTGGAAAAAACCGTTACGTTTCCTGGCTTTTGTTTAGATCCGGATATGTTAAGCATAAAGAGCGTTGTTTGTTACAGTTTTTCTTATATGGAAATAATGAAGAGCGTTTATGTAATGTTTGTGTGATTAACCAATATGATTGCGTTGTGTTATGTAAACAGACGCAAAACTTCTGTAACACGAGCATGCTGTTGTTTACGCAATCATTGTACACATTGAGGACAATACACTATCCACGCGCTGATTACGTTTGCATATGAACAAAACTGTGCATATTTTAATATTCCATCTGTTGGTGGCGATTTGAGCACATATTAATATTTCTGCAACGAACACCGCCCGTGCCTTTAATTATTATAACCAATGCCATGTACTGATATACATATACCTATAGCTAACAAAATTAACGACATTAGGGAGACTCTTGAAATAATCCGACCTTAGGGAGACATCTCGACACAGCTATATATATTTTAATATTCCATCTGTTGGTGGCGATTTGAACACATATGAATATTTCTGCAACGAACGCCGCCCGTGCCTTTAATTATTATAACCAATACCATGTAATGATATACATATACCTAACAGCATGAACGACATTAGGGAGATTCTTGAAATAATCTGACCGTAGGGAGACATCTCAATAAATCATTTTCCATGCAACGTGCAGCTTCTGGGTATGGTGAGAGCATTTGGTATTAATAAAAAAACATCTTTTATTGCTCATATTAAATATACGGGCGGTCTTTGCCGGTGGGTATGCTGTTAAAATATTCAGCTCCGTCAAAAACCGCCATAAAGAGAAATAGTAAAATAGAGGCAGAATTTGTTGTTATATCATACAGAACTATGGCATAAACAGTATGTTATTGTCAATTGTTTTCACTTTGTTGTGCAAACAAAAGGAAAAAACCGTTACGTTTCCTGACTTTTGTATAGATCCGGATATGGTAAGCATAAAAAGCGTTCTTTGCTACTGTTTTTCTTATATGGAAATAATGAAGAGCGTTCATGTAATGTTTGTGAGATTAACCAATATGATTGCGTTGTGTTATGTAAACAGAAGCAAAACTTCGGTAACACGAGCATGCTGTTGTTTACGCAATCATCGTACACATTGAGGACAATACACTATTCGTGCGCTGATTACGTTTGTATATGAACAAAACTGTACATATTTTAATATTCCATCTGTTGGTGGCGATTTGACCACATATTAATATTTCTGCAACGAACACCGCCCGTGCCTTTAATTATTATAACCAATGCCATGTACTGATATACATATACATATAGGTAACAAAATTAACGACATTAGGGAGACTCTTGAAATAATCCGACCTTAGGGAGACATCTCGACAAAGCTATATATATTTTAATATTCCATCTGTTGGTGGCGATTTGATCACATATGAATAGTTCTGAAACGAACGCCGCCCGTGCCTTTAATTATTATAACCAATACCATGTAATGATATACATATACCTAACAACATGAAACGACATTCGGGAGACTCTTGAAATAATCCGACCTTAGGCAGACATCTCAATATATCATTTTCCATGCAACGTGCAGCTTCTGGGTATGGTGAGAGCATTTGGTATTAATAAAAAAATATCTTTTATTGCTCATATTAAAGATACGGGCTGTCTTTGGCGGTGGGTATGCTGTTAAAATATTCAGCTCCGTCAAAAACCGCCATAAACAGAAATAGTAAAATATAGGCAGAATTTGTTGTTATATCATACAGAACTATGGAATAAACAGTACCTTACGTTTCCTGACTTTTGTATAGATCCGGATATGGTAAGCATAAAGAGCGTTGTTTGTTACTATATTTCTTATACGGAAATAATGAAGAGCGTTTATATAATGTTTGTGTGATACTATAATTGCGTTGTGTTATGTAAACAGAAGCCAAACTTCCGTAACACGAGCATGCTGTTGTTTACGCAATCATCGTACACATTGAGGACAATACACTATTCACGCGCTGATTACGTTTGTATCTGAACAAAACTGTACATATTTTTATATTCCATCTGTTGGTGGCGATTTGACCACATATTAATATTTCTGCAACGAACACCGCCCGTGCCTTTAATTATTATAACCAATGCCATGTACTGATATACATATACATATAGCTTACAAAATTAACGACATTAGGGAGACTCTTGAAATAATCCGACCTTAGGGAGACAACTCGACACAGCTATATATATTTTAATATTCCATCTGTTGGTGGCGATTTGAACACATGAATATTTCTGCAACGAACGCCGCCCGTGCCTTTAATTATTATAACCAATACCATGTAATGGTATACAAATACCTAACAACATGAACGACATTAGGGAGACTCTTGAAATAATCCGACCTTAGGGAGACATCTCAATATATCATTTTCCATGCAACGCGCAGCTTCTGGGTATGGTGAGAGCATTTGGTATTAATAAAAAAACATCTTTTATTGCTCATATTAAATATACGGGCGGTCTTTGGAAAAAACCGTTACGTTTCCTGGCTTTTGTTTAGATCCGGATATGTTAAGCATAAAGAGCGTTGTTTGTTACAGTTTTTCTTATATGGAAATAATGAAGAGCGTTTATATAATGTTTGTGTGATTAACCAATATGATTGCGTTGTGTTATGTAAACAGAAGCAAAACTTCTGTAACACGAGCATGCTGTTGTTTACGCAATCATTGTACACATTGAGGACAATACACTATCCACGCGCTGATTACGTTTGCATATGAACAAAACTGTGCATATTTTAATATTCCATCTGTTGGTGGCGATTTGAGCAAATATTAATATTTCTGCAACGAACACCGCCCGTGCCTTTAATTATTATAACCAATGCCATGTACTGATATACATATACCTATAGCTAACAAAATTAACGACATTAGGGAGACTCTTGAAATAATCCGACCTTAGGGAGACATCTCGACACAGCTATATATATTTTAATATTCCATCTGTTGGTGGCGATTTGAACACATATGAATATTTCTGCAACGAACGCCGCCCGTGCCTTTAATTATTATAACCAATATCATGTAATGATATACATATACCTAACAGCATGAACGACATTAGGGAGATTCTTGAAATAATCTGACCGTAGGGAGACATCTCAATAAATCATTTTCCATGCAACGTGCAGCTTCAGGGTATGGTGAGAGCATTTGGTATTAATAAAAAAACATCTTTTATTGCTCATATTAAATATACGGGCGGTCTTTGGCGGTGGGTATGCTGTTAAAATATTCAGCTCCGTCAAAAACCGCCATAAAGAGAAATAGTAAAATATAGGCAGAATTTGTTGTTATATCATACAGAACTATGGCATAAACAGTATGTTATTGTCAATTGTTTTCACTTTGTTGTGCAAACAAAAGGAAAAAACCGTTACGTTTCCTGACTTTTGTATAGATCCGGATATGGTAAGCATAAAAAGCGTTCTTTGCTACTGTTTTTCTTATATGGAAATAATGAAGAGCGTTCATGTAATGTTTGTGAGATTAACCAATATGATTGCGTTGTGTTATGTAAACAGAAGCAAAACTTCGGTAACACGAGCATGCTGTTGTTTACGCAATCATCGTACACATCGAGGACAATACACTATTCGTGCGCTGATTACGTTTGTATATGAACAAAACTGTACATATTTTAATATTCCATCTGTTGGTGGCGATTTGACCACATATTAATATTTCTGCAACGAACACCGCCCGTGCCTTTAATTATTATAACCAATGCCATGTACTGATATACATATACATATAGCTAACAAAATTAACGACATTAGGGAGACTCTTGAAATAATCCGACCTTAGGGAGACATCTCGACAAAGCTATATATATTTTAATATTCCATCTGTTGGTGGCGATTTGATCACATATGAATAGTTCTGAAACGAACGCCGCCCGTGCCTTTAATTATTATAACCAATACCATGTAATGATATACATATACCTAACAACATGAAACGACATTCGGGAGACTCTTGAAATAATCCGACCTTAGGCAGACATCTCAATATATCATTTCCCATGCAACGTGCAGCTTCTGGGTATGGTGAGAGCATTTGGTATTAATAAAAAAACATCTTTTATTGCTCATATTAAAGATACGGGCTGTCTTTGGCGGTGGGTATGCTGTTAAAATATACAGCTCCGTCAAAAACCCCCATAAACAGAAATAGTAAAATATAGGCAGAATTTGTTGTTAAATCATACATAACTATGGCATAAACAGTACGTTACGTTTCCTGACTTTTGTATAGATTCGGATATGGTAAGCATAAAGAGCGTTGTTTGTTACTATATTTCTTATATGGAAATAATGAAGAGCGTTTATATAATGTTTGTGTGATTAACCAATATGATTGCGTTGTGTTATGTAAACAGAAGCAAAACTTCTGTAACACGAGCATGCTGTTGTTTACGCAATCATCGTACACATTGAGGACAATACACTATTCATGCGCTGATTACGTTTGTATATGAACAAAACTGTACATATTTTAATATTCCATCTGTTGGTGGCGATTTGACCACATATTAATATTTCTGCAACGAACACCGCCCGTGCCTTTAATTATTATAACCAATGCCATGTACTGATATACATATACATATAGCTAACAAAATTAACGACATTAGGGAGACTCTTGAAATAATCCGACCTTAGGGAGACATCTCGACAAAGCTATATATATTTTAATATTCCATCTGTTGGTGGCGATTTGATCACATATGAATAGTTCTGCAACGAACGCCACCCGTGCCTTTAATTATTATAACCAATGCCATGTACTGATATACATATACCTATAGCTAACAAAATTAACGACATTAGGGAGACTCTTGAAATAATCCGACCTTAGGGAGACATCTCGACAAAGCTATATATATTTTAATATTCCATCTGTTGGTGGCGATTTGATCACATATGAATAGTTCTGCAACGAATGCCGCCCGTGCCTTTAATTATTATAACCAATACCATGTAATGATATACAGATACCTAACAACATGAAACGACATTCGGGAGACTCTTGAAATAATCCGACCTTAGGCAGACATCTCAATATATCATTTTCCATGCAACGTGCAGCTTCTGGGTATGGTGAGAGCATTTGGTATTAATAAAAAAACATCTTTTATTGCTCATATTATAGATACGGGCGGTGTTGGCGGTGGGTATGCTGTTAAAATATTCATCTCCGTCAAAAACCGCCATAAACAGAAATAGTAAAATATAGGCAGAATTTGTTGTTATATCATACAGAAATATGGCATAAACAGTATGTTATTGTCAACTGTTTTCACTTTGTTGTGCAAACAAAAGGAAAAAACCGTTACGTTTCCTGACTTTTGTATAGATCCGGATATGGTAAGCATAAAGAGCGTTCTTTGTTACTATTTTTCTTATATGGAAATAATGAAGAGCGTTTATATAATGTTTGTGTGATTAACCAATATGATTGCGTTGTGTTATGTAAACAGAAGCAAAACTTCTGTAACACGAGCATGCTGTTGTTTACGCAATCATCGTACACATTGAGGACAATACACTATTCGTGCGCTGATTACGTTTGCATATGAACAAAACTGTACATATTTTAATATTCCATCTGTTGGTGGCGATTTGACCACATATTAATATTTCTGCAACGAACACGGCCCGTGCGATTAATTATTATAACCAATGCCATGTACTGATATACATATACATATAGCTAACAAAATTAACGACATTAGGGAGACTCTTGAAATAATCCGACCTTAGGGAGACATCTCGACACAGCTATATATATTTTAATATTCCATCTGTTGGTGGTGATTTGATCACATATGAATAGTTCTGCAACGAACGCCGCCCGTGCCTTTAATTATTATAACCAATACCATGTAATGATATACATATACCTAACAACATGAAACGACATTCGGGAGACTCTTGAAATAATCCGACCTTAGGCAGACATCTCAATATATCATTTTCCATGCAACGTGCAGCTTCTGGGTATGGTGAGAGCATTTGGTATTAATAAAAAAACATCTTTTATTGCTCATATTAAAGATACGGGCTGTCTTTGGCGGTGGGTATGCTGTTAAAATATACAGCTCCGTCAAAAACCGCCATAAACAGAAATAGTAAAATATAGGCAGAATTTGTTGTTAAATCATACAGAACTATGGCATAAACAGTACGTTACGTTTCCTGACTTTTGTATAGATCCGGATATGGTAAGCATAAAGAGCGTTGTTGGTTACTATATTTCTTATATGGAAATAATGAAGAGCGTTTATATAATGTTTGTGTGATTAACCAATATGATTGCGTTGTGTTATGTAAACAGAAGCAAAACTTCTGTAACACGAGCATGCTGTTGTTTACGCAATCATCGTACACATTGAGGACAACACACTATTCATGCGCTGATTACGTTTGTATATGAACAAAACTGTACATATTTTAATATTCCATCTGTTGGTGGCGATTTGACCACATATTAATATTTCTGCAACGAACACCGCCCGTGCGATTAATTAGTATAACCAATGCCATGTACTGATATACATATACATATAGCTAACACAATTAACGACATTAGGGAGACTCTTGAAATAATCCGACCTTAGGGAGACATCTCGACAAAGCTATATATATTTTAATATTCCATCTGTTGGTGGCGATTTGATCACATATGAATAGTTCTGCAACGAACGCCACCCGTGCCTTTAATTATTATAACCAATGCCATGTACTGATATACATATACATATAGCTAACAAAATTAACGACATTAGTGAGACTCTTGAAATAATCCGACCTTAGGGAGACATCTCGACAAAGCTATATATATTTTAATATTCCATCTGTTGGTGGCGATTTGATCACATATGAATAGTTCTGCAACGAACGGCGCCCGTGCCTTTAATTATTATAACCAATACCATGTAATGATATACATATACCTAACAACATGAAACGACATTCGGGAGACTCTTGAAATAATCCGACCTTAGGCAGACATCTCAATATATCATTTCCCATGCAACGTGCAGCTTCAGGGTATGGTGAGAGCATTTGGTATTAATAAAAAAACATCTTTTATTGCTCATATTATAGATACGGGCGGTGTTGGCGGTGGGTATGCTGTTAAAATATTCATCTCCGTCAAAAACCGCCATACACAGAAATAGTAAAATATAGGCAGAATCTGTTGTTATATCAAACAGAAATATGGCATAAACAGTATGTTATTGTCATTTGTTTTCACTTTGTTGTGCAAACAAAAGGAAAAAACCGTTACGTTTCCTGACTTTTGTATAGATCCGGATATGGTAAGCATAAAGAGCGTTGTTTGTTACTATTGTTCTTATATGGAAATAATGAAGAGCGTTTATATAATGTTTGTGTGATTAACCAATATGATTGCGTTGTGTTTTGTAAACATAAGCAAAACTTCTGTAACACGAGCATGCTGTTGTTTACGCAATCATCGTACACATTGAGGACAATACACTATTCACGCGCTGATTACGTTTGCATATGAACAAAACTGTACATATTTTAATATTCCATCTGTTGGTGGCGATTTGACCACATATTAATATTTCTGCAACGAACACCGCCCGTGCCTTTAATTATTATAACCAATGCCATGTACTCATATACATATACATATAGCTAACAAAATTAACGACATTAGGGAGACTCTTGAAATAATCCGACCTTAGGGAGACATCTCGACAAAGCTATATATATTTTAATATTCCATCTGTTGGTGGCGATTTGATCACATATGAATAGTTCTGCAACGAACGCCGCACGTGCCTTTAATTATTATAACCAATACCATGTAATGATATACATATACCTAACAACATTAAACGACATTCGGGAGACTCTTGAAATAATCCGACCTTAGGCAGACATCTCAATATATCATTTTCCATGCAACGTGCAGCTTCTGGGTATGGTGAGAGCATTTGGTATTAATAAAAAAAACATCTTTTATTGCTCATATTAAAGATACGGGCTGTCTTTGGCGGTGGGTATGCTGTTAAAATATACAGCTCCGTCAAAAACCGCCATAAACAGAAATAGTAAAATATAGGCAGAATTTGTTGTTAAATCATACATAACTATGGCATAAACAGTACGTTACGTTTCCTGACTTTTGTATAGATCCGGATATGGTAAGCATAAAGAGCGTTGTTTGTTACTATATTTCTTATATGGAAATAATGAAGAGCGTTTATATAATGTTTGTGTGATTAACCAATATGATTGCGTTGTGTTATGTAAACAGAAGCAAAACTTCTGTAACACGAGCATGCTGTTGTTTACGCAATCATCGTACACATTGAGGACAATACACTATTCATGCGCTGATTACGTTTGTATATGAACAAAACTGTACATATTTTAATATTCCATCTGTTGGTGGCGATTTGACCACATATTAATATTTCTGCAACGAACACCGCCCGTGCCTTTAATTATTATAACCAATGCCATGTACTCATATACATATACATATAGCTAACAAAATTAACGACATTATGGAGACTCTTGAAATAATCCGACCTTAGGGAGACATCTCGACAAAGCTATATATATTTTAATATTCCATCTGTTGGTGGCGATTTGATCACATATGAATAGTTCTGCAACGAACGCCGCACGTGCCTTTAATTATTATAACCAATACCATGTAATGATATACATATACCTAACAACATTAAACGACATTCGGGAGACTCTTGAAATAATCCGACCTTAGGCAGACATCTCAATATATCATTTTCCATGCAACGTGCAGCTTCAGGGTATGGTGAGAGCATTTGGTATTAATAAAAAAACATCTTTTATTGCTCATATTATAGATACGGGCGGTGTTGGCGGTGGGTATGCTGTTAAAATATTCATCTCCGTCAAAAACCGCCATACACAGAAATAGTAAAATATAGGCAGAATCTGTTGTTATATCAAACAGAAATATGGCATAAACAGTATGTTATTGTCATTTGTTTTCACTTTGTTGTGCAAACAAAAGGAAAAAACCGTTACGTTTCCTGACTTTTGTATAGATCCGGATATGGTAAGCATAAAGAGCGTTGTTTGTTACTATTGTTCTTATATGGAAATAATGAAGAGCGTTTATATAATGTTTGTGTGATTAACCAATATGATTGCGTTGTGTTATGTAAACAGAAGCAAAACTTCTGTAACACGAGCATGCTGTTGTTTACGCAATCATCGTACACATTGAGGACAATACACTATTCACGCGCTCATTACGTTTGCATATGAACAAAACTGTACATATTTTAATATTCCATCTGTTGGTGGCGATTTGACCACATATTAATATTTCTGCAACGAACACCGCCCGTGCCTGTAATTATTATAACCAATGCCATGTACTCATATACATATACATATAGCTAACAAAATTAACGACATTAGGGAGACTCTTGAAATAATCCGACCTTAGGGAGACATCTCGACAAAGCTATATATATTTTAATATTCCATCTGTTGGTGGCGATTTTATCACATATGAATAGTTCTGCAACGAACGCCGCACGTGCCTTTAATTATGATAACCAATACCATGTAATGATATACATATACCTAACAACATGAAACGACATTCGGGAGACTCTTGAAATAATCCGACCTTAGGCAGACATCTCAATATATCATTTTCCATGCAACGTGCAGCTTCAGGGTATGGTGAGAGCATTTGGTATTAATAAAAAACATCTTTTATTGCTCATATTCAAGATACGGGCTGTCTTTGGCGGTGGGTATGCTGTTAAAATATTCATTTCCGTCAAAAACCGCCATAAACAGAAATAGTAAAATATAGGCAGAAGTTGTTGTTATATCATACAGAAATATGGCATAAACAGTATGTTATTGTCAATTGTTTTCACTTTGTTGTGCAAACAAAAGGAAAAAAACCGTTACGTTTCCTGACTTTTGTATAGATCCGGATATGGTAAGCATAAAGAGCATTGTTTGTTACTATTTTTCTTATATGGAAATAATGAAGAGCGTTTATATAATGTTTGTGTGATTAACCAATATGATTGCGTTGTGTTTTGCGCATATTATGTAAAGAAAGGGAAAAACCGTTACGTTTCCTTGCTTTTGTTTAGATCCGGATATGGTAAACATAAAGAGCGTTATTTGTTCCTTATATGGAAATAATAAAGAGCGTTAATATAATTTTGGTGTGGTCAACTACTATACTTGCGTTGTGTTGTGTAAACAAAAGAAAAACTTCTGTAACATGAGCAGACTGCTTTTTACGCCACCATAGTGCACATTGAGGACAATATACTATTTACGCGCTGATTATGTTTGCATATGATCAAAACTATATATTTTTTAATATTCCTTCTGTTGGTTGGGATTTGATCACATATGATATTTCTGCAACGAACGCCGCCCGTGCATTTGATTATTATAACCAATGCCATGTACTGATATAGCGTTTTACAAAGATTAAACCAGGTCCCGCATTCGTGTATTGAGGGTTAAATTTCTCGCGTATGCTAGCATCTTAAATTATATCTAGTCATTTCGTAAGACTATTGCAAGAATATGGCTTCAAAATATAAAGTACATATTATGTATCTCCATAACTTTGATTTTTAATATGTGTCCCCCTAATACCGCATGTAGTGGTATTTATTGTATATGTCCCCCTAATATGGTTCATGTTGTATGTAAAATGACCAAACATTAGGGAGACGGTATTAGGGGGACACTTGGTATATATTTTTAAATATTATAATAGTCATCACAAATGACATAATTGATGGTTTTTCGATTAATACCAAATGCTCTCACCACACACAGAAGCTATGAAAATGCATAGAAAATGATATATCGAGATGTCTCCCTAAGGTCGGATTATTTCAACAGTCTCCCTAAGGTCGTTAGTGTTGTTAGCTATATATATATATATATATCTATTATATATTTTGGAAGATCTGTGTGTTCGCGATGAACTCGAAAAAGGCCCACCCGATTTCGATGAAACTTGGTATGTGGCGGTATTTTCGGCCGGGGACGAACATAGGCATATTAATTTGTCCGTGCGACATGACCTTGACCTTGAAATCGGGTCATTTCAAGGTCAAACGCCCGAATATCACGGGATTTCGACGAAACTTGGTATGTGGGGGTAATTTCATATGGCGAGTCTCATAAGCATATTCATTTGCCCGTGCGACGTGACCTTGACCTTGAAATCGGGTAACTTCAAGGTCAAATCGCCAATTTTGATGGGATTTCGACGAAATTTGATACGTGGGGTTACGTTTGTCCACTGATTGTTTTGGACGGGTCCAATCGTGACACCGACCAGACCTTGACCTTCAAAATGATCAATTCAAGGTCAAATCGGGTAAAACCGGATGGATTTCGACGGGCACGTTTGTCGGGTACTTTTTTCCGGGCAGTGTTTTTGGACTGGTCAAATCGTGACCCCACTTGACCTTGACCTTCAAAATGGACAATTCAAGGTCAAAGCCCGGACGAAGTCGGGTCACCTTCTAGTATTATATATTTTGGAAGATCTGTGTGTCTGTCTGTGTGTTCGCGATGAACTCGAAAACGGCCCACCCGATTTCGATGAAACTTGGTATGTGGTGGTATTTTCGGCCGGGGACGAACATAGGCATATTAATTTGTCCGTGCGACTTGACCTTGAAATCGGGTCATTTCATGGTCAAACGCCCGAATATCACGGGATTTCGATGAAACTTGGTATGTGGGGGTACTTTCTTATGGCGAGTCTCATAAGCATATTCATTTGCCCGTGCGACGTGACCTTGACCTTGAAATCGGGTAACTTCAAGGTCAAATCGCCAATTTTGATGGGATTTCGACGAAATTTGATACGTGGTGTTACTTTGGTCCACTGATTGTTTTGGACGGGTCCAATCGTGACCCCGACCATACCTTGACCTTCAAAATGATCAATTCAAGGTCAAATCGGGTAAAACCGGATGGATTTCGACTGGCACGTTTGTCGGGTACTTTTGTCCGGGCAGTGTTTTTGGACTGGTCAAATCGTGACCCCACTTGACCTTGACCTTCAAAATGGACAATTCAAGGTCAAAGCCCGGACGAAGTCGGGTCACCTTCTAGTATATATATATATTAGTGCCCCCTGGCCCTTTACTCAAGTTCACTGCTTCTGCCACCTTGGTCCCAGAGAATCATTAATAAGAAGCATTTACTTTTGCTCTAACTGTATGCGGGGTATGCCTACACATGTCAAGTGAAATCTGACATTTTTGATAAACATTCCCTGGAGATCTGCTAGAGGTAATTAATTCCCAATTAAAACAACAATCTATCATATGTATTGTTCAAATCTTCCATAAGGACATTTAACACATCCACCACTTCACTAGAACATAATTGGCAACTTTAAAAGAACCACCAAGTCTATTTAGCTCAGATCGGTAGTGAACAGTTGGTAATTTCGAGGTAGATATTCACCGATCTACATACATGAAACCTCTCGAGCCACGTATCCTGTTTAGATCTACTTCTTTTAAAGTGATTATGAAAACTTCTGACTGTTGTGGTCTCCAGAGTTCCAGTCTTATCAGGCTTTGCAGTCTGGTGAGCGACACCACAGTCTTTGACTGTCTTGTTCATCTTATGTGATGTGACAGTAGGGACATCCATCCGTCTGTTTGTATGATGCTTGTGTGAGAGATTGAGAATACATATTCAGCTTTTCATTTTATTTCATGTGATTTGACAGGCGTCCGTCCGTCTGCCTGTTCGTATGATGCTTGTGTGAGAGAATAGATAATAATTATTCTATTTATTGAACTAACATTCCTCTCATTTAGTAATCCACCATGTACCAGTTCATCATTATCGAGTCATCAAGGGGGATCAACGCTGCATGGAGTTTGGGAGTCAGGGACTTGTCTCCTCAGGGATGTGTACATGACATGGGGGTGATAGGATAAGATAATTATTATTTGCAATATACACATGAAAAGTACAAATACAATACAATAGTCATGTACATTTTTAGGGGCAATATAGCCATAGCAATATCCTAATTTGATCAAACTTATCAAAAGATTATGACACCCCCCTATTTTATAGCCTTGTTGCAATGTTCAGTGGAGTTGAGATGCATAATATGTCAACATTGGTCATTATCGCTCTATAAATTTATATCGGTTCAACCCTTAGTTCCCTGTATCGCCCACCCCTCCCTGAATTTATTTTTTCATTTGTATTATAGTCTCGTTACATACACATTTTATCTCTTGTAACTTTTGTTTCAATGCGTCGAGTTCCGCTGCAGAGAATACAAAACTGACAACATTTTGAAATGTACGCAGGCTTCAAACTCAAACTTATCCAAGAAAAACTCTGGTTACATAAGAAATTTGTGTATAAGGTGTACACGCATTTGTTGCGTTAAAAACCAAAGGTCCCAAGTCAAGGTCCAAATCCCCAACACACTGTTGTGAGGTTTAACTCCATCTACATACAGTAATGTCCAAAGTAATTGATCACTTAACCACAGCAAAATTATGGGTATTTTTTCATGATTTTAAATCCTGAAAAATTACCCATAATTTAGTCCAAGTCTTCTCGTACTAAAACCGGCTAAGATATTGGGATGGAGGTGCCGGTCTTTAGTCCAAGACCGCTTGTATACCAATCCTATGACACGACTTACGCCCACGATCTGTGGCGGGAATTTGTGGTGTATTTTACTCGATTTACCTAGCAAATCAATACATGATGCTATATACATCGGAAAGGCTTACATCTTATGGTCATAATGGTGTATAATAATCTAACTTTAATGTTAAATTACACATAGAATATTCCGGTTGATTGACACAAACATCGATTTGTTTATCTGTTTGTTTACGTTTTAACCGAAAGCCGAAGTGGTCCGAATAAGTTCGGCATAATCCGCTGTTTGTTCTGGGAATTCTACTTTCCGTTTCTATATATAGCGCGGGTTTTCCGAACAAAAATGGCGAAAACCGATCGCCCGAAAGTCCAGTTTTCTATGTGCTTTCTGAACAATTCCCGCACTAAAAACTTAATGACATAATGGAGGATCAGAACGGTAGTTTTGTTGACAATTTTCGCAAGCAACTTGTCAAAATTGGAGCAAATTAGAACTCTTGTGTCTGACTTGCCAAGTTGCCATGCGTGTGATGTGCATTTGACATCTGTGTTGATAAAATAATCGGAGAACCGAATCACACAGTTTCGAAATATAGTTCTTCCGTTTTAGTGGGACTTTTCAAACTTAAGGTTCATTTATTTAGTGTATTACATTTATATCTCCAATGTTTAATTAATCTATTTATTATTTTATTTATTGACACACATAATTACGATTACAATGGAGAATTCATCGTAATTTGCGTTGTTGTCCAAAATCTACGGAATATTTTCAACGGAAAATGCCGAACACAGTTCGCGAGGTCAACCGAGTTCGCATACTTTTAAAAAATTGTAAACATTGAGGTAAATGTCTCTTTTCGCATTAAATTACCGTTTTAAATTCACAACTGATGTGGGTTTCAGATAAAATAGCATGTCTTCTGCGGAAAATATCCGTTTATTGTCGCAATTGTGATATTTTATTTCATATAATTGTGGTTTTATTTGAGCGGGTCACTAACGCTTAAGTCGTGTCATAAGAATGCATGGGCCTGGAACTCGGACTAAAGACCGGCACCTCCATCCCAATATCTTAGCCGGTTTTAGTACGAGAAGACTTGGACTACCCATAATTATGCTGTGGTTAAGTGGTCAATTACTTTGGGCATTACTGTAACCAATATAAGGATTTGAGGTTTAATGATAACTCAATCCTCATACAGTAATGTTCAAAGTAATTGACCAATTAACCACAGCAGAATTATTGGTAATTTTTCAGGATTTTAAATCCTGAAAAATTGCCAATAATTCTGATGTGGTTAAGTGGTCAATTACTTTGGGCATTACTGTAACCAATATAAGGATGTGAGGTTTAATGAGAACTCCATCCACATAACTAATAAATATGTGTGAAAATTAAAAAAAACTAAATAAATTCCATGATGGCGTCCAATATGGACTGCCTAATTCTGCTCCAAAACATGTATATTGAATATATGGATGTTTATTGGGGGAAACCGATTATTTCAATGATATTTTCATTAACTGGGATCCAAAACCCGACTTACTGGAGCGTGCTTCGCGCGCGACTGTATCTTAAGCATATGTGCATATTTAATAAGCCAACAATTGGAATCCCAACAGAGAAGATTGGCGTGGGTCCCTTGTGCGATCTGTCCATCGAAAACTATTTATACATCTCAAGACACGTAAGACCCAATAACTTAATATACAGAATAGATACATCTATTGCCTGAGTGACTAATATTTATATTTGTTACAATGAGGTCAAATAGTTGCGAAGCCAGCACCACAATTCTTTCCCTCCATAGTAAATCTTAAAATAACTTCTAAAGAATTATTAATTTACCTTATATTTGGTATGGAGCGTCCTTGGTTTACTGGAGTTCAGATTTGTTAACATCACGTCAACAAGTTAATAACTTGCGAAGCCACAGCCATAACCATTTCCCTCCATAGTAATTCTCAAAACAACTTCTTAAGAACAATTGACCAGGTCAGTCGCGCAATTATTGGAAGAGCCACGGTCAATCATTTTTTTTAAACCAAATGTTACATTTAAATTATTGCTTTATTTAACCAAAACAAAATTAAATGAGAAAATTAACTTTTACTACTTGCTAAATTTTATCTTTTAATTATTTTCATTTAAATTTTAGTATTTACAGTACTAAGTCCAAGTCTTTATAATCTGTTGAGTGACCCCACAGTCGTTTACTTGCTTTGTTAGTAATAATTTGAAGGATTACTTGTTTAAACGCAATTGTTATCAAAATATTTTATGTATTTTTTATAATTTCTATTTATATGTAATACTATAATCTTGGTGGCGTTAATACCATTTCTGACTATGGTTTTCTTGTCGTTATCTGCGTTCCAGTAGTAACCCTTGATACAGAGCGATACAAGCGTTACAGAAGTTTAAGGAATTGTTTTTACTAGTGATTATCTGCGTCTCAGTAGTAATTACCTTGATGCAGAGCGATACAAGCATTACATAAATTTAAAGGGGTACTGTACGCCATTTTCATTAAATTTCCGGTGACAACAACGATCTAATATCGATAATATATAGAAACATAAGTAATTTGAGTCGAAGATGTATTCTGTAAACGCTCAGGTTAATAGGCTATCTTAAAATTTAATAATTTAAAAGTTAATAATTTGATATAAATTGAATTTATGACTGGAGCCATAAAATGGCGTCAATTAAATTACGAATTTCCGCAATCAAACAAAGTAATTGAGGGATACTGGATTGTTAAACCGATCGCACACACGATCGCTTAAAATATTATGCTGATACGGGGATAACACTCAAGCCACTCACCGACTAGCGACGACACAATAACTTAAATGATTATATGGGATTAGTATGCCTATAATATAACTTTTATTTGATTCATTTGGTTGAAAACTGTACAAAAATTACTCGACAACGACAATTTGTATTTTTGCATTCCGGTAAATTTGTCATCCGTAACACTACTTCGTACTCAACAGACTTTCAAATAATGAAAAAAATGTTACCTTATTCTCCGACTCGGAGACTATAGAAACCAACAACATTTGGCGTACAGTACCCCTTTAATGCGTTTTTAATTTGTTCCATACATAGCCTAAGATCGTATACATCAGGTCTGTGCATAATATGGCTTGAGTTGAATCTGCCAGTTAGTTCTATATATTTCTGAATGTTAGCGAACATCTCAATGTTTTGGATAAGGGAAGTGATTTTGAACCTTCTAAGAGTGTTTTTGTTTCCAAATTATTAAGGTTGCTGAGACATACATGTATATCACTCTCGGCTTCAAAGACTGGGCAATAGTGCAAGAAGTGTGATACTGTTTCAACTTCGCCACATATACAATATTGATTGTCTTGCAAATGATTGAGTTATAATTCGTAGTTCAGATTGCTACACACTAGTCGTAGTCGACAATGAAAAATTTGACTTCGTCTTGTGTAAGCAAATTCCATGTAACGGGGGCTCACGACGAGGTCAGTATTAAGAAAAGATTTGAAGTCCGATATGGTTTCACAGTTTTTAGCCTCCGATGGTAGATCATTTCCATAGACTCACAGCTGCAGGTAAAAAGGATTTTTTATATGATTCAGTATTACAAAAAAACGGTTTCATGTCTTTAGGTCTGAAGTCGTAATTTGTTAGACTCCCTGATATAGGGGGGAACATATATGTATAGGTAGGCGGGTGTTGACTTTTTCACCATTTTGAAAAATTGGGTTAGCTTCGTTTTTCGGCGTCTATTCTTAAATATTTGAACCCCAATTGGAGCCCGTGCAGCGAAAACCTAAGTCAACTATACCTGAGTCATGTATAAAATGCAGAAGGGTCAAGATATGTCCCAGCATCCATATTACATGCCCAGAATCAAAAGACATAGGCACATATAATAATACCCATTTTCTATGATGGGCCCTTAAAATTGTGAACCCCAAATTTGAGCCCGTGCAGTTTAAACCTAAGTCAACTATATGTGAGTCATGTAGAAAATGCAGGAGATTCCAGACATGTCCCAACATCCATATTATATGTCCTAAATCCAAAGATTTAGACACCTACCCATTTTCTATAATGGGCCCTTAAAATGGTGAACCCCAAATTTTAACCCGTGCAGTTTAAACCTAATTCAACTATATATTAGTCATGTACAGTTGCAGGACGGTCGATATATGTCCCAACATATATATCACATGCCCAGTATCCAAAGGCATCGGCACATACCCATTTTCTAGGATGGGCCCTTAAAATGGTGAACCCCAAATTTGAGCCCGCGCAGTTTAAACATAAGTCAACTATATATGAGTCATCTACAGATGCAGGAGATTCCAGATATGTCCAACATCCAAATTATATTCCCATAATCCTAAGATATAGGCATTCGCGAAACCAATATATATTATATTCTATAATTACAATCATGGGTATATATGATCTTGAGCGCGTTAACATTTCTGACATTGGTTTTCTTGTAATGTATCTATTATACACCTTGTGTTTGTTCGTCTTCAGTGAAAATTTGTCAGTGTATTATACCAGGGAGAGGGGGATGTTCTAAGTGATTATAACACTTGTCCTCCAATCCGCTTTGCCATAAATCAATTTATGAATAAATAAAATATGTTTTTAAACAAACAATATTGCTGAAAGTCATTTCGTACCCTGACCATCTCGTACCCTCCAACTCGTAACCTCAAGCTGTGTCAACTGGTAACCTCCTGGGTCATTTCGTACGTACCCTCCGCTTTTATTTAGTCTACATATCAATATTCTCAATATTGACATGACACATTCCAAACACATGTATACACCATGTTTGAGATAGTCAAATCGTTTACGATTGTGTAGGTTAATTACGATATTGCCAGGGTGCGAAATGACTGTATACTATACATGTATAATATTGCTTGAGATAGCAAAAAACCATATCAATTCAAAAATACCTCGGCACAAGAGGAGAAAATTAACTCTTGTTTGTATATACACGTACAGTCACAACTGGTTAAGTTCATTTAATAGGTTTTAGAGCACTTTGCGTCTTCTATTCTCGTTTTCGTTGTCGCCTTTCTTTGGCTGGACATTGTCCATTATTGAGGTTATAATGTTAGCCCAGAACGCTTCTCTGATCCGCTCGTCGGGATCGTTAGGATATTTGGTATAAGATGCAAACTCCATTTGTTCTTTGATCTCTTGTGGAATCTCCTTGGGCAATAAATAACTGAGATTCACGAGAATTAGAACATCTCGGCCGGTGTGCATTTCTTCAATTCGAGCCATGTGGAACTCATACTTACACCACTGACGCTTAAAGAACGAACTGGACAGTATACACACCACCTTCCTGCTATTGTGAATACAAGCTGTTATGTTATATTCTATTGTCATACCGGGAATGAAATTTCGTTCGTGGATGCATAGGTTCAGTTGGGAATTCTTCTCAAGTCGCTCTGTCATTTCGTAGATAAAGGGTTTGTCTTCCTCCGCGTAAGATATGAAGGCGTCGTACAGAAAATCACCCTCGTGTTCGGCTTGGTGGAAGCGGGCTCGTCCAACATAGTACAGGTACCTTAATTTCCATCTGTATCTATAAATAACCATGAGAAGTATGCCGACGATGTACAGACACACACCCGTGACACCGAAAAGAATTAAGGGAACGTAATTAAGACATCGCTGGTCAAGTTGATTAATTATTGCTTCAATGTCCGTAAAGTATCTTATCTTGTCGTCGACTTCGCAATTTAGTTGCTCTTTTGATGGAACTTTTACTTCAGTTGTCTGAATCCATTCTAAGAATTCAATGGTTTCACAGTTACACTGAAGTTTGTTTCCTGTGATAACAAGCATCAAACGACTACCAAGTTTATCGAACGCATTGCGCATTTTTGCTGGTATGGAAGGAATGACGTTATCGGCCAGATCAAGATACGATAGAGAGGTCAGGGAGTCAATGCTGAAATCCAAGTCTGACAGTATGTTTCTACTGAGGTCCAAATGTGAAAGATTTCTCATGTGAATAAAGAATTTATCCGGCACGTTTGTAAGTCTGTTCTGTGCCAAATGCAAAACACGAATGTTAACTAATTTTTTGAAGATATTTCCACGACTATTATCTGATATGTCGAATCCTATAAAGTTATTGTCCAATATTAAAGTCTGAAGTGCAATCATTTCATCGAAGAAATAATCTGATATGTGTGAACAGAAATTGTTCGACAGATTGAGAAATTTGGCCTTTTCAAAACCGATGACTGGTCCGACCCAACTGTACAGTGAATTTGAGCTCAAATCACAGAGTTCAATGTTATTCTTCTGGAAATACATTCTAGGGATTTCATAATGTAGCGACATCTGGAAAGCGTAAATTTGCTTGAGGTTTTTTGGTATTGGAATACCTGCAGCTAATATGGAAAGCAAGCTTTGCTTGACACGAGGCCCGTCTGTAAGCATACTCCCAGTTTCATGATGCTGGTTATTAAAAAACTCGTCTCCTCGACTCTCTCCTCTGACGTGTATAGTTTCCGGGTTATGCCCACGTGCAATGGAGTCGGAGTCATCATCACAAGTCAATTTATGGTCTACTGATCCCGTTAAAGGGTTGTGAGATGCGGACATCACACTCATGTTTACGTATTTGAGATTTTTTAATTGTCCAGTCTCAAGTACATATCTTCCGTATGTCAACCTGTTGTCCCCAACGTTTATCAACTGCAGCATGGGGGGTAAGCAGTCAGTAATTAAGCCATATTCGACTATTTCTAACTTGTTGCTACTTAAATCGAGTTTCTGTAGGGGTGTATATTTTAGCCACTGCATGTGTGATATTTTGAGTGGAATGCCAAGGCCGAAGGTTCTATGTATAGCAATAATATATAACTCTGTTATACGGGAATTCCGTAAGCTGTATGATGCTTCTTCGAATCCATGGAAATTCAAATCCATATTATAAGATAAATCCAGTTTGAATATGTTTTTAAGTGCGCCAAATGCGAGTTTATGTATGTTAACTATGCCACACTTCTGGATAGTTAATTTCTTAATATATGGAATATTAGAAAAGTAGTTCTGTGGTATGTGCGTCATGTTACAGTAACTGTTGCCGTGGATACCAGACATATATAAACTGGTGAGGTTGACCAGGTATTTCATGCTGTCACCAAACGTAGCAGCCGGCAGTCCATCTATCTGCAGAGATTCGATATTTTTCAAAGTTGTCAGAAGATAATCTGGATATTTCATAGCCGTTGAAAATGAAGCGACATTTCCGTTGATCCGTAATTCTGTAAGTTTTTGTAATGGCGCGAACACATTTTCATCCAGTTTGGCCTCATAAAAGCCCAACTCAGAATTGTTCAACAAGGATAGGAATTCTAACGCTTTCAGGTCTGAAAAAGCACCAACATCTATAACCTTAAGATTCGCGTCGTCTGCTTTGAGCTCCGTTAGTTTGAACAGACCGCTGAACGAGTGATTACGGAGAACACCGAGCGGGTTCCGGCTTATGTCGAGAATCGCCGTATCTCTCGGAATGTTCTCAGGTACCGAAGTGAGCGATTTCCCAGCACAATCAACGTCTATTCCAACATCAGGGTAAAACACGCCACAGTTGCATTCAGGAAGGTCCTTGCAAGGGTGGCGGCCTGAAAACGCCAAGATGACATCAAGTAGACATACGAAGCACAGTAAAATAACCTGGACTGTTGGCTTCATCTTGGTTGCGTCTTGGGATCAAATCTGCAAATATATTAATAACAATCTCAACGGCTCTGGTTTCACTTTCGCATGGAAATAACATCTCACATATAAATAACATCTCACATAAATAGACACCATATTCGCATAAGGCTATGTGACTGGGTTAAAATGTTAAAATACCCTCTTAAAGGGATACTGTACTCAAATGTTGTTGTTGTTGGTTTCTATCGTCTCTGAATCGTAGAATAAGGTAACGAGATTTATATAAGTGAGATCACTAACTCGCGGTGAATCCGCCATTTGGTCTCCGGAGGTCAAAGTTAAGAAGTAGCATCTATTTTTAGCATATGGCTCCAGTCTGGGAATTCCCAAAATAAAATGGCAACAGTTCGTTACCGAATCGCAGTTGCGACAACTTCATAAAACTAATTAAACAATCACCCTGGATACATACAATACGTAGGTTTCACGCTATACATGTAGATGGACTGAGTGTATCACGTATATGTTTTTGCGTTATTTTTTTTTATCGCAAATACTCGCTATTTATCAGTAAATTATGGGAAGTTCGTTGACAAAAGAGGGCGTCCATCGCTTACACGTTTGAATGTCCACATCGTCACCAAAATCCTAACTCTGTAGATAACATGGCAACAAAACATTTCTTAAACCCGTAGTTGCACTCAGAATAACTGAAATTAAGCCATAACATGCTGATCAAAAAATGCTCGCACTCAGCTGTCGAATGTTTACAAATGGATGCTACTTCCTTTACTGACCTTTTACCGGTGGGTTGGGTAAAATGATAGGAATCGGACCATATGGAACCATCGACCATCTTGAAAATCGCGAACCAGTGATAAGGCTTATTATTTGAAAGTCTGTTGAGTACGAAGTAATGTTGCGGATGGCAGATTAGCCGGAATGCAAAAATACCAATTGTCGTACGTTGTCGGGTAATATTTGGACAGTTTTCAAGCAAAAGTATCAAATAAATGTTATAGTATATGCATACTAGTCCCACATGCTCATTTAAGTCATTGTATAGTCACTAGTCAGTGTGTGGCTTGAGTTTACCCACCCCCCCCCCGTATCAACATATTTTTTTACACGATCATGTGTGCCACGCGTTGCCCCATCCACTATCCGTGAATTATTTTGATTACGTCTTATACACGGAAATTCGTAATTTAATTTATGGCTTCAGCCATAAATTAAATTTATATAAAATTATTAACTTTGATTTTAAGATAACCTATTAACATGAACGTTTACAGAATACATCTTCGACTCAAATACTTAGTTTTCTATATATTATCGATAATAGATCGTTGTTATCGCCGGGAATGTATTGAAAATGGCGTACAGTACCCCTTTAATGTCTATAGGAATCGCTCAACTAAATCGTTAACGTTTCAGCCAAATTCACTGAATTGAATCATGTGGGCTACTCCGGTATATTACTAATATTCGAAGTGGGGGGGGGGGGGGTATTCGGCAAAATAATCGACGAGGCCTTGCGCCGAGTTTTTCTTGTCCGAATACTCGAAAATATATTGGTTTCACGAATGCACCGACTCAGAATTTCGATAAAACAACCAATCCTTCAAATTATTACAACTACGGCAAAATATTATCACGGCAGGTTTCTCATTCACCACACCAGACATTAGCCTCTAAATGCGGACCTGATATGTCAGGTTATTCCCCTGATATATCAGGTTATTATCCTGATATATCAGGATACGTGACCTGATGATATATCAGGATAATAACCTGATATATCAGGAAAATAACCTGATATATCAGGATACAATATAGTCGCATGAGGGTCAATTAAAATATGGTCCAATGAGGACTAATTATAATGGAACATGTGTGTAATTAAACTATGGTCCAACGAAGACTAATTGTAATATGCCCCTCCCACATAAGGATCAATTAAAACATGGTCACATGAAGAGGGGGTAATTTCTTAGCATTCTTCAATTCATATAGCATTCTGATATATCCTCGGTACACATACATAAAAATGATGTTTACAATTAGGCCACATTCTATATTAAGCAACCAAAGTGAAGGGTTAGTGTTGTACCATATTTTATTTAACCGTGAGGTGACCTTATTTTAATTTACCCTCATCGGACCATATTTCAATTAACCAACTCTGGGTGTGAACATCTTTTAATTTACCCTCATGGAACCATCCATGTATCTTAATTAATCCTTATGAGAGGTCGTATCAGGAGTGCATTGCCTGAGGCCATTCTTAGAACAGCATTACGCCCTCCTAGGGTGTATATTGGCAAGTATATCTGACCCTGTCGCAGAAGGTGGTGGACTATATAAATGTGATTAAAATATATTCGGTATTTGCGTAATTGGGTACTAATAGTGATCAGAAACGTGCTCGGTGTTTGCGTACTTGAATCATGTTACGAAGATTGCAAATTTTTGTCCGATTAGTATTCTGCATGCTATTTCATGCGCTATTCAGACCACTGTTTCAAATGAAATTAGAAAAAAAATATTACATATAATCAACTACATTGGCGTTACCTATATGTACAGATTTTTCACAACGACCGCATTAAAGTTGTTATTATAATGTATAATATGGTTAACAATATGATCTTGAGGGCGTTACCATTTATGACTATGGTTTTCTTGCTTTGATTACATTTGATTGGTATATTAACACGAGGGGCATAGGACCGAGGCGCATCGCGCCGTGTGGGAGGGTGCGTGATGTAGTGCCCCCCTGCCGCAGGTATGGGTCCAAATTTTAAAGAAGTAAAAAAGCCATCGAGAGCGAATCTGGAACATGTGAGTAATATCTGCGAATATAATAGAGGTATTAAACTGATGTTTTGGATTTTATCTACCGATTATGTGATGATATAATTACGACATGGCAGTGTTTGTCTTCTTACATTATCAAGTGTAATGTACTATAATGTTTTGTCCATGTATGGGCCGACGTGTATTAATGACTCCGATAATGAAAAACCCAACCATCCCCAGATATAACCCGTGTATTATATCCCTTTGCGATCGTATACATACGCTCAAACTTGTTATCTTATTGGCTGAAGTTGAGCATATAATATATTGAGATGAACCGACAGTAAGTCACACATTGCATATATAACCCATTATCGTTATATCTATATACGTGTAGAAAATGGTATGTAAAGATTGTAATTTCCTGCAAATTTATTTTCCCACTAGCAGGTTTACCCGGCGTTGGCCGGGTTAAAATGAAACCCTCTGATTTGGATATTTAGTAGGAATAGAAAATACTCTTGCTCAAAGTATTCTCATAAATTGATTATCAAAATGGCATAACAGAACGGCATTCTTATATGCATGCATGGGCATATAAGTCACCTTGACTGAGTGATTGTCATTTTGTTTATCGCGATTAATTCGTCCCAGCAATAAAGAATTATTTTTATTTTATTACGCCACCTGTGGTGTTTCTAGCTTCTGTGAGTTTGATATTGTGTGGTGGACAGGGCGAATGTATTCTTGGAGATTTTGTGTACCTTACTCAATCGTACCGATAGAATCACGTATATGCCGAAATTGTAAAGTTAACGGCACCTGTGTATAATACGTTTTTGAAAATATGATAAATCGTATCCATAGGGTCAGGACATGCTGAAATTGTAAACTTAAAGTCACCGGTGTAATAATATGTTGTTTAAAATATAAATACTCTGATAGCCTGAAAATAATGTATAACCCGTTGGGAACCCCTGTGTAGTGAAGTGAATTGTGGGTAATTTTAATTGGAGCGCGCATGTCTGTTCTGTTGGAGACTTGGATTAACCGCGATCTTTTATTGTCTGGTCATCAAGTCAAAATTGTATCGTATACACAATGTGTTTGTACCGATGGATGTATCGTGACTCGACTCGTTTTCGTGGTCATATCGGGCCTATATAACCTATGATCACGAAAACGAGCAGAGTCGGGATATCTGATAGAATTCCAGGAATCGTAGATTCACTTCCAATAGTATAATAGTATAGATTCACTGCAATCTGCCGCGGAATTTCCCAAAATTGTAGGCTACTTTCAGTTTCATTTTAAATAGGATTTTCCACTTTCACTTTTCACTTTTACCACGCAAAGCGACCTTAGTTGACACATATATATGGCACACTGGCCGAGTCCATGACAAATAGTTTATGTAGAATGCTTCTTTCGTTTAATTAAAGCTCACCTCGTTAAAACGCATGTCAATCGTATTTGTTTACAAATTGCATTGGATGCGACGATTTGCAGTAGGTCCCGATTTGTGGAGATCACTTTGCGGAAGTCCCCGAATTCGCGGGGGTCCCCTAAAATGGGCGATATATATAGATTTTAATAGGGAACGGGTGCGTATATGTCAATTGATACGTATCTTAAACAAATAACGACACGATCATCATAATAAAGGTCAGTTCTATCAATTATATATGCGCCGAGTTCACTTGGTGCAAATCAAACGGCGATAAATATTCTCGTGTGCCAGAAGGACTCCTTAAAGTTGTGAATAAGATGAATATTTATTAGATGGTATTTAACTAGCGCTAATATAGGCGCTAACTAATGAATAATATTTTATATTATAATTATATTATAATTTATATTTATGGCTAATAATATGATCTTGGTGGCGTTACCATTTCTGACTATGGTTTTCTTGTCTACAACTGCGCGTATAGGCCTACTTCAGACGGGTTAGTCTCCGAATGCCAGTCAACTTTAGGTGTGAAAATTAATTAGTGGGATGTCCTTCTCGATCTGGATTGACGCAGATCATTATCCCAGCCCAATCTTTCGCCCAAGTGGGAGTTTATGATAATGGTTGAATGAACAATTGGATGTTATGATGAGGTTTTTATTCATATCCATTATTTACATAGCTTACTCATTTTATATTTGAAATTATATACAACAGTTATACAAAATTACATAATATCTTCACAATAATATAATTCTAGTCTAATGTCCAGACAAACGACCCATTGCATCGAGAAACTCCATTTTGTCAATTTCTCCTCCTCTATGAACTCGTTTATAGTGGCCGATGCTGTTCTCGATGGCTCTATATTTTCTCTTTCTTGGAGCAACTTTTCCACCACATGCCAATTGATGAATCGTCGCTTCTTGATAGCTCTGTTCTTGTCTGATGAAGTTGACTAAGGTATATATATTTGGATGGGACTGTTGCAATTTTCTATGCCAGCCCTCAAGGTGGTTGGTAGTCCTGGGTCCATTGGTATCTGCATGATTCCATAGGACTAAAGGCAGGGGTCCCTCCAGCCAGTAGGAGGTCACGTAGTCCAACAGCATCACAGCTGATCAACAGCATCACTGGAGTACTCATATTCTTCCATAGCCTCAAACCAGGCATCACTAACTTCGATAACTGGCAGGAATGGAAGACCAATGGCCCGTCTTATCAAGGATTTGATAGGCCCATCTTGTTGATAATCGGTTTTCAATCCAACCTCGTTTGCTTTCCTCCACACACTCTGTGTGAAATGGAATAAACATCCTTTCAAAGTTGTTGTTGGAAACTGGTGTCGGATGGCATTTTGGATGGCTGTTTCGAAATCTGTAAACCACACATCTGGCGAAAGTGGAATATCGAACGAGACGGCTTTCTCGACGAGCAGCGATAGGAAACGTCTGTATGTATGTTCACTCTTGTCTGGCAGGGGGACCATCTTGTTTTCGACGAAGGCATGGACTGTGTAGATTTGGCAGAATAGCTTTTGGCATTTGTCGAACGTCCCATCGGAAAAGTAGCTGCTGGCCTCGGACAAGAACCTCAGGTTACTCTCGGTTGAGAAAATCATTATCTTCTTCTCTTCGCCATCGCTTGCCAAAAGGAAGTCGAAACCTGCTATCGTCTTCTTCATTTCCTCTGGGAGGTCGATGTCGTTCCTTCGCTATGGTATATAGTGTCGGTCGCGTCTTTGCTCTGGCACGGTATAAAGCCGATCGGGCACTATAGAATGTGGGCATTTTGGAAATCACCACTGCGTCGGCTTCGTCGGTTCTCAAAGAAGATACTTCGTCTTTATATATGTTGTACACAGTCCTAGAATCTGACTTGACAATCTGCTTCATTTTCGACATTATGAGTTCTGCGCTGAGTTTGTCGGGATCTGCTTCGTGATTATGCGGCTTTCCTACACTTGTCACCATGTCATCCTTGGTGTTGACTGTACCTGGACACCATCAGGTTGTTCACTCAAGGTACACACATGCTTATATCGTTCACTCACGGAACTAACACACACTAACTACGTACTGGTGATAACTATGAGTTATTGTCAGCGTTAATAAAGCTCACCTGAATACCAAAAACTAGCCCAACATATCACCATAAATCACTAACAGCGGTACTCGTTAGAAGTAACCAATTATTCACACCTCCGTTCACACCTTCCAAAACAATAGCGACTGGCATTCGGAGACGACTCCCTTCAGACGTTATCATTTTTAAAATGTACACGCAACGTGGTTGGAATTGACGTTTGTTTTTTTCTTCTTCTTTTTGTTCAAATAAACATATCATAAACACATTAGTTCGCAAAAATAAAATACGTCAATTGGGTTTTACGTAGATATGTATACATCAATATTATAGTGAGTTTGACTAAGTTTTTGAGGATGACCATATCACATTTCCACGAAGATACAGATGTTTCTTTTAAGAAATGCCCAGGTGCTCCTCTGATCGTGGTGCAAAACTGGCTAATTATTAAAAGAAATGCTGTTTCATATCAGCTACAGGTGCCCGACACAGAGCGAGATTATTAGCACAACATTCAACATTCTTTCAACATTCGCGTGAAGTTGGCACAACATTCAACATTCGTTCAACATTCGAATTTTCTTGTACATAAGTTTTTTTAACGTGAATGGATTAAGTGGGTCGTATATATAGCACTCCTATCAAAATTAGAGTATTCGATACTTCGATGCTCATTTTTGAGCAATTTTAACATTCGATTTTTCTTGTACATAAATTGTTTTAATGTGAATGGATTTAGTTGGTCTTATGCATAGCACTCCTATCAAAATGAGTATTGGATACTTCGGCGCTCATCGAAGTATCGAATACTCTAAGTTTGATAGGAGTGCTATATATACGACCCACTTAATCCATTCACGTTAAAAAAAACTTATGTACAAGAAAATTCGAATGTTGAACGAATGTTGAATGTTGAATGTTGTGCCAACTTCACGCGAATGTTGAACGAATGTTGAATGTTGTGCTAACTTCACGGACCCAAAAAAATCTTCTTTATCGGGCAGATGTACCCTTGTCAGAATGTCAGTATATTGAATGATCATGAAAAGGCATGTGCTGCTGACTGTGTTTTCTTGTATCTCAGAAGAAACTATATTTGACTACACTCTGTGACCATTATTTTGAACAGGCCTTCTATACATTTCCATCTCTCTTGACCAATTGTATCTATTTTGTGACAATTATCTAGAATGGGACCCAATTGTATTATAATACATGAGCCATTATAACATGCCATCCTCTGACTGTTCAATGTCCCTAATTTTGCAAGAATAAATGTATCTCTTAAATAGAATATACTTTTAATGCTTTCTTCTATGTATTTTGCTAGCTCACTATATGAATGCCCTGATTCCCGTCCCCATATAAATATCACAGTTGAGAAGATATAAATGTTCATGTGACCTAGTTCGGTCACCATTTGTCGAGGTTGTGAAATATGAACGTCAAAAACTCATTAGAACGAATTATGGAGATGACTATACAACTCTGGTGGATACCGGCGACTAAAACATTCTTATCCATGTTAGTGACCCTCCTCTCTCCAGCCCTGACACAAAGGGCACCAAATGTGGCGTCTTTAATCCATATGATTTTATTCCTCGCATTATTGGAGAAGAACGTGCATGAATTTGGTAGAACTTATAGTGCTAGACATATTTGTATCAGCTTTGGGGCCCCTCCCCTCCACATTCATGACTCGAACGGCGCCACTTTTGAAATATTTAAACCACGTACATTGGACTTCTGATATGGATACGAATATGGATCAATTGGACGACCCTCCCTCCCTATCCCTGACTCAAGCGGCGGCACTAAGTTTTTGACATTTTTAAACAACACGCTTAGACTCATTATGAAGATGAATAGATATTGGTGGATTTAGCGACAAAACAAATTCTTATCAAATTTAGTGACTCCATCTCTCGCCAAAACGGCAATAATTTGGCGTATTTAAACCACACGACTAAACAAATTCATACCAAATTGAGTGCCACCCCCCCCCCCCCATATCACACAAACTGCACCAATGTGGCGTCCTTAAACAACACGATTAGATTCATCGTATCATGGAGGACTTCCTTGACTCGTACGGCGCCATATCATGGAGATGGTTATGTATACATTGGTGGAGATCGGGAGCCTGTTTCCCATTGTTCTGCCCCTGACAACAACAGCTTCACTTTAAAGCAGTTTAATCCGCACAGTTATCTTCCTAGTAAAAGGTTACCACTATTAGACCCCTTTGGTGCCATCTATATGGTCCCCCGTGAAGATATATATATCACAGACAGAGACATAAAGACATTCGCAAATATAGGCATAAAATATGGCGTCTTCAACCCACACGACAAGATTCCTCGTATCATTGGAGAAGAACGTGTATGCATTTAGTGGAAATTGGCGCTATCACACTTTTTAGTGACCCGACCTTCCCTATCCCTGACTCAAGCCACTTCTATGAGTTTTAGTGACCCGACCTCCCCTATCCCCGACTCAAGCCACTTTGTGTGACCCGACCTTCCCTATCCCTGACCCAAGCCACTTCTGTGAGTTTTAGTGACCCGACCTCCCCTATCCCCGACTCAAGCCACGTTGTGTGACCCGACCTTCCCTATCCCTGACCCAAGCCACTTCTATGAGTTTTAGTGACCCGACCTTCCCTATCCCTGACTCAAGCCACTTCTATGAGTCTTAGTGACCCGACCTTCCCTATCCCTGACCCAAGCCGCTTCTATTAGTTTTAGTGACCCGACCTTCCCTATCCCTGACTCAAGCCACTTCTATGAGTTTTAGTGACCCGACCTTCCCTATCCCCGACTCAAGCCACTTTGTGTGACCCGACCTCCCCTATCCCTGACCCAAGCCACTTCTATGAGTTTTAGTGACCCGACCTTCCCTATCCCTGACTCAAGCCACTTCTATGAGTTTAGTGACCCGACCTTCTCTATCCCTGACTCAAGCCGCTTCTATGAGTCTTAGTGACCCGACCTCCCCTATCCCTGACTCAAGCCGCTTCTATGAGTTTTGGTGACCCGACCTTCCCTGTTCCTGACTCAAGCCACTTCTATGAGTTTTAGTGACCCGACCTTCCCTATCCCTGACTCAAGCCACTTCTATGAGTTTTAGTGACCCGACCTTCCCTATCCCTGACTCAAGCCACTTTGTGTGACCCGACCTTCCCTATCCCTGACTCAAGCCACTTCTATGAGTTTTAGTGACCCGACCTCCCCTATCCCTGACCCAAGCCACTTCTATGAGTTTTAGTGACCCGACCTTCCCTATCCCTGACTCAAGCCACTTCTATGAGTTTTAGTGACCCGACCTCCCCTATCCCTGACCCAAGCCACTTCTATGAGTTTTAGTGACCCGACCTTCCCTATCCCTGACTCAAGCCACATCTATGAGTTTTAGTGACCCGACCTTCCCTATCCCTGACTCAAGCCACTTCTATGAGTTTTAGTGACCCGACCTTCCCTATCCCTGACTCAAGCCACATCTATGAGTTTTAGTGACCCGACCTTCCCTATCCCTGACTCAAGCCACTTCTATGAGTTTTAGTGATCCGACCTATCCTATCCCTGACTCAAGCCACTTCTATGAGTTTTAGTGACCCGACCTTCCCTATCCCTGACCCAAGCCACTTTTTGTGACCCGACCTTCCCCATCCCTGACTCAAGCCACTTTGACATATTTAAAGATGCATTATCCGAATTAACACTCCTAGATTATACTATTTCTTTGGCTTCGGGGGGGGGGGGGTAAAAATATTTGATTCGAGTCGAGGATCCAACTATCAAAGCTCATGCAGAGTGATCAGATATCGATTTTTGAAGTTTGTTATTTCTCGAGATGTGCAATAATTTGTGGCCCAGAAAAACGTCGTCAAACGGACGGTCTCATGCAAAATTGCGGATGAAGATGTATAACTCTAAAATCAAGTGGTAATACGGCCAAATATCGTGATACTCAAGTGATAATACGGCCACATTTCGTTGAACAAAATGTAGATAAATGACACGTTTTTGGCACATTTGATACCATAGTTGACAGTGCATGGTTAGCATTATTTTGTTGCAATTAATCGATTCTGATAACTAAGCGTATTTTCACTGTGTAGGAACTGTTACATCCGAAGTCGTTCTATCGTCGGTATTGTGGTGGTTCTTGACTGATTTGTTACGGTTTCTTATGATTAAAAATAATCATTTTCGGGACAAAATCACGCATAATTATAGATATCTTGAATGTATTATACTTTCCTGAATGAAAAGAGGCTGCAGAAGTGCCGTATTATCGAAACCTGAACTCTGGATCACAATTAACTCTGAATTAGCGAGTTATCGCGTAAATATCAACATGTTATCACTGAAAATCAAGCCACGTAAACGCAATTCCCTTTCTTTGGTGCATGGCGTGTAAAATATGAAACGCATTCTGAACACGAACACTGAGTGTAAAGTATACCCGTGTTACTCTTCTGTATAATAGCTGAGAAAATATCCCGATAGCGGTTGATAATTTGGAACAGCAGCCTCGCAATCAACACGTGTACGTGTTACGGTTCTATTTCAAGTCAATCATGGTTGTGACGGTTCTATACATAAGATTTATTCGAACGAATTCGGCACTTTGGGTCGAATATTGTCTTGTGTATCTGACATTTTAAACCAGATAATGACTGTAGCTTATGCCATTTACATAATACAACAGGTATATTAAGAAATAATAGAATAAATACCTAATAATAATAATAATAGTAAGTGAAATTAATTGGCAGAAACCAAATATTGAAAGTCCCGAGGGGTATAATATCATAACCATGCTTATATAAATAATGGTAATAGAAATCTACTCTCAGGAGATTGTGAGATGTTATTCATTTAATGTTATTCATTTAATTAATACAGAGCCATGATTGAAAGATCCAGGTGGGACAATGTTACGATGCCAGCACCAATATATTTCTTCCTCGAAAGTCCCGCCTAAGGGACATTTACGCATGTTTGTCGCCCAGACATGAACATATCTTATGAAATCACGTTCAACTGAATCATTGATATAGTATGGCGTGGCCGGTGGATATGGGTGGTGGGGTGGGGTGGGGCTTGGAGAGGGAGGGGTGCTTAATTGGTGTATGCCCCAAATTTTTCATCAGTTACAAATTTCATACCTTACACTAGATTGGTTGGAAATTTCACACCAACAATATGTTGAAATTGTATCCTTAGTTTGATTTAACAACAATGACTGAGGAAAGTCCCTCCTTATGTACATACACACATTGTAGTAATAATGTGTTCGTTTAAAGTGTAATTGTCCGCCGCGCTCATTTAAAATAATATTAACAATATTCAATTCCTATCTAATCATCGGGGCCCACTTCTCTCGGGTCGACTTCGCGTCGGGTCGTCTTCGCATTGGGCCATCTTCATATGAGGTCGACTTCACGTGGGCCAGACTTCAGTTGTACTCTTTTGACCAATAGTCTCATGCTTTTGTAAAACTTCCATTGGCTGATTTTGGTTACTTTTAAAGGTTTAGTATTGGTATCCGTAATTACATTCCGGAATAACCCAGCGGATGCGTGACTACTCATGCTCAAGACCAGTTGCCCCGGGGGGGGGGGGGTGATCATAGGAAGGCAGTGTAATTCATAGAAATTGATGACAAGCTGTGAAAATTTCAACTTAATGCATATTGTGTTGTGTTTATCTTTGGTAAATTTCACGACATGGTCAGTTTGAACCATTATCCTGCCAAATATCAGCCATAGTATTACCCGTATAAAACCGATTAAATGGGGAGAGAACCGACTCGATCAGGAGAGAACCCAAACAAATATCAAATTTCGCGGTTTTCGTCGTTGTTATGACTCGCACAATGGAATTTTCGTTATTATTACGCTCATTGGGGGCCACCGATTGTGAGAGGAATGGAAAAATTAATCAAATTATCAGCTAGATGGCTCCAAAATTGAGTTTTGACTGTCAAAAAGTCGCGAAAATGTATAATTTCGATCATAAGGAACCGCCACAAATCAGTCAAGAAGCATCACAAACCGGCGATAGAACGACTTCCCATGTAACAGTTCCTACACAGTGCGTATTTTGAAGAAATGTTGTTGTTTTTGTATCTTGATGATATGGCGATCGTCTGATCGGATTGAGTACCGGTACCTTTAAACCACACAGTTATAGACTCAATATGAAGATGAATATATAATATATATATAATTGGTGGCAATCGGCGACTGAATAAATTCGAATCAAATTAAGTGTCTCCGTCTCTCACCCAAACGACACCAATTTGGCGTATTTAAACCAAATGATTAGATTACTCGTAGAAGAATATGTATCAATTTGGTGAAAATCGGCGCTAAAAATAATTGTTATAAATTTTGGCGTCCCTCCCCTCCATGCACTCCCGACTCGAACTTTTGACATCTTTGAAACACACAATTAGACTCCTGATATCAATTGAGATGATTATGTATAAGTTTGATGGTAATCGGCGACTAAACACATTATTATCAAATGTTGTGCCCCCCCCCAAACAACCTCTCATCCCAACGGCACCTATTTGGCGCTTTTAAATCACACAATGAAATTCCTTGTATCATGGAGAAGAATGTGTATCAATTTGGTGGAAATCGGCGCTAAAAAATATAATTATATATCTACCTCTTAAAAAGTTACCCATGTTAGATCCCTTTGGTGCCATCTAGGTGCCCCCCCCCGTGATTTTTGATAGAACACAGACAGACGTACATACAGACAGACAAACATTCGCAAATATAGATACCGGGAATAGATAATATATACATGTACATGGGCAAACTTCCATGACTTCCATCGGTATTTGATTTTTTTTCTTTCTATAAACCTGACCTGGGAATTTTGAGCAAGTTGTGGGAGACCCGCAAATCCCCTGCAGAGTCGTTATTTGGTGGGAGAATCTGGATTCAGAATCCTAAACCGATTACGGGGCGGGGCTAAATCGAGATTTCAAAGATTCTAGGTCAGATTTTGAAATCCACGTGGTCTCCGATATTGTGTTTAATGTTCTCCCAGCGTCAAACATGGCTCATGCATCTGACACAAGTATCATTTGATTTATAATGTTCATGTTTGTTGTGACAGTCATGCTTTTCTTCTATGTGTATATACATGGCACCTTATTAGCTGCCAATCCGACTTAATATAGTCCGGGAGCTAATATGGGTACCCTTGCACCCCCCGGGACTTAACTTCACCCCACTCATTTTGTTCCTTATTATGTCCTTCAACTTTTAAGCAATGTTCAAGTTAACAAGAAAAAAATGTGGCTGCGTAGACTCCAAACAAGATGGCGTCCATAATGGCCGCCGTTTTTCAGACCAGACCCTAAGTCAGTTTTATGCAAATTATAGCGGGAAAATCTAGTAAAATGTACACAAATGTATATATTTTCGTGAAGCTAAGACATAATGACGTCATATTTGTTTCACCCAAAATATTATTTGACGTCACATGACGTCATGACTGCAATTCCGAGATTCAATAGTAACAATTATTACCCTACTCTGGTTATCGCCCCACTCTCAGGTATCAAAATTGGACGAATATTCTTTCTCAAAAGGTGTGAAAATACTGTCAAAAATGTCGGCTTTATTTAAAAAAAATGACCAATTTTTTCATCGGATGTCTCAAGAAAACCACGCGGTGAGAAAAAAGTCCGCCTATCTGACAAATCCAACAAACGGATTCGGAAAGTTTAGTGTTTACGCTAACCAAAAATGTAGGTCTCATAAATTCCCTCTCGAGGCGACACCTATGTCCATATTTGCCTGGCCTAATTTCTCTGTGGGCATCTTCTTAGACACAGATGTATCAAATAGTGATGAATTATAGTATTTTAATCTTATTTTATGGTACAACACCTGGGAACTTGCTGATGTTCTCACAGGGAACTTTATAACATTGAACAAATAGATCGGGGAATATATTTTGTTTTAATAAGGGGTAGTCCCGGCTCGAGATTGCATGTATTTTGTGACTTTTGTGAGACGAAATATCGCAATAAATATTGAAAAAATACCCGGGAGAAATTCCTTAATTGCAAGCGTTGCAAAGCAAAATCGGTCAATTTCGAGTCGAGACATTCACCTACATTGAAGTCATTATTAAAGAACAGCTATATAGAAATAACAGAAATATATTACCTATACAGTTTTTTCAATGTTATAGACTTCCCTGTATCGCAACATCAAAAAGTGCCCGGGTTTTGTACTGATGGAATAATTATGATCTCTGCGGGCGTTAGCCAGAATAGAGATGCATGGCATGATCTATATATAGCTTCGACTAATCAGACTAAATCATTTGAACTACAATACATTTGTGACCCGCCATATCAAAACCAGTCGTAAGTCGGGATTTTTTTACCCTGTACCAATGCATTCTCTTATATATGCGAGTCGACCATAGGTCGCCTCGCACATATAAGAGAATGCATTGGCCTAACAATTTTTTACAATTTTAATAATTTGTTCTTGTAATCTTTAAAAAAATTTATAATTTCACCCATACAGAGCCCCAGACAAACATGAGCAGACGACACTCTTCTATATGCTTCTATATATGTGTGGGGCTCCCTGCAGGGTAATGGATGTTTTTTATTTTATGTCCTAAAAATTGTAAGAAACATTTATTTAAAAAAAAATGAAAAAAAATTGTTAGGCCAATGCATTCTCTTATATATGCGAGGCGACCTATGGTCGACTCGCATATATAAGAGAATGCATTGGCACAGGGTAAAAAAATCCCGACTTACGACTGGTTTTGATATGGCGGGTCACATTTGATTCCCACCAACTCCATTGAGTAGGTATTTCCCAAATGGGACACTAACAAGTGAATATTTTCAGGATTCCCATAACAAATCCAAATGTGGAGTATATGTGACCAGCCATATCAAATCCAGTCGTAAGTCGGGATTTTTTTTACCCTGTGCCAATGCATTCTCTTATATATGCAAGTCGACCATAGGTCGCCTCGCATATATAAGAGAATGCATTGCATGGCTTAACAATTTTTTATCATTTTTTTTTAATAAATGTTTCTTACAATTTTTAGGACATAAAATATAAAACATCCATTACCCTGCAGGGAGCCCCACACATATATAGAAGCATATAGAAGAGTGTCGTCTGCTCATGTTTGTTTGGGGCTCTGTATGGGTGAAATTATAAAATTGTTAAAGAATACAAGAAAAAATTATTAAAATTGTAAAAAATTGTTAGGCCAATGCATTCTCTTATATATGCGAGGCGACCTATGGTCGACTCGCATATATAAGAGAATGCATTGGCACAGGGTAAAAAAATCCCGACTTACGACTGGATTTGATATGGCGGGTCACATATTATATTAGGAAAGTTAAAATATAAAAAAAATTCTATATATACGTACGAAAGTCTGATGTTTCCTACTTGAGGGTCGCAACATCCCTGATCGTCTGTGTGTATATATAAAGCGACCTCAAATATTGGTCCGTGTAAAACGGCATCAGAGAAGTATGGGGTCGGGTAGATAATCCAGATGTCTGGCGCAGTTTCTTCATGTTTCTCACACATTGTCCATTATAACTACAGCAATTGTGTAGGAAATGATTTTGTAATCATACATTTAAGTTAGTAATATTTATTTTAGCTGTGACATATATTGCATATCTTCACATCTTGACTAATTTAAAGTATGCACCATGCTTGTGGATATTCCGTGATCATATAACCATGCATCGGATACAAGCACTTATTTCGCTCTATATAAATATCGAGATGACATTTATACTGCCATTCACATCCGACTCCACATTGTAAACATTCCCACTTAAATACAACACTCATAAAATGACAGATGGAACCACTTCATATTAACATATTTCAATGTCACACATCCACCGGATTGGAAGTAATATGCATAGACCAAACATAGTATATATTGTAGTATGTACACGATAGGGAAGCTCAGCAAGACACTGAGTACATTCCATAGTTAATAGTCTGGTCAGGCTATGGTCTTACAATCTCGTCCAAATACGGATACGATAGGCGAGAATCGCATGCGTTTTGATATGTCGATGCCGTCTGGAGAGTTTGGCGGGACCAGCATCCCGTCTCGATTTGCTCAGTCTACCCTTGATGCTATAAAGTGGTAGCCGCGGGCGCTTATATATAGAGTTGTTTTTATGAGCCATCAGGCCCCCGCGGCAGCGGTCGCTGGCGCGACCTGACTGCCTCGATATCAATTTGAAAAAGGGGTGACGTTGCTTTTGAAACGTGTCTCTTTGTGGTGTCATTCTTTTGGTATGATTTTTTACTAAATAACGGGTATGTTAGAGTTACATTTCTTTGAATTTTACAATCGAAACATATTCGCATGCGATGCTGAGTCACGCGGGACACGGCAAACTAAATCGCGCGCAAATTGGCTTGCGATTTTTCAGCATCCCACCCCATTTGGCATGCGATAGCGTTTGTACTAGGTGGTCTGGTCGTTGAATCATTGAACCTATAGAACAAATTGGTAATAATCTGTTTTTGCTATCATTTTGTCGGGCAGAATCTGGGGGGGAAATATCCAAAATCCCATAACATCCGCTTTGTGGAAAAATTTATAGAGCCATTTGAAATAGGGTCATATTTTTGGCTTTATTGTCAAAATTTCCGTTCCTAATGGAATATTCACTTAAATGACATTTATATTTAAGTTTTAGATATGGCAGAAACATGCAACAAAAACAAATTAATAGTATTGTCATGACTGACATTATTATGTCATCTCGTGTACCATTCGATTGTCAAAATCCAAAATGTCGGACAAAATGGCGCAAATTTCGCTAAAGTTCACCAAATTGTTTCCATTTAGACGAAATTTATTCGCGTGAATAGCTATTTGCCCCACCGTAAATGATGTCCAATAATAATTCGATAATAGTGAGCTATATACCGAGGATTTTCTCTTCGGTATCCAAAAATGTCTGTCGAAAGTTAAAAATTTAAGTATTCTCATTTATTTCTATCTAAATCTTCTCATATCGATTATAATTTATAGCCTATAGTCCTATATGTCACTAGATGACTGTCAAAATCAATTAGACTTACAAATACATTAAATGAATGTCCAAAACCAATTAACGAGTGATATAGCTTAAAACCAGGCAACGGGCGTCTCAAACCACCATCATATAATATTATGCTAAAACCAACCGACGAGTGTCACTGTCCATATATAACTAGCGTTCCAAATCAGCCAGCTTGTGTCCCAAACCACCTAATAAGTATCCCAACCAACTCAACTAGAGTCCCATAACTATCTAAATCGTGTCCAAA
The DNA here is from genome assembly GCA_032622095.1 of Siphonodentalium dalli. NCBI lineage: Eukaryota > Metazoa > Mollusca > Scaphopoda > Gadilida > Siphonodentaliidae > Siphonodentalium > Siphonodentalium dalli. Next base: position 87,868,937 of record CP136061.1, on the reverse strand, counting down.
CCCACCAATGTGTGTTCCAAACCACCCAACAATTGCCAGATATATGCCACCATGCACGGATTGTCCAAAATAATACATGTATGTGATGTTACAAACAGGGATGTGGCTAGAGGGGGGTGTGGCTAGAGGGGGTGTGGGGGTGTCTCACCCCCCCCCCCCCAACTTTGGCAACATTTTCAACAGTTGGAAATTTCATACCTTCCAAAACATTAGTTGGAATGGTCATCAGTTGGAAATTTTCCAACCTTAGGGGGGTGACAGGTTGGAAATTTCCAACATTTAAGCTTGTGTCCTGGTCCTCCCCCGTGGCTAGTCAAAACTGCTACTAAATTTAAGAAAACAATATTGTCATACATTTGGTCAACATTGTCATTGGAATTGTCATCATTTGGAAATTTTCCAACCTAAGTGGGGGGTGTCAGGTTTGAAATTTCCAACTCTAAGAAGACTAGGGGCTAGTCTAGATGCTATGATTTTGCGATTTTCTTGTTCAGATTTCAAAATTTTCGAACACCATGGTCGGCCCGGTGTGTCACTGTCCCTCCCCGTGACCAATACAAAACTGCTAATTAGTTTAACAAAACAATAGTTTAGTACATTCGGTCAAACTTGTGGCGTCACGTAGAGGAACTGTAGCTCTCTTATCGAACTATTTTAGTAAATATTCGAGAACACGTTTTTAGTACGAACATTTAATGCAAAAGACAAACGCATGGAAGAGGAAAGATAACTCTACTCGTACATGATAATTAACGAACTCAAGAGAGTTGCGCAGTCTCTTCTCTCCTTGTAAAATAAAGAACATACCGGTAAAAAGAATGTTAAGGTAATGAAGCAAAAATACAAAATTCCATGGAATTTGAGATAAAATGCAGAGCAGAATTGGAATGAAGGGAAAATTGCTGAGTTAGATTTACTTTACACATCCTCGGAGGTATCCCAAACACCGGATAAGAGCCAATTAGGTTTTCTAGAAGGTCGTTCAGAACGCCTGGTGGAATCACAGAACTAAATGGTTTCCCATAGGCGACAGTGTTAACGTTTCCGCCAAATTCACTGAATTGAAGCCTGCAGGCCATACCAGTGATGTTTACCCAGCTAGATTGACACCAGTTGATCACGAAAATGCAAGAAAAATCATAGGTCATGTGTTTACTTTTAAAAATAAATCCCCAAGTGTACGACGGGGCTATCACACAGCCAAATTTGATCTGGAAAAATCCCGAACTACAGCAGCTAGTTAAATAAATGTCCCGCTCACAAAAATCCATTCCCCCATTCATTCACCAGTTTAAATTATTTAGATATTATGTACAAATCAAATAAACGCGATGTCATCCTTTAACAACGTGTCGCATGTATCAGGTGAAGGTCATTCTTCAGTTACCTTCACCTTTAGGGTTCCACGGTGTACTCGCTCCCCTACTCTAGAACACATTTAGCTCCCTGATTCCTGGTGGGCTTTGAACACGGGCTACCACCGGGGTTGGCCTGATGTGAGAAATCGCAATCATGAGAGGGTTGCATGTTTGGTGTAGGAAGGGTCTGCTGTGTGTGAGATTCATCATCTGAATCTGAATCTTGTGGATTGAGCAAGCTGTGTGAATCATTGGGTAATTGGCCTGAGTCATGTGTGTCAGATGGTGTTTGTTCTGATTCTGATTCTGAGTCTGAGGTGTTTGATGCAAAGGGATCAGTTTCCTTGCCGTAATCTGATGTGGATGACACCATGTTAGGGGAGCGGATAATTTCAGAAGGCTTGACGGGATATGTCTTGGATCTGAACTGTTGGCCAGCAAATTTCTGAATGTGTACATAGCTCTCATCAGATGAGGTGACAATGTATTGGGGGCGAGCATGATGTTTATCGCCTTCTGACTTGAGGAAGACAAGATCACCAGGTGAGAACTTCTGATGAAGGAAACATCCATGGGGTACTTTAGAGCGGGCGCTGGATTCGTGGTTTCTGGTGCGGAGATCAAACTGTTTGGAAGCCATGTCCTTGTCAGAGGAGTTCAACTGTTGGCCAGAGATGCCATCCCTCTGATAAAGAATCTCCTTAGCACTGAGCCCACGATTACGTATACGTGAGTTAAGGATACTGACAGCTTCAGCAAGATGAGTGGTTGACACTGGGTCTCCTGTCGGAGAGAGTAGCTTCAACTCACACTGGAGCTCTTGGATGGCCTTCTCTGCGACAGGCTTCTTGTTACAATTCTTGAGACGGCCAATCTCAATACGAATGCTACGAACCTCCATGGTAGGATAATTTCAAAGACTTTGGAAAGCAGGAGCACCGTCTGTGCGAATAGAACAACCCTGAGGTGATTTAAGATCAGCAATGACTTCGAAAATACCATCACGCAAGGTCGAAGACCGCTCGTCAGCAATTAGGCGAGCAAATGCAAAGGAAGAGAAAGTATCCCGGACGACAAGTATCTTCTGTCTTGCTCGACACATTATGTCGCAGGCGAACTCCAATCCAGGACCAGAGCATGGAGGTGATGATGTGAACACTGGAAGGGTGGGAGGAAGTTTACTGATGGCAGTACACTGAGCACAGGACTTAGTGACAGAATCAATAACTTGGTCAATACTAAGTGCAAAAAAATATCTCTGAAATAATTTCTTGAGCTGACAGGCAGTTGGGTGTTGTAGGCGGATATGTAAAGCTGTCAGCAGGCCAGATAGAATATGGTTTGGGACAACTATAGTGTTGAAAGCATGTTGAAATGGTGTAGTATTCTTGACTATCAGCAGGCCACCACTAATGGTGCAAACTTTCATGTATTTCTTGGCATCACGAACACCTCTAGCCTATTTGGGAGGTCGAGTGCCCTGAGAGAGGTGCGAATAAACTCGACGCAAGGTAGGACAAGTTTGTTGGGCAGCTTGCCAAGAAGTAGCATTGAGAAACGGCATGGGGGCTGATCTGGAAAGAATATCTTCAACACTGATAGATCTGATGGTTGAATCTTCGTTTTGTGACACAAAATGACAAAGTTGACAACAACCAGATGGACACTGGGCAGAATTACGACTGAGAAAGTCAGTCAGGAGATTGTTAGAACCAGAAATATGCTTGAGAATGACTTTATACCGACTTAGGGTGGATAGGAAGAAAGAAATGCGGGCACTAGTGGAGAATTCACCTCTAGACAATTTTGAGAAAGCTTGAACACAAGGGCGGGAATCAGTCAAAATCTGGGTGGTGTTCTCAGATTCCAAGATACAGGAGCTCCAATGATTAACAGCGGAACCAAAGGCGAGTGCTTCAATCTCGCAAGTAAGCCACTTTAGTTGGTGAGGTTTCAACTTAGCAGAGTAATATCCACCAAGAAGAGTTTTACCAGCACGAAGATCAAAGAAACCTGGTGCATTTAAAAAAAATGGCCGCCATGATGGACGCCATCTTGTCTGGAGTCTCTGCGGCCACTTTTTTTTCTTGTTAACAAGTGAAAAAAATTAGAGGAGACCTTAAGGAAGAAAATTAGTGGGGTGAAGTTAAGTCCTGGGGGGGGGGGTGCAGAGGTTGACCAATATCTCCTGGACTAATAGTTAATAGTCTGGTCGTTGAATCATTGAACCTATAGAACAAATTGGTAATAATCTGTTTTTGCTATCATTGTGTCGGGCAGAATCTGGGGGGAAAATATCCAAAATCCCATAACATCCGCTTTGTGGAAAAATTTATAGAGCCATTTGAAATAGGGTCATATTTTTGGCTTTATTGTCAAAATTTCCGTTCCTAATGGAATATTCACTTAAATGACATTTATATTTAAGTTTTAGATATGGCAGAAACATGCAACAAAAACAAATTAATAGTATTGTCATGACTGACATAATTATGTCATCTCGTGTACCATTCGATTGTCAAAATCCAAAATGTCGGACAAAATGGCGCAAATTTCGCTAAAGTTCACCAAATTGTTTCCATTTAGACGAAATTTATTCGCGTGAATAGCTATTTGCCCCACCGTAAATGATGTCCAATAATAATTCGATAATAGTGAGCTATATACCGAGGATTTTCTCTTCGGTATCCAAAAATGTCTGTCGAAAGTTAAAAATTTAAGTATTCTCATTTATTTCTATCTAAATCTTCTCATATCGATTATAATTTATAGCCTATAGTCCTATATGTCACTAGATGACTGTCAAAATCAATTAGACTTACAAATACATTAAATGAATGTCCAAAACCAATTAACGAGTGATAAAGCTTAAAACCAGGCAACGGGCGTCTCAAACCACCATCATATAATATTATGCTAAAACCAACCGACGAGTGTCACTGTCCATATATAACTAGCGTTCCAAATCAGCCAGCTTGTGTCCCAAACCACCTAATAAGTATCCCAACCAACTCAACTAGAGTCCCATAACTATCTAAATCGTGTCCAAACCCACCAATGTGTGTTCCAAACCACCCAACAATTGCCAGATATATGCCACCATGCACGGATTGTCCAAAATAATACATGTATGTGATGTTACAAACAGGGATGTGGCTAGAGGGGGGTGTGGCTAGAGGGGGTGTGGGGGTGTCTCACCCCCCCCCAACTTTGGCAACATTTTCAACAGTTGGAAATTTCATACCTTCCAAAACATTAGTTGGAATGGTCATCAGTTGGAAATTTTCCAACCTTAGGGGGGTGACAGGTTGGAAATTTCCAACATTTAAGCTTGTGTCCTGGTCCTCCCCCGTGGCTAGTCAAAACTGCTACTAAATTTAAGAAAACAATATTGTCATACATTTGGTCAACATTGTCATTGGAATTGTCATCATTTGGAAATTTTCCAACCTAAGTGGGGGGGTGTCAGGTTTGAAATTTCCAACTCTAAGAAGACTAGGGGCTAGTCTAGATGCTAGGATTTTGCGATTTTCTTGTTCAGATTTCAAAATTTTCGAACACCATGGTCGGCCCGGTGTGTCACTGTCCCTCCCCGTGACCAATACAAAACTGCTAATTAGTTTAACAAAACAATAGTTTAGTACATTCGGTCAAACTTGTGGCGTCACGTAGAGGAACTGTAGCTCTCTTATCGAACTATTTTAGTAAATATTCGAGAACACGTTTTTAGTACGAACATTTAATGCAAAAGACAAACGCATGGAAGAGGCAAGATAACTCTACTCGTACATGATAATTAACGAACTCAAGAGAGTGGCGCAGTCTCTTCTCTCCTTGTGAAATAAAGAACATACCGGTAAAAAGAATGTTAAGGTAATAAAGCAAAAATACAAAATTCCATGGAATTTGAGATAAAATGCAGAGCAGAATTGGAATGAAGGGAAAATTGCTGAGTTAGATTTACTTTACACATCCTCGGAGGTATCCCAAACACCGGATAAGAGCCAATTAGGTTTTCTAGAAGGTCGTTCAGAACGCCTGGTGGGCGTTGAACACGGGCTACCACCGGGGTTGGCCTGATTTGAGAAATCGCAATCATGAGAGGGTTGCATGTGGAATCAGGGAGCTAAATGTGTTCTAGAGTCGGGGAGCGAGTACACCGTGGAACCCTAAAGGTGAAGGTAACTGAAGAATGACCTTCACCTTATACATGCGACACGTTGTTAAAGGATGACATCGCGTTTATTTGATTTGTACATAATATCTAAATAATTTAAACTGGTGAATGAATGGGGGAATGGATTTTTGTGAGCGGGAAATTTATTTAACTAGCTGCTGTAGTTCTGGATTTTTCCAGATCAAATTTGGCTGTGGGATAACCCCGTCGTACACTTGGGAATTTATTTTTAAAAGTAAACACATGACCTATGATTTTTCTTGCATTTTCGTGATCAACTGGTGTCAATCTAGCTGGGTAAACATCACTGGTATGGCCTGCAGGCTTCAATTCGGTGAATTTGGCGGAAACGTTAACACTGTCGCCTATGGGAAACCATTTAGTTCAGTGATTCCATGTTTGGTGTAGGAAGGGTCTGCTGTGTGTGAGATTCATCATCTGAATCTGAATCTTGTGGATTGAGCAAGCTGTGTGAATCATTGGGTAATTGGCCTGAGTCATGTGTGTCAGATGGTGTTTGTTCTGATTCTGATTCTGCGTCTGAGGTGTTTGATGCAAAGGGATCAGTTTCCTTGCCGTAATCTGATGTGGATGACACCATGTTAGGGGAGCGGATAATTTCAGAAGGCTTGACGGGATATGTCTTGGATCTGAACTGTTGGCCAGCAAATTTCTGAATGTGTACATAGCTCTCATCAGATGAGGTGACAATGTATTGGGGGCGAGCATGATGTTTATCGCCTTCAGACTTGAGGAAGACAAGATCACCAGGTGAGAACTTCTGATGAAGGAAACATCCATGGGGTACTTTAGAGCGGGCGCTGGATTCGTGGTTTCTGGTGCGGAGATCAAACTGTTTGGAAGCCATGTCCTTGTCAGAGAAGTTCAACTGTTGGCCAGAGATGCCATCCCTCTGATAAAGAATCTCCTTAGCACTGAGCCCACGATTACGTATACGTGAGTTAAGGATACTGACAGCTTCAGCAAGATGAGTGGTTGACACTGGGTCTCCTGTCGGAGAGAGTCGCTTCAACTCACACTGGAGCTCTTGGATGGCCTTCTCTGCGACAGGCTTCTTGTTACAATTCTTGAGACGGCCAATCTCAATACGAATGCTACGAGCCTCCATGGTAGGATAATTGCAAAGACTTTGGAAAGCAGGAGCACCGTCTGTGCGAATAGAACAACCCTGAGGTGATTTAAGATCAGCAATGACTTCGAAAATACCATCACGCAAGGTCGAAGACCGCTCGTCAGCAATTAGGCGAGCAAATGTAAAGGAAGAGAAAGTATCCCGGACGACAAGTATCTTCTGTCTTGCTCGACACATTATGTCGCAGGCGAACTCCAATCCAGGACCAGAGCATGGAGGTGATGATGTGAACACTGGAAGGGTGGGAGGAAGTTTACTGATGGCAGTACACTGAGCACAGGACTTAGTGACAGAATCAATAACTTGGTCAATACTAAGTGCAAAAAAATATCTCTGAAATAATTTCTTGAGCTGACAGGCAGTTGGGTGTTGTAGGCGGATATGTAAAGCTGTCAGCAGGCCAGATAGAATATGGTTTGGGACAACTATAGTGTTGAAAGCATGTTGAAATGGTGTAGTATTCTTGACTATCAGCAGGCCACCACTAATGGTGCAAACTTTCATGTATTTCTTGGCATCACGAACACCTCTAGCCTTTTTGGGAGGTCGAGTGCCCTGAGAGAGGTGCGAATAAACTCGACGCAAGGTAGGACAAGTTTGTTGGGCAGCTTGCCAAGAAGTAGCATTGAGAAACGGCATGGGGGCTGATCTGGAAAGAATATCTTCAACACTGATAGATCTGATGGTTGAATCTTCGTTTTGTGACACAAACTGACAAAGTTGACAACTACCAGATGGACACTGGGCAGAATTACGACTGAGAAAGTCAGTCAGGAGATTGTTAGAACCAGAAATATGCTTGAGAATGACTTTATACCGACTTAGGGTGGATAGGAAGAAAGAAATGCGGGCACTAGTGGAGAATTCACCTCTAGACAATTTTGAGAAAGCTTGAACACAAGGGCGGGAATCAGTCAAAATCTGGGTGGTGTTCTCAGATTCCAAGATACAGGAGCTCCAATGATTAACAGCGGAACCAAAGGCGAGTGCTTCAATCTCGCAAGTAAGCCACTTTAGTTGGTGAGGTTTCAACTTAGCAGAGTAATATCCACCAAGAAGAGTTTTACCAGCACGAAGATCAAAGAAACCTGGTGCATTTAAAAAAAATGGCCGCCATGATGGACGCCATCTTGTCTGGAGTCTCTGCGGCCACTTTTTTTTCTTGTTAACAAGTGAAAAAAATTAGAGGAGACCTTAAGGAAGAAAATTAGTGGGGTGAAGTTAAGTCCTGGGGGGGGGGGTGCAGAGGTTGACCAATATCTCCTGGACTAATAGTTAATAGTCTGGTCGTTGAATCATTGAACCTATAGAACAAATTGGTAATAATCTGTTTTTGCTATCATTGTGTCGGGCAGAATCTGGGGGGAAAATATCCAAAATCCCATAACATCCGCTTTGTGGAAAAATTTATAGAGCCATTTGAAATAGGGTCATATTTTTGGCTTTATTGTCAAAATTTCCGTTCCTAATGGAATATTCACTTAAATGACATTTATATTTAAGTTTTAGATATGGCAGAAACATGCAACAAAAACAAATTAATAGTATTGTCATGACTGACATAATTATGTCATCTCGTGTACCATTCGATTGTCAAAATCCAAAATGTCGGACAAAATGGCGCAAATTTCGCTAAAGTTCACCAAATTGTTTCCATTTAGACGAAATTTATTCGCGTGAATAGCTATTTGCCCCACCGTAAATGATGTCCAATAATAATTCGATAATAGTGAGCTATATACCGAGGATTTTCTCTTCGGTATCCAAAAATGTCTGTCGAAAGTTAAAAATTTAAGTATTCTCATTTATTTCTATCTAAATCTTCTCATATCGATTATAATTTATAGCCTATAGTCCTATATGTCACTAGATGACTGTCAAAATCAATTAGACTTACAAATACATTAAATGAATGTCCAAAACCAATTAACGAGTGATAAAGCTTAAAACCAGGCAACGGGCGTCTCAAACCACCATCATATAATATTATGCTAAAACCAACCGACGAGTGTCACTGTCCATATATAACTAGCGTTCCAAATCAGCCAGCTTGTGTCCCAAACCACCTAATAAGTATCCCAACCAACTCAACTAGAGTCCCATAACTATCTAAATCGTGTCCAAACCCACCAATGTGTGTTCCAAACCACCCAACAATTGCCAGATATATGCCACCATGCACGGATTGTCCAAAATAATACATGTATGTGATGTTACAAACAGGGATGTGGCTAGAGGGGGGTGTGGCTAGAGGGGGTGTGGGGGTGTCTCACCCCCCCCCCCCCCAACTTTGGCAACATTTTCAACAGTTGGAAATTTCATACCTTCCAAAACATTAGTTGGAATGGTCATCAGTTGGAAATTTTCCAACCTTAGGGGGGTGACAGGTTGGAAATTTCCAACATTTAAGCTTGTGTCCTGGTCCTCCCCCGTGGCTAGTCAAAACTGCTACTAAATTTAAGAAAACAATATTGTCATACATTTGGTCAACATTGTCATTGGAATTGTCATCATTTGGAAATTTTCCAACCTAAGTGGGGGGGTGTCAGGTTTGAAATTTCCAACTCTAAGAAGACTAGGGGCTAGTCTAGATGCTAGGATTTTGCGATTTTCTTGTTCAGATTTCAAAATTTTCGAACACCATGGTCGGCCCGGTGTGTCACTGTCCCTCCCCGTGACCAATACAAAACTGCTAATTAGTTTAACAAAACAATAGTTTAGTACATTCGGTCAAACTTGTGGCGTCACGTAGAGGAACTGTAGCTCTCTTATCGAACTATTTTAGTAAATATTCGAGAACACGTTTTTAGTACGAACATTTAATGCAAAAGACAAACGCATGGAAGAGGCAAGATAACTCTACTCGTACATGATAATTAACGAACTCAAGAGAGTGGCGCAGTCTCTTCTCTCCTTGTGAAATAAAGAACATACCGGTAAAAAGAATGTTAAGGTAATAAAGCAAAAATACAAAATTCCATGGAATTTGAGATAAAATGCAGAGCAGAATTGGAATGAAGGGAAAATTGCTGAGTTAGATTTACTTTACACATCCTCGGAGGTATCCCAAACACCGGATAAGAGCCAATTAGGTTTTCTAGAAGGTCGTTCAGAACGCCTGGTGGGCGTTGAACACGGGCTACCACCGGGGTTGGCCTGATTTGAGAAATCGCAATCATGAGAGGGTTGCATGTGGAATCAGGGAGCTAAATGTGTTCTAGAGTCGGGGAGCGAGTACACCGTGGAACCCTAAAGGTGAAGGTAACTGAAGAATGACCTTCACCTTATACATGCGACACGTTGTTAAAGGATGACATCGCGTTTATTTGATTTGTACATAATATCTAAATAATTTAAACTGGTGAATGAATGGGGGAATGGATTTTTGTGAGCGGGAAATTTATTTAACTAGCTGCTGTAGTTCTGGATTTTTCCAGATCAAATTTGGCTGTGGGATAACCCCGTCGTACACTTGGGGATTTATTTTTAAAAGTAAACACATGACCTATGATTTTTCTTGCATTTTCGTGATCAACTGGTGTCAATCTAGCTGGGTAAACATCACTGGTATGGCCTGCAGGCTTCAATTCAGTGAATTTGGCGGAAACGTTAACACTGTCGCCTATGGGAAACCATTTAGTTCAGTGATTCCATGTTTGGTGTAGGAAGGGTCTGCTGTGTGTGAGATTCATCATCTGAATCTGAATCTTGTGGATTGAGCAAGCTGTGTGAATCATTGGGTAATTGGCCTGAGTCATGTGTGTCAGATGGTGTTTGTTCTGATTCTGATTCTGCGTCTGAGGTGTTTGATGCAAAGGGATCAGTTTCCTTGCCGTAATCTGATGTGGATGACACCATGTTAGGGGAGCGGATAATTTCAGAAGGCTTGACGGGATATGTCTTGGATCTGAACTGTTGGCCAGCAAATTTCTGAATGTGTACATAGCTCTCATCAGATGAGGTGACAATGTATTGGGGGCGAGCATGATGTTTATCGCCTTCAGACTTGAGGAAGACAAGATCACCAGGTGAGAACTTCTGATGAAGGAAACATCCATGGGGTACTTTAGAGCGGGCGCTGGATTCGTGGTTTCTGGTGCGGAGATCAAACTGTTTGGAAGCCATGTCCTTGTCAGAGAAGTTCAACTGTTGGCCAGAGATGCCATCCCTCTGATAAAGAATCTCCTTAGCACTGAGCCCACGATTACGTATACGTGAGTTAAGGATACTGACAGCTTCAGCAAGATGAGTGGTTGACACTGGGTCTCCTGTCGGAGAGAGTCGCTTCAACTCACACTGGAGCTCTTGGATGGCCTTCTCTGCGACAGGCTTCTTGTTACAATTCTTGAGACGGCCAATCTCAATACGAATGCTACGAGCCTCCATGGTAGGATAATTGCAAAGACTTTGGAAAGCAGGAGCACCGTCTGTGCGAATAGAACAACCCTGAGGTGATTTAAGATCAGCAATGACTTCGAAAATACCATCACGCAAGGTCGAAGACCGCTCGTCAGCAATTAGGCGAGCAAATGTAAAGGAAGAGAAAGTATCCCGGACGACAAGTATCTTCTGTCTTGCTCGACACATTATGTCGCAGGCGAACTCCAATCCAGGACCAGAGCATGAAGGTGATGATGTGAACACTGGAAGGGTGGGAGGAAGTTTACTGATGGCAGTACACTGAGCACAGGACTTAGTGACAGAATCAATAACTTGGTCAATACTAAGTGCAAAAAAATATCTCTGAAATAATTTCTTGAGCTGACAGGCAGTTGGGTGTTGTAGGCGGATATGTAAAGCTGTCAGCAGGCCAGATAGAATATGGTTTGGGACAACTATAGTGTTGAAAGCATGTTGAAATGGTGTAGTATTCTTGACTATCAGCAGGCCACCACTAATGGTGCAAACTTTCATGTATTTCTTGGCATCACGAACACCTCTAGCCTTTTTGGGAGGTCGAGTGCCCTGAGAGAGGTGCGAATAAACTCGACGCAAGGTAGGACAAGTTTGTTGGGCAGCTTGCCAAGAAGTAGCATTGAGAAACGGCATGGGGGCTGATCTGGAAAGAATATCTTCAACACTGATAGATCTGATGGTTGAATCTTCGTTTTGTGACACAAACTGACAAAGTTGACAACTACCAGATGGACACTGGGCAGAATTACGACTGAGAAAGTCAGTCAGGAGATTGTTAGAACCAGAAATATGCTTGAGAATGACTTTATACCGACTTAGGGTGGATAGGAAGAAAGAAATGCGGGCACTAGTGGAGAATTCACCTCTAGACAATTTTGAGAAAGCTTGAACACAAGGGCGGGAATCAGTCAAAATCTGGGTGGTGTTCTCAGATTCCAAGATACAGGAGCTCCAATGATTAACAGCGGAACCAAAGGCGAGTGCTTCAATCTCGCAAGTAAGCCACTTTAGTTGGTGAGGTTTCAACTTAGCAGAGTAATATCCACCAAGAAGAGTTTTACCAGCACGAAGATCAAAGAAACCTGGTGCATTTAAAAAAAATGGCCGCCATGATGGACGCCATCTTGTCTGGAGTCTCTGCGGCCACTTTTTGTTCTTGTTAACAAGTGAAAAAAATTAGAGGAGACCTTAAGGAAGAAAATTAGTGGGGTGAAGTTAAGTCCTGGGGGGGGGGGTGCAGAGGTTGACCAATATCTCCTGGACTAATAGTTAATAGTCTGGTCGTTGAATCATTGAACCTATAGAACAAATTGGTAATAATCTGTTTTTGCTATCATTGTGTCGGGCAGAATCTGGGGGGAAAATATCCAAAATCCCATAACATCCGCTTTGTGGAAAAATTTATAGAGCCATTTGAAATAGGGTCATATTTTTGGCTTTATTGTCAAAATTTCCGTTCCTAATGGAATATTCACTTAAATGACATTTATATTTAAGTTTTAGATATGGCAGAAACATGCAACAAAAACAAATTAATAGTATTGTCATGACTGACATAATTATGTCATCTCGTGTACCATTCGATTGTCAAAATCCAAAATGTCGGACAAAATGGCGCAAATTTCGCTAAAGTTCACCAAATTGTTTCCATTTAGACGAAATTTATTCGCGTGAATAGCTATTTGCCCCACCGTAAATGATGTCCAATAATAATTCGATAATAGTGAGCTATATACCGAGGATTTTCTCTTCGGTATCCAAAAATGTCTGTCGAAAGTTAAAAATTTAAGTATTCTCATTTATTTCTATCTAAATCTTCTCATATCGATTATAATTTATAGCCTATAGTCCTATATGTCACTAGATGACTGTCAAAATCAATTAGACTTACAAATACATTAAATGAATGTCCAAAACCAATTAACGAGTGATAAAGCTTAAAACCAGGCAACGGGCGTCTCAAACCACCATCATATAATATTATGCTAAAACCAACCGACGAGTGTCACTGTCCATATATAACTAGCGTTCCAAATCAGCCAGCTTGTGTCCCAAACCACCTAATAAGTATCCCAACCAACTCAACTAGAGTCCCATAACTATCTAAATCGTGTCCAAACCCACCAATGTGTGTTCCAAACCACCCAACAATTGCCAGATATATGCCACCATGCACGGATTGTCCAAAATAATACATGTATGTGATGTTACAAACAGGGATGTGGCTAGAGGGGGGTGTGGCTAGAGGGGGTGTGGGGGTGTCTCACCCCCCCCCCCCCCAACTTTGGCAACATTTTCAACAGTTGGAAATTTCATACCTTCCAAAACATTAGTTGGAATGGTCATCAGTTGGAAATTTTCCAACCTTAGGGGGGTGACAGGTTGGAAATTTCCAACATTTAAGCTTGTGTCCTGGTCCTCCCCCGTGGCTAGTCAAAACTGCTACTAAATTTAAGAAAACAATATTGTCATACATTTGGTCAACATTGTCATTGGAATTGTCATCATTTGGAAATTTTCCAACCTAAGTGGGGGGTGTCAGGTTTGAAATTTCCAACTCTAAGAAGACTAGGGGCTAGTCTAGATGCTAGGATTTTGCGATTTTCTTGTTCAGATTTCAAAATTTTCGAACACCATGGTCGGCCCGGTGTGTCACTGTCCCTCCCCGTGACCAATACAAAACTGCTAATTAGTTTAACAAAACAATAGTTTAGTACATTCGGTCAAACTTGTGGCGTCACGTAGAGGAACTGTAGCTCTCTTATCGAACTATTTTAGTAAATATTCGAGAACACGTTTTTAGTACGAACATTTAATGCAAAAGACAAACGCATGGAAGAGGCAAGATAACTCTACTCGTACATGATAATTAACGAACTCAAGAGAGTGGCGCAGTCTCTTCTCTCCTTGTGAAATAAAGAACATACCGGTAAAAAGAATGTTAAGGTAATAAAGCAAAAATACAAAATTCCATGGAATTTGAGATAAAATGCAGAGCAGAATTGGAATGAAGGGAAAATTGCTGAGTTAGATTTACTTTACACATCCTCGGAGGTATCCCAAACACCGGATAAGAGCCAATTAGGTTTTCTAGAAGGTCGTTCAGAACGCCTGGTGGGCTTTGAACACGGGCTACCACCGGGGTTGGCCTGATTTGAGAAATCGCAATCATGAGAGGGTTGCATGTGGAATCAGGGAGCTAAATGTGTTCTAGAGTCGGGGAGCGAGTACACCGTGGAACCCTAAAGGTGAAGGTAACTGAAGAATGACCTTCACCTTATACATGCGACACGTTGTTAAAGGATGACATCGCGTTTATTTGATTTGTACATAATATCTAAATAATTTAAACTGGTGAATGAATGGGGGAATGGATTTTTGTGAGCGGGAAATTTATTTAACTAGCTGCTGTAGTTCTGGATTTTTCCAGATCAAATTTGGCTGTGGGATAACCCCGTCGTACACTTGGGAATTTATTTTTAAAAGTAAACACATGACCTATGATTTTTCTTGCATTTTCGTGATCAACTGGTGTCAATCTAGCTGGGTAAACATCACTGGTATGGCCTGCAGGCTTCAATTCGGTGAATTTGGCGGAAACGTTAACACTGTCGCCTATGGGAAACCATTTAGTTCAGTGATTCCATGTTTGGTGTAGGAAGGGTCTGCTGTGTGTGAGATTCATCATCTGAATCTGAATCTTGTGGATTGAGCAAGCTGTGTGAATCATTGGGTAATTGGCCTGAGTCATGTGTGTCAGATGGTGTTTGTTCTGATTCTGATTCTGCGTCTGAGGTGTTTGATGCAAAGGGATCAGTTTCCTTGCCGTAATCTGATGTGGATGACACCATGTTAGGGGAGCGGATAATTTCAGAAGGCTTGACGGGATATGTCTTGGATCTGAACTGTTGGCCAGCAAATTTCTGAATGTGTACATAGCTCTCATCAGATGAGGTGACAATGTATTGGGGGCGAGCATGATGTTTATCGCCTTCAGACTTGAGGAAGACAAGATCACCAGGTGAGAACTTCTGATGAAGGAAACATCCATGGGGTACTTTAGAGCGGGCGCTGGATTCGTGGTTTCTGGTGCGGAGATCAAACTGTTTGGAAGCCATGTCCTTGTCAGAGAAGTTCAACTGTTGGCCAGAGATGCCATCCCTCTGATAAAGAATCTCCTTAGCACTGAGCCCCCGATTACGTATACGTGAGTTAAGGATACTGACAGCTTCAGCAAGATGAGTGGTTGACACTGGGTCTCCTGTCGGAGAGAGTCGCTTCAACTCACACTGGAGCTCTTGGATGGCCTTCTCTGCGACAGGCTTCTTGTTACAATTCTTGAGACGGCCAATCTCAATACGAATGCTACGAGCCTCCATGGTAGGATAATTGCAAAGACTTTGGAAAGCAGGAGCACCGTCTGTGCGAATAGAACAACCCTGAGGTGATTTAAGATCAGCAATGACTTCGAAAATACCATCACGCAAGGTCGAAGACCGCTCGTCAGCAATTAGGCGAGCAAATGTAAAGGAAGAGAAAGTATCCCGCACGACAAGTATCTTCTGTCTTGCTCGACACATTATGTCGCAGGCGAACTCCAATCCAGGACCAGAGCATGGAGGTGATGATGTGAACACTGGAAGGGTGGGAGGAAGTTTACTGATGGCAGTACACTGAGCACAGGACTTAGTGACAGAATCAATAACTTGGTCAATACTAAGTGCAAAAAAATATCTCTGAAATAATTTCTTGAGCTGACAGGCAGTTGGGTGTTGTAGGCGGATATGTAAAGCTGTCAGCAGACCAGATAGAATATGGTTTGGGACAACTATAGTGTTGAAAGCATGTTGAAATGGTGTAGTATTCTTGACTATCAGCAGGCCACCACTAATGGTGCAAACTTTCATGTATTTCTTGGCATCACGAACACCTCTAGCCTTTTTGGGAGGTCGAGTGCCCTGAGAGAGGTGCGAATAAACTCGACGCAAGGTAGGACAAGTTTGTTGGGCAGCTTGCCAAGAAGTAGCATTGAGAAACGGCATGGGGCTGATCTGGAAAGAATATCTTCAACACTGATAGATCTGATGGTTGAATCTTCGTTTTGTGACACAAACTGACAAAGTTGACAACTACCAGATGGACACTGGGCAGAATTACGACTGAGAAAGTCAGTCAGGAGATTGTTAGAACCAGAAATATGCTTGAGAATGACTTTATACCGACTTAGGGTGGATAGGAAGAAAGAAATGCGGGCACTAGTGGAGAATTCACCTCTAGACAATTTTGAGAAAGCTTGAACACAAGGGCGGGAATCAGTCAAAATCTGGGTGGTGTTCTCAGATTCCAAGATACAGGAGCTCCAATGATTAACAGCGGAACCAAAGGCGAGTGCTTCAATCTCGCAAGTAAGCCACTTTAGTTGGTGAGGTTTCAACTTAGCAGAGTAATATCCACCAAGAAGAGTTTTACCAGCACGAAGATCAAAGAAACCTGGTGCATTTAAAAAAAATGGCCGCCATGATGGACGCCATCTTGTCTGGAGTCTCTGCGGCCACTTTTTTTTCTTGTTAACAAGTGAAAAAAATTAGAGGAGACCTTAAGGAAGAAAATTAGTGGGGTGAAGTTAAGTCCTGGGGGGGGTGCAGAGGTTGACCAATATCTCCTGGACTAATAGTTAATAGTCTGGTCGTTGAATCATTGAACGTATAGAACAAATTGGTAATAATCTGTTTTTGCTATCATTGTGTCGGGCAGAATCTGGGGGGAAAATATCCAAAATCCCATAACATCCGCTTTGTGGAAAAATTTATAGAGCCATTTGAAATAGGGTCATATTTTTGGCTTTATTGTCAAAATTTCCGTTCCTAATGGAATATTCACTTAAATGACATTTATATTTAAGTTTTAGATATGGCAGAAACATGCAACAAAAACAAATTAATAGTATTGTCATGACTGACATAATTATGTCATCTCGTGTACCATTCGATTGTCAAAATCCAAAATGTCGGACAAAATGGCGCAAATTTCGCTAAAGTTCACCAAATTGTTTCCATTTAGACGAAATTTATTCGCGTGAATAGCTATTTGCCCCACCGTAAATGATGTCCAATAATAATTCGATAATAGTGAGCTATATACCGAGGATTTTCTCTTCGGTATCCAAAAATGTCTGTCGAAAGTTAAAAATTTAAGTATTCTCATTTATTTCTATCTAAATCTTCTCATATCGATTATAATTTATAGCCTATAGTCCTATATGTCACTAGATGACTGTCAAAATCAATTAGACTTACAAATACATTAAATGAATGTCCAAAACCAATTAACGAGTGATAAAGCTTAAAACCAGGCAACGGGCGTCTCAAACCACCATCATATAATATTATGCTAAAACCAACCGACGAGTGTCACTGTCCATATATAACTAGCGTTCCAAATCAGCCAGCTTGTGTCCCAAACCACCTAATAAGTATCCCAACCAACTCAACTAGAGTCCCATAACTATATAAATCGTGTCCAAACCCACCAATGTGTGTTCCAAACCACCCAACAATTGCCAGATATATGCCACCATGCACGGATTGTCCAAAATAATACATGTATGTGATGTTACAAACAGGGATGTGGCTAGAGGGGGGTGTGGCTAGAGGGGGTGTGGGGGTGTCTCACCCCCCCCCCCAACTTTGGCAACATTTTCAACAGTTGGAAATTTCATACCTTCCAAAACATTAGTTGGAATGGTCATCAGTTGGAAATTTTCCAACCTTAGGGGGGTGACAGGTTGGAAATTTCCAACATTTAAGCTTGTGTCCTGGTCCTCCCCCGTGGCTAGTCAAAACTGCTACTAAATTTAAGAAAACAATATTGTCATACATTTGGTCAACATTGTCATTGGAATTGTCATCATTTGGAAATTTTCCAACCTAAGTGGGGGGGTGTCAGGTTTGAAATTTCCAACTCTAAGAAGACTAGGGGCTAGTCTAGATGCTAGGATTTTGCGATTTTCTTGTTCAGATTTCAAAATTTTCGAACACCATGGTCGGCCCGGTGTGTCACTGTCCCTCCCCGTGACCAATACAAAACTGCTAATTAGTTTAACAAAACAATAGTTTAGTACATTCGGTCAAACTTGTGGCGTCACGTAGAGGAACTGTAGCTCTCTTATCGAACTATTTTAGTAAATATTCGAGAACACGTTTTTAGTACGAACATTTAATGCAAAAGACAAACGCATGGAAGAGGCAAGATAACTCTACTCGTACATGATAATTAACGAACTCAAGAGAGTGGCGCAGTCTCTTCTCTCCTTGTGAAATAAAGAACATACCGGTAAAAAGAATGTTAAGGTAATAAAGCAAAAATACAAAATTCCATGGAATTTGAGATAAAATGCAGAGCAGAATTGGAATGAAGGGAAAATTGCTGAGTTAGATTTACTTTACACATCCTCGGAGGTATCCCAAACACCGGATAAGAGCCAATTAGGTTTTCTAGAAGGTCGTTCAGAACGCCTGGTGGGCGTTGAACACGGGCTACCACCGGGGTTGGCCTGATTTGAGAAATCGCAATCATGAGAGGGTTGCATGTGGAATCAGGGAGCTAAATGTGTTCTAGAGTCGGGGAGCGAGTACACCGTGGAACCCTAAAGGTGAAGGTAACTGAAGAATGACCTTCACCTTATACATGCGACACGTTGTTAAAGGATGACATCGCGTTTATTTGATTTGTACATAATATCTAAATAATTTAAACTGGTGAATGAATGGGGGAATGGATTTTTGTGAGCGGGAAATTTATTTAACTAGCTGCTGTAGTTCTGGATTTTTCCAGATCAAATTTGGCTGTGGGATAACCCCGTCGTACACTTGGGAATTTATTTTTAAAAGTAAACACATGACCTATGATTTTTCTTGCATTTTCGTGATCAACTGGTGTCAATCTAGCTGGGTAAACATCACTGGTATGGCCTGCAGGCTTCAATTCGGTGAATTTGGCGGAAACGTTAACACTGTCGCCTATGGGAAACCATTTAGTTCAGTGATTCCATGTTTGGTGTAGGAAGGGTCTGCTGTGTGTGAGATTCATCATCTGAATCTGAATCTTGTGGATTGAGCAAGCTGTGTGAATCATTGGGTAATTGGCCTGAGTCATGTGTGTCAGATGGTGTTTGTTCTGATTCTGATTCTGCGTCTGAGGTGTTTGATGCAAAGGGATCAGTTTCCTTGCCGTAATCTGATGTGGATGACACCATGTTAGGGGAGCGGATAATTTCAGAAGGCTTGACGGGATATGTCTTGGATCTGAACTGTTGGCCAGCAAATTTCTGAATGTGTACATAGCTCTCATCAGATGAGGTGACAATGTATTGGGGGCGAGCATGATGTTTATCGCCTTCAGACTTGAGGAAGACAAGATCACCAGGTGAGAACTTCTGATGAAGGAAACATCCATGGGGTACTTTAGAGCGGGCGCTGGATTCGTGGTTTCTGGTGCGGAGATCAAACTGTTTGGAAGCCATGTCCTTGTCAGAGAAGTTCAACTGTTGGCCAGAGATGCCATCCCTCTGATAAAGAATCTCCTTAGCACTGAGCCCCCGATTACGTATACGTGAGTTAAGGATACTGACAGCTTCAGCAAGATGAGTGGTTGACACTGGGTCTCCTGTCGGAGAGAGTCGCTTCAACTCACACTGGAGCTCTTGGATGGCCTTCTCTGCGACAGGCTTCTTGTTACAATTCTTGAGACGGCCAATCTCAATACGAATGCTACGAGCCTCCATGGTAGGATAATTGCAAAGACTTTGGAAAGCAGGAGCACCGTCTGTGCGAATAGAACAACCCTGAGGTGATTTAAGATCAGCAATGACTTCGAAAATACCATCACGCAAGGTCGAAGACCGCTCGTCAGCAATTAGGCGAGCAAATGTAAAGGAAGAGAAAGTATCCCGCACGACAAGTATCTTCTGTCTTGCTCGACACATTATGTCGCAGGCGAACTCCAATCCAGGACCAGAGCATGGAGGTGATGATGTGAACACTGGAAGGGTGGGAGGAAGTTTACTGATGGCAGTACACTGAGCACAGGACTTAGTGACAGAATCAATAACTTGGTCAATACTAAGTGCAAAAAAATATCTCTGAAATAATTTCTTGAGCTGACAGGCAGTTGGGTGTTGTAGGCGGATATGTAAAGCTGTCAGCAGACCAGATAGAATATGGTTTGGGACAACTATAGTGTTGAAAGCATGTTGAAATGGTGTAGTATTCTTGACTATCAGCAGGCCACCACTAATGGTGCAAACTTTCATGTATTTCTTGGCATCACGAACACCTCTAGCCTTTTTGGGAGGTCGAGTGCCCTGAGAGAGGTGCGAATAAACTCGACGCAAGGTAGGACAAGTTTGTTGGGCAGCTTGCCAAGAAGTAGCATTGAGAAACGGCATGGGGCTGATCTGGAAAGAATATCTTCAACACTGATAGATCTGATGGTTGAATCTTCGTTTTGTGACACAAACTGACAAAGTTGACAACTACCAGATGGACACTGGGCAGAATTACGACTGAGAAAGTCAGTCAGGAGATTGTTAGAACCAGAAATATGCTTGAGAATGACTTTATACCGACTTAGGGTGGATAGGAAGAAAGAAATGCGGGCACTAGTGGAGAATTCACCTCTAGACAATTTTGAGAAAGCTTGAACACAAGGGCGGGAATCAGTCAAAATCTGGGTGGTGTTCTCAGATTCCAAGATACAGGAGCTCCAATGATTAACAGCGGAACCAAAGGCGAGTGCTTCAATCTCGCAAGTAAGCCACTTTAGTTGGTGAGGTTTCAACTTAGCAGAGTAATATCCACCAAGAAGAGTTTTACCAGCACGAAGATCAAAGAAACCTGGTGCATTTAAAAAAAATGGCCGCCATGATGGACGCCATCTTGTCTGGAGTCTCTGCGGCCACTTTTTTTTCTTGTTAACAAGTGAAAAAAATTAGAGGAGACCTTAAGGAAGAAAATTAGTGGGGTGAAGTTAAGTCCTGGGGGGGGGTGCAGAGGTTGACCAATATCTCCTGGACTAATAGTTAATAGTCTGGTCGTTGAATCATTGAACGTATAGAACAAATTGGTAATAATCTGTTTTTGCTATCATTGTGTCGGGCAGAATCTGGGGGGAAAATATCCAAAATCCCATAACATCCGCTTTGTGGAAAAATTTATAGAGCCATTTGAAATAGGGTCATATTTTTGGCTTTATTGTCAAAATTTCCGTTCCTAATGGAATATTCACTTAAATGACATTTATATTTAAGTTTTAGATATGGCAGAAACATGCAACAAAAACAAATTAATAGTATTGTCATGACTGACATAATTATGTCATCTCGTGTACCATTCGATTGTCAAAATCCAAAATGTCGGACAAAATGGCGCAAATTTCGCTAAAGTTCACCAAATTGTTTCCATTTAGACGAAATTTATTCGCGTGAATAGCTATTTGCCCCACCGTAAATGATGTCCAATAATAATTCGATAATAGTGAGCTATATACCGAGGATTTTCTCTTCGGTATCCAAAAATGTCTGTCGAAAGTTAAAAATTTAAGTATTCTCATTTATTTCTATCTAAATCTTCTCATATCGATTATAATTTATAGCCTATAGTCCTATATGTCACTAGATGACTGTCAAAATCAATTAGACTTACAAATACATTAAATGAATGTCCAAAACCAATTAACGAGTGATAAAGCTTAAAACCAGGCAACGGGCGTCTCAAACCACCATCATATAATATTATGCTAAAACCAACCGACGAGTGTCACTGTCCATATATAACTAGCGTTCCAAATCAGCCAGCTTGTGTCCCAAACCACCTAATAAGTATCCCAACCAACTCAACTAGAGTCCCATAACTATATAAATCGTGTCCAAACCCACCAATGTGTGTTCCAAACCACCCAACAATTGCCAGATATATGCCACCATGCACGGATTGTCCAAAATAATACATGTATGTGATGTTACAAACAGGGATGTGGCTAGAGGGGGGTGTGGCTAGAGGGGGTGTGGGGGTGTCTCACCCCCCCCCCCCCAACTTTGGCAACATTTTCAACAGTTGGAAATTTCATACCTTCCAAAACATTAGTTGGAATGGTCATCAGTTGGAAATTTTCCAACCTTAGGGGGGTGACAGGTTGGAAATTTCCAACATTTAAGCTTGTGTCCTGGTCCTCCCCCGTGGCTAGTCAAAACTGCTACTAAATTTAAGAAAACAATATTGTCATACATTTGGTCAACATTGTCATTGGAATTGTCATCATTTGGAAATTTTCCAACCTAAGTGGGGGGGTGTCAGGTTTGAAATTTCCAACTCTAAGAAGACTAGGGGCTAGTCTAGATGCTAGGATTTTGCGATTTTCTTGTTCAGATTTCAAAATTTTCGAACACCATGGTCGGCCCGGTGTGTCACTGTCCCTCCCCGTGACCAATACAAAACTGCTAATTAGTTTAACAAAACAATAGTTTAGTACATTCGGTCAAACTTGTGGCGTCACGTAGAGGAACTGTAGCTCTCTTATCGAACTATTTTAGTAAATATTCGAGAACACGTTTTTAGTACGAACATTTAATGCAAAAGACAAACGCATGGAAGAGGCAAGATAACTCTACTCGTACATGATAATTAACGAACTCAAGAGAGTGGCGCAGTCTCTTCTCTCCTTGTGAAATAAAGAACATACCGGTAAAAAGAATGTTAAGGTAATAAAGCAAAAATACAAAATTCCATGGAATTTGAGATAAAATGCAGAGCAGAATTGGAATGAAGGGAAAATTGCTGAGTTAGATTTACTTTACACATCCTCGGAGGTATCCCAAACACCGGATAAGAGCCAATTAGGTTTTCTAGAAGGTCGTTCAGAACGCCTGGTGGGCGTTGAACACGGGCTACCACCGGGGTTGGCCTGATTTGAGAAATCGCAATCATGAGAGGGTTGCATGTGGAATCAGGGAGCTAAATGTGTTCTAGAGTCGGGGAGCGAGTACACCGTGGAACCCTAAAGGTGAAGGTAACTGAAGAATGACCTTCACCTTATACATGCGACACGTTGTTAAAGGATGACATCGCGTTTATTTGATTTGTACATAATATCTAAATAATTTAAACTGGTGAATGAATGGGGGAATGGATTTTTGTGAGCGGGAAATTTATTTAACTAGCTGCTGTAGTTCTGGATTTTTCCAGATCAAATTTGGCTGTGGGATAACCCCGTCGTACACTTGGGAATTTATTTTTAAAAGTAAACACATGACCTATGATTTTTCTTGCATTTTCGTGATCAACTGGTGTCAATCTAGCTGGGTAAACATCACTGGTATGGCCTGCAGGCTTCAATTCGGTGAATTTGGCGGAAACGTTAACACTGTCGCCTATGGGAAACCATTTAGTTCAGTGATTCCATGTTTGGTGTAGGAAGGGTCTGCTGTGTGTGAGATTCATCATCTGAATCTGAATCTTGTGGATTGAGCAAGCTGTGTGAATCATTGGGTAATTGGCCTGAGTCATGTGTGTCAGATGGTGTTTGTTCTGATTCTGATTCTGCGTCTGAGGTGTTTGATGCAAAGGGATCAGTTTCCTTGCCGTAATCTGATGTGGATGACACCATGTTAGGGGAGCGGATAATTTCAGAAGGCTTGACGGGATATGTCTTGGATCTGAACTGTTGGCCAGCAAATTTCTGAATGTGTACATAGCTCTCATCAGATGAGGTGACAATGTATTGGGGGCGAGCATGATGTTTATCGCCTTCAGACTTGAGGAAGACAAGATCACCAGGTGAGAACTTCTGATGAAGGAAACATCCATGGGGTACTTTAGAGCGGGCGCTGGATTCGTGGTTTCTGGTGCGGAGATCAAACTGTTTGGAAGCCATGTCCTTGTCAGAGAAGTTCAACTGTTGGCCAGAGATGCCATCCCTCTGATAAAGAATCTCCTTAGCACTGAGCCCACGATTACGTATACGTGAGTTAAGGATACTGACAGCTTCAGCAAGATGAGTGGTTGACACTGGGTCTCCTGTCGGAGAGAGTCGCTTCAACTCACACTGGAGCTCTTGGATGGCCTTCTCTGCGACAGGCTTCTTGTTACAATTCTTGAGACGGCCAATCTCAATACGAATGCTACGAGCCTCCATGGTAGGATAATTGCAAAGACTTTGGAAAGCAGGAGCACCGTCTGTGCGAATAGAACAACCCTGAGGTGATTTAAGATCAGCAATGACTTCGAAAATACCATCACGCAAGGTCGAAGACCGCTCGTCAGCAATTAGGCGAGCAAATGTAAAGGAAGAGAAAGTATCCCGGACGACAAGTATCTTCTGTCTTGCTCGACACATTATGTCGCAGGCGAACTCCAATCCAGGACCAGAGCATGGAGGTGATGATGTGAACACTGGAAGGGTGGGAGGAAGTTTACTGATGGCAGTACACTGAGCACAGGACTTAGTGACAGAATCAATAACTTGGTCAATACTAAGTGCAAAAAAATATCTCTGAAATAATTTCTTGAGCTGACAGGCAGTTGGGTGTTGTAGGCGGATATGTAAAGCTGTCAGCAGACCAGATAGAATATGGTTTGGGACAACTATAGTGTTGAAAGCATGTTGAAATGGTGTAGTATTCTTGACTAT
Organism: Siphonodentalium dalli; assembly: GCA_032622095.1. Lineage (NCBI taxonomy): Eukaryota > Metazoa > Mollusca > Scaphopoda > Gadilida > Siphonodentaliidae > Siphonodentalium > Siphonodentalium dalli. Next base: position 87,844,150 of record CP136061.1, on the reverse strand, counting down.
CAGCAGGCCACCACTAATGGTGCAAACTTTCATGTATTTCTTGGCATCACGAACACCTCTAGCCTTTTTGGGAGGTCGAGTGCCCTGAGAGAGGTGCGAATAAACTCGACGCAAGGTAGGACAAGTTTGTTGGGCAGCTTGCCAAGAAGTAGCATTGAGAAACGGCATGGGGGCTGATCTGGAAAGAATATCTTCAACACTGATAGATCTGATGGTTGAATCTTCGTTTTGTGACACAAACTGACAAAGTTGACAACTACCAGATGGACACTGGGCAGAATTACGACTGAGAAAGTCAGTCAGGAGATTGTTAGAACCAGAAATATGCTTGAGAATGACTTTATACCGACTTAGGGTGGATAGGAAGAAAGAAATGCGGGCACTAGTGGAGAATTCACCTCTAGACAATTTTGAGAAAGCTTGAACACAAGGGCGGGAATCAGTCAAAATCTGGGTGGTGTTCTCAGATTCCAAGATACAGGAGCTCCAATGATTAACAGCGGAACCAAAGGCGAGTGCTTCAATCTCGCAAGTAAGCCACTTTAGTTGGTGAGGTTTCAACTTAGCAGAGTAATATCCACCAAGAAGAGTTTTACCAGCACGAAGATCAAAGAAACCTGGTGCATTTAAAAAAAATGGCCGCCATGATGGACGCCATCTTGTCTGGAGTCTCTGCGGCCACTTTTTTTTCTTGTTAACAAGTGAAAAAAATTAGAGGAGACCTTAAGGAAGAAAATTAGTGGGGTGAAGTTAAGTCCTGGGGGGGGGGTGCAGAGGTTGACCAATATCTCCTGGACTAATAGTTAATAGTCTGGTCGTTGAATCATTGAACGTATAGAACAAATTGGTAATAATCTGTTTTTGCTATCATTGTGTCGGGCAGAATCTGGGGGGAAAATATCCAAAATCCCATAACATCCGCTTTGTGGAAAAATTTATAGAGCCATTTGAAATAGGGTCATATTTTTGGCTTTATTGTCAAAATTTCCGTTCCTAATGGAATATTCACTTAAATGACATTTATATTTAAGTTTTAGATATGGCAGAAACATGCAACAAAAACAAATTAATAGTATTGTCATGACTGACATAATTATGTCATCTCGTGTACCATTCGATTGTCAAAATCCAAAATGTCGGACAAAATGGCGCAAATTTCGCTAAAGTTCACCAAATTGTTTCCATTTAGACGAAATTTATTCGCGTGAATAGCTATTTGCCCCACCGTAAATGATGTCCAATAATAATTCGATAATAGTGAGCTATATACCGAGGATTTTCTCTTCGGTATCCAAAAATGTCTGTCGAAAGTTAAAAATTTAAGTATTCTCATTTATTTCTATCTAAATCTTCTCATATCGATTATAATTTATAGCCTATAGTCCTATATGTCACTAGATGACTGTCAAAATCAATTAGACTTACAAATACATTAAATGAATGTCCAAAACCAATTAACGAGTGATAAAGCTTAAAACCAGGCAACGGGCGTCTCAAACCACCATCATATAATATTATGCTAAAACCAACCGACGAGTGTCACTGTCCATATATAACTAGCGTTCCAAATCAGCCAGCTTGTGTCCCAAACCACCTAATAAGTATCCCAACCAACTCAACTAGAGTCCCATAACTATATAAATCGTGTCCAAACCCACCAATGTGTGTTCCAAACCACCCAACAATTGCCAGATATATGCCACCATGCACGGATTGTCCAAAATAATACATGTATGTGATGTTACAAACAGGGATGTGGCTAGAGGGGGGTGTGGCTAGAGGGGGTGTGGGGGTGTCTCACCCCCCCCCCCAACTTTGGCAACATTTTCAACAGTTGGAAATTTCATACCTTCCAAAACATTAGTTGGAATGGTCATCAGTTGGAAATTTTCCAACCTTAGGGGGGTGACAGGTTGGAAATTTCCAACATTTAAGCTTGTGTCCTGGTCCTCCCCCGTGGCTAGTCAAAACTGCTACTAAATTTAAGAAAACAATATTGTCATACATTTGGTCAACATTGTCATTGGAATTGTCATCATTTGGAAATTTTCCAACCTAAGTGGGGGGTGTCAGGTTTGAAATTTCCAACTCTAAGAAGACTAGGGGCTAGTCTAGATGCTAGGATTTTGCGATTTTCTTGTTCAGATTTCAAAATTTTCGAACACCATGGTCGGCCCGGTGTGTCACTGTCCCTCCCCGTGACCAATACAAAACTGCTAATTAGTTTAACAAAACAATAGTTTAGTACATTCGGTCAAACTTGTGGCGTCACGTAGAGGAACTGTAGCTCTCTTATCGAACTATTTTAGTAAATATTCGAGAACACGTTTTTAGTACGAACATTTAATGCAAAAGACAAACGCATGGAAGAGGAAAGATAACTCTACTCGTACATGATAATTTAGGTTACAGTGAAGTAATTATTTCCCATAGGCCTCAGTGTTAACATATAATGGCCTGCAGCCCTGACTATCCAAAAATTGTGATAAATGAGTACACGGTCACCGGAATTGGCATCTGCGCAAAGTTTCTGCATGAAAAAAATCATATCGTCGAGCATGGAATGTACCTTTAAATTTGGGATTTATAATCGAGAGTCAGAATTGCATGAAAAAAATATTGACATTTTTTACCTCACACCAAAAAAATAAAATCTAGGAACCACGTGCTTTACAATGTGCCAATGTTTTGTTTGGAGTCTGAAATTTCAAGAGGAGTGATTGCATGTATTTTATATGTTTAAATATCGAAACTACTATTAACCAACCAGAGCCCAGAATTTTTTTAATTCTCTCCTGCATCTTGGTCCAAAATCCGTCGGAGGGCGCTACCAATCGAATTACTTCACTGTAACCTTAACGAACTCAAGAGAGTTGCGCAGTCTCTTCTCTCCTTGTAAAATAAAGAACATACCGGTAAAAAGAATGTTAAGGTAATAAAGCAAAAATACAAAATTCCATGGAATTTGAGATAAAATGCAGAGCAGAATTGGAATGAAGGGAAAATTGCTGAGTTAGATTTACTTTACACATCCTCGGAGGTATCCCAAACACCGGATAAGAGCCAATTAGGTTTTCTAGAAGGTCGTTCAGAACGCCTGGTGGGCTTTGAACACGGGCTACCACCGGGGTTGGCCTGATTTGAGAAATCGCAATCATGAGAGGGTTGCATGTTTGGTGTAGGAAGGGTCTGCTGTGTGTGAGATTCATCATCTGAATCTGAATCTTGTGGATTGAGCAAGCTGTGTGAATCATTGGGTAATTGGCCTGAGTCATGTGTGTCAGATGGTGTTTGTTCTGATTCTGATTCTGCGTCTGAGGTGTTTGATGCAAAGGGATCAGTTTCCTTGCCGTAATCTGATGTGGATGACACCATGTTAGGGGAGCGGATAATTTCAGAAGGCTTGACGGGATATGTCTTGGATCTGAACTGTTGGCCAGCAAATTTCTGAATGTGTACATAGCTCTCATCAGATGAGGTGACAATGTATTGGGGGCGAGCATGATGTTTATCGCCTTCAGACTTGAGGAAGACAAGATCACCAGGTGAGAACTTCTGATGAAGGAAACATCCATGGGGTATTTTAGAGCGGGCGCTGGATTCGTGGTTTCTGGTGCGGAGATCAAACTGTTTGGAAGCCATGTCCTTGTCAGAGAAGTTCAACTGTTGGCCAGAGATGCCATCCCTCTGATAAAGAATCTCCTTAGCACTGAGCCCACGATTACGTATACGTGAGTTAAGGATACTGACAGCTTCAGCAAGATGAGTGGTTGACACTGGGTCTCCTGTCGGAGAGAGTAGCTTCAACTCACACTGGAGCTCTTGGATGGCCTTCTCTGCGACAGGCTTCTTGTTACAATTCTTGAGACGGCCAATCTCAATACGAATGCTACGAACCTCCATGGTAGGATAATTGCAAAGACTTTGGAAAGCAGGAGCACCGTCTGTGCGAATAGAACAACCCTGAGGTGATTTAAGATCAGCAATGACTTCGAAAATACCATCACGCAAGGTCGAAGACCGCTCGTCAGCAATTAGGCGAGCAAATGTAAAGGAAGAGAAAGTATCCCGACGACAAGTATCTTCTGTCTTGCTTGACACATTATGTCGCAGGCGAACTCCAATCCAGGACCAGAGCATGGAGGTGATGATGTGAACACTGGAAGGGTGGGAGGAAGTTTACTGATGGCAGTACACTGAGCACAGGACTTAGTGACAGAATCAATAACTTGGTCAATACTAAGTGCAAAAAAATATCTCTGAAATAATTTCTTGAGCTGACAGGCAGTTGGGTGTTGTAGGCGGATATGTAAAGCTGTCAGCAGGCCAGATAGAATATGGTTTGGGACAACTATAGTGTTGAAAGCATGTTGAAATGGTGTAGTATTCTTGACTATCAGCAGGCCACCACTAATGGTGCAAACTTTCATGTATTTCTTGGCATCACGAACACCTCTAGCCTTTTTGGGAGGTCGAGTGCCCTGAGAGAGGTGCGAATAAACTCGACGCAAGGTAGGACAAGTTTGTTGGGCAGCTTGCCAAGAAGTAGCATTGAGAAACGGCATGGGGGCTGATCTGGAAAGAATATCTTCAACACTGATAGATCTGATGGTTGAATCTTCGTTTTGTGACACAAACTGACAAAGTTGACAACTACCAGATGGACACTGGGCAGAATTACGACTGAGAAAGTCAGTCAGGAGATTGTTAGAACCAGAAATATGCTTGAGAATGACTTTATACCGACTTAGGGTGGATAGGAAGAAAGAAATGCGGGCACTAGTGGAGAATTCACCTCTAGACAATTTTGAGAAAGCTTGAACACAAGGGCGGGAATCAGTCAAAATCTGGGTGGTGTTCTCAGATTCCAAGATACAGGAGCTCCAATGATTAACAGCGGAACCAAAGGCGAGTGCTTCAATCTCGCAAGTAAGCCACTTTAGTTGGTGAGGTTTCAACTTAGCAGAGTAATATCCACCAAGAAGAGTTTTACCAGCACGAAGATCAAAGAAACCTGGTGCATTTAAAAAAAATGGCCGCCATGATGGACGCCATCTTGTCTGGAGTCTCTGCGGCCACTTTTTTTTCTTGTTAACAAGTGAAAAAAATTAGAGGAGACCTTAAGGAAGAAAATTAGTGGGGTGAAGTTAAGTCCTGGGGGGGGGGGTGCAGAGGTTGACCAATATCTCCTGGACTAATAGTTAATAGTCTGGTCGTTGAATCATTGAACCTATAGAACAAATTGGTAATAATCTGTTTTTGCTATCATTGTGTCGGGCAGAATCTGGGGGGAAAATATCCAAAATCCCATAACATCCGCTTTGTGGAAAAATTTATAGAGCCATTTGAAATAGGGTCATATTTTTGGCTTTATTGTCAAAATTTCCGTTCCTAATGGAATATTCACTTAAATGACATTTATATTTAAGTTTTAGATATGGCAGAAACATGCAACAAAAACAAATTAATAGTATTGTCATGACTGACATAATTATGTCATCTCGTGTACCATTCGATTGTCAAAATCCAAAATGTCGGACAAAATGGCGCAAATTTCGCTAAAGTTCACCAAATTGTTTCCATTTAGACGAAATTTATTCGCGTGAATAGCTATTTGCCCCACCGTAAATGATGTCCAATAATAATTCGATAATAGTGAGCTATATACCGAGGATTTTCTCTTCGGTATCCAAAAATGTCTGTCGAAAGTTAAAAATTTAAGTATTCTCATTTATTTCTATCTAAATCTTCTCATATCGATTATAATTTATAGCCTATAGTCCTATATGTCACTAGATGACTGTCAAAATCAATTAGACTTACAAATACATTAAATGAATGTCCAAAACCAATTAACGAGTGATAAAGCTTAAAACCAGGCAACGGGCGTCTCAAACCACCATCATATAATATTATGCTAAAACCAACCGACGAGTGTCACTGTCCATATATAACTAGCGTTCCAAATCAGCCAGCTTGTGTCCCAAACCACCTAATAAGTATCCCAACCAACTCAACTAGAGTCCCATAACTATCTAAATCGTGTCCAAACCCACCAATGTGTGTTCCAAACCACCCAACAATTGCCAGATATATGCCACCATGCACGGATTGTCCAAAATAATACATGTATGTGATGTTACAAACAGGGATGTGGCTAGATGGGGGGTGTGGCTAGAGGGGGTGTGGGGGTGTCTCACCCCCCCCCCCCAACTTTGGCAACATTTTCAACAGTTGGAAATTTCATACCTTCCAAAACATTAGATGGAATGGTCATCAGTTGGAAATTTTCCAACCTTAGGGGGGTGACAGGTTGGAAATTTCCAACATTTAAGCTTGTGTCCTGGTCCTCCCCCGTGGCTAGTCAAAACTGCTACTAAATTTAAGAAAACAATATTGTCATACATTTGGTCAACATTGTCATTGGAATTGTCATCATTTGGAAATTTTCCAACCTAAGTGGGGGGGTGTCAGGTTTGAAATTTCCAACTCTAAGAAGACTAGGGGCTAGTCTAGATGCTAGGATTTTGCGATTTTCTTGTTCAGATTTCAAAATTTTCGAACACCATGGTCGGCCCGGTGTGTCACTGTCCCTCCCCGTGACCAATACAAAACTGCTAATTAGTTTAACAAAACAATAGTTTAGTACATTCGGTCAAACTTGTGGCGTCACGTAGAGGAACTGTAGCTCTCTTATCGAACTATTTTAGTAAATATTCGAGAACACGTTTTTAGTACGAACATTTAATGCAAAAGACAAACGCATGGAAGAGGCAAGATAACTCTACTCGTACATGATAATTAACGAACTCAAGAGAGTGGCGCAGTCTCTTCTCTCCTTGTGAAATAAAGAACATACCGGTAAAAAGAATGTTAAAGGTAATAAAGCAAAAATACAAAATTCCATGGAATTTGAGATAAAATGCAGAGCAGAATTGGAATGAAGGGAAAATTGCTGAGTTAGATTTACTTTACACATCCTCGGAGGTATCCCAAACACCGGATAATAGCCAATTAGGTTTTCTAGAAGGTCGTTCAGAACGCCTGGTGGGCGTTGAACACGGGCTACCACCGGGGTTGGCCTGATTTGAGAAATCGCAATCATGAGAGGGTTGCATGTGGAATCAGGGAGCTAAATGTGTTCTAGAGTCGGGGAGCGAGTACACCGTGGAACCCTAAAGGTGAAGGTAACTGAAGAATGACCTTCACCTTATACATGCGACACGTTGTTAAAGGATGACATCGCGTTTATTTGATTTGTACATAATATCTAAATAATTTAAACTGGTGAATGAATGGGGGAATGGATTTTTGTGAGCGGGAAATTTATTTAACTAGCTGCTGTAGTTCTGGATTTTTCCAGATCAAATTTGGCTGTGGGATAACCCCGTCGTACACTTGGGAATTTATTTTTAAAAGTAAACACATGACCTATGATTTTTCTTGCATTTTCGTGATCAACTGGTGTCAATCTAGCTGGGTAAACATCACTGGTATGGCCTGCAGGCTTCAATTCGGTGAATTTGGCGGAAACGTTAACACTGTCGCCTATGGGAAACCATTTAGTTCAGTGATTCCATGTTTGGTGTAGGAAGGGTCTGCTGTGTGTGAGATTCATCATCTGAATCTGAATCTTGTGGATTGAGCAAGCTGTGTGAATCATTGGGTAATTGGCCTGAGTCATGTGTGTCAGATGGTGTTTGTTCTGATTCTGATTCTGCGTCTGAGGTGTTTGATGCAAAGGGATCAGTTTCCTTGCCGTAATCTGATGTGGATGACACCATGTTAGGGGAGCGGATAATTTCAGAAGGCTTGACGGGATATGTCTTGGATCTGAACTGTTGGCCAGCAAATTTCTGAATGTGTACATAGCTCTCATCAGATGAGGTGACAATGTATTGGGGGCGAGCATGATGTTTATCGCCTTCAGACTTGAGGAAGACAAGATCACCAGGTGAGAACTTCTGATGAAGGAAACATCCATGGGGTACTTTAGAGCGGGCGCTGGATTCGTGGTTTCTGGTGCGGAGATCAAACTGTTTGGAAGCCATGTCCTTGTCAGAGAAGTTCAACTGTTGGCCAGAGATGCCATCCCTCTGATAAAGAATCTCCTTAGCACTGAGCCCACGATTACGTATACGTGAGTTAAGGATACTGACAGCTTCAGCAAGATGAGTGGTTGACACTGGGTCTCCTGTCGGAGAGAGTCGCTTCAACTCACACTGGAGCTCTTGGATGGCCTTCTCTGCGACAGGCTTCTTGTTACAATTCTTGAGACGGCCAATCTCAATACGAATGCTACGAGCCTCCATGGTAGGATAATTGCAAAGACTTTGGAAAGCAGGAGCACCGTCTGTGCGAATAGAACAACCCTGAGGTGATTTAAGATCAGCAATGACTTCGAAAATACCATCACGCAAGGTCGAAGACCGCTCGTCAGCAATTAGGCGAGCAAATGTAAAGGAAGAGAAAGTATCCCGGACGACAAGTATCTTCTGTCTTGCTCGACACATTATGTCGCAGGCGAACTCCAATCCAGGACCAGAGCATGGAGGTGATGATGTGAACACTGGAAGGGTGGGAGGAAGTTTACTGATGGCAGTACACTGAGCACAGGACTTAGTGACAGAATCAATAACTTGGTCAATACTAAGTGCAAAAAAATATCTCTGAAATAATTTCTTGAGCTGACAGGCAGTTGGGTGTTGTAGGCGGATATGTAAAGCTGTCAGCAGGCCAGATAGAATATGGTTTGGGACAACTATAGTGTTGAAAGCATGTTGAAATGGTGTAGTATTCTTGACTATCAGCAGGCCACCACTAATGGTGCAAACTTTCATGTATTTCTTGGCATCACGAACACCTCTAGCCTTTTTGGGAGGTCGAGTGCCCTGAGAGAGGTGCGAATAAACTCGACGCAAGGTAGGACAAGTTTGTTGGGCAGCTTGCCAAGAAGTAGCATTGAGAAACGGCATGGGGGCTGATCTGGAAAGAATATCTTCAACACTGATAGATCTGATGGTTGAATCTTCGTTTTGTGACACAAACTGACAAAGTTGACAACTACCAGATGGACACTGGGCAGAATTACGACTGAGAAAGTCAGTCAGGAGATTGTTAGAACCAGAAATATGCTTGAGAATGACTTTATACCGACTTAGGGTGGATAGGAAGAAAGAAATGCGGGCACTAGTGGAGAATTCACCTCTAGACAATTTTGAGAAAGCTTGAACACAAGGGCGGGAATCAGTCAAAATCTGGGTGGTGTTCTCAGATTCCAAGATACAGGAGCTCCAATGATTAACAGCGGAACCAAAGGCGAGTGCTTCAATCTCGCAAGTAAGCCACTTTAGTTGGTGAGGTTTCAACTTAGCAGAGTAATATCCACCAAGAAGAGTTTTACCAGCACGAAGATCAAAGAAACCTGGTGCATTTAAAAAAAATGGCCGCCATGATGGACGCCATCTTGTCTGGAGTCTCTGCGGCCACTTTTTTTTCTTGTTAACAAGTGAAAAAAATTAGAGGAGACCTTAAGGAAGAAAATTAGTGGGGTGAAGTTAAGTCCTGGGGGGGGGGGTGCAGAGGTTGACCAATATCTCCTGGACTAATAGTTAATAGTCTGGTCGTTGAATCATTGAACCTATAGAACAAATTGGTAATAATCTGTTTTTGCTATCATTGTGTCGGGCAGAATCTGGGGGGAAAATATCCAAAATCCCATAACATCCGCTTTGTGGAAAAATTTATAGAGCCATTTGAAATAGGGTCATATTTTTGGCTTTATTGTCAAAATTTCCGTTCCTAATGGAATATTCACTTAAATGACATTTATATTTAAGTTTTAGATATGGCAGAAACATGCAACAAAAACAAATTAATAGTATTGTCATGACTGACATAATTATGTCATCTCGTGTACCATTCGATTGTCAAAATCCAAAATGTCGGACAAAATGGCGCAAATTTCGCTAAAGTTCACCAAATTGTTTCCATTTAGACGAAATTTATTCGCGTGAATAGCTATTTGCCCCACCGTAAATGATGTCCAATAATAATTCGATAATAGTGAGCTATATACCGAGGATTTTCTCTTCGGTATCCAAAAATGTCTGTCGAAAGTTAAAAATTTAAGTATTCTCATTTATTTCTATCTAAATCTTCTCATATCGATTATAATTTATAGCCTATAGTCCTATATGTCACTAGATGACTGTCAAAATCAATTAGACTTACAAATACATTAAATGAATGTCCAAAACCAATTAACGAGTGATAAAGCTTAAAACCAGGCAACGGGCGTCTCAAACCACCATCATATAATATTATGCTAAAACCAACCGACGAGTGTCACTGTCCATATATAACTAGCGTTCCAAATCAGCCAGCTTGTGTCCCAAACCACCTAATAAGTATCCCAACCAACTCAACTAGAGTCCCATAACTATCTAAATCGTGTCCAAACCCACCAATGTGTGTTCCAAACCACCCAACAATTGCCAGATATATGCCACCATGCACGGATTGTCCAAAATAATACATGTATGTGATGTTACAAACAGGGATGTGGCTAGAGGGGGGTGTGGCTAGAGGGGGTGTGGGGGTGTCTCACCCCCCCCCCCAACTTTGGCAACATTTTCAACAGTTGGAAATTTCATACCTTCCAAAACATTAGTTGGAATGGTCATCAGTTGGAAATTTTCCAACCTTAGGGGGGTGACAGGTTGGAAATTTCCAACATTTAAGCTTGTGTCCTGGTCCTCCCCCGTGGCTAGTCAAAACTGCTACTAAATTTAAGAAAACAATATTGTCATACATTTGGTCAACATTGTCATTGGAATTGTCATCATTTGGAAATTTTCCAACCTAAGTGGGGGGGTGTCAGGTTTGAAATTTCCAACTCTAAGAAGACTAGGGGCTAGTCTAGATGCTAGGATTTTGCGATTTTCTTGTTCAGATTTCAAAATTTTCGAACACCATGGTCGGCCCGGTGTGTCACTGTCCCTCCCCGTGACCAATACAAAACTGCTAATTAGTTTAACAAAACAATAGTTTAGTACATTCGGTCAAACTTGTGGCGTCACGTAGAGGAACTGTAGCTCTCTTATCGAACTATTTTAGTAAATATTCGAGAACACGTTTTTAGTACGAACATTTAATGCAAAAGACAAACGCATGGAAGAGGCAAGATAACTCTACTCGTACATGATAATTAACGAACTCAAGAGAGTGGCGCAGTCTCTTCTCTCCTTGTGAAATAAAGAACATACCGGTAAAAAGAATGTTAAGGTAATAAAGCAAAAATACAAAATTCCATGGAATTTGAGATAAAATGCAGAGCAGAATTGGAATGAAGGGAAAATTGCTGAGTTAGATTTACTTTACACATCCTCGGAGGTATCCCAAACACCGGATAAGAGCCAATTAGGTTTTCTAGAAGGTCGTTCAGAACGCCTGGTGGGCGTTGAACACGGGCTACCACCGGGGTTGGCCTGATTTGAGAAATCGCAATCATGAGAGGGTTGCATGTGGAATCAGGGAGCTAAATGTGTTCTAGAGTCGGGGAGCGAGTACACCGTGGAACCCTAAAGGTGAAGGTAACTGAAGAATGACCTTCACCTTATACATGCGACACGTTGTTAAAGGATGACATCGCGTTTATTTGATTTGTACATAATATCTAAATAATTTAAACTGGTGAATGAATGGGGGAATGGATTTTTGTGAGCGGGAAATTTATTTAACTAGCTGCTGTAGTTCTGGATTTTTCCAGATCAAATTTGGCTGTGGGATAACCCCGTCGTACACTTGGGGATTTATTTTTAAAAGTAAACACATGACCTATGATTTTTCTTGCATTTTCGTGATCAACTGGTGTCAATCTAGCTGGGTAAACATCACTGGTATGGCCTGCAGGCTTCAATTCAGTGAATTTGGCGGAAACGTTAACACTGTCGCCTATGGGAAACCATTTAGTTCAGTGTTTCCATGTTTGGTGTAGGAAGGGTCTGCTGTGTGTGAGATTCATCATCTGAATCTGAATCTTGTGGATTGAGCAAGCTGTGTGAATCATTGGGTAATTGGCCTGAGTCATGTGTGTCAGATGGTGTTTGTTCTGATTCTGATTCTGCGTCTGAGGTGTTTGATGCAAAGGGATCAGTTTCCTTGCCGTAATCTGATGTGGATGACACCATGTTAGGGGAGCGGATAATTTCAGAAGGCTTGACGGGATATGTCTTGGATCTGAACTGTTGGCCAGCAAATTTCTGAATGTGTACATAGCTCTCATCAGATGAGGTGACAATGTATTGGGGGCGAGCATGATGTTTATCGCCTTCAGACTTGAGGAAGACAAGATCACCAGGTGAGAACTTCTGATGAAGGAAACATCCATGGGGTACTTTAGAGCGGGCGCTGGATTCGTGGTTTCTGGTGCGGAGATCAAACTGTTTGGAAGCCATGTCCTTGTCAGAGAAGTTCAACTGTTGGCCAGAGATGCCATCCCTCTGATAAAGAATCTCCTTAGCACTGAGCCCACGATTACGTATACGTGAGTTAAGGATACTGACAGCTTCAGCAAGATGAGTGGTTGACACTGGGTCTCCTGTCGGAGAGAGTCGCTTCAACTCACACTGGAGCTCTTGGATGGCCTTCTCTGCGACAGGCTTCTTGTTACAATTCTTGAGACGGCCAATCTCAATACGAATGCTACGAGCCTCCATGGTAGGATAATTGCAAAGACTTTGGAAAGCAGGAGCACCGTCTGTGCGAATAGAACAACCCTGAGGTGATTTAAGATCAGCAATGACTTCGAAAATACCATCACGCAAGGTCGAAGACCGCTCGTCAGCAATTAGGCGAGCAAATGTAAAGGAAGAGAAAGTATCCCGGACGACAAGTATCTTCTGTCTTGCTCGACACATTATGTCGCAGGCGAACTCCAATCCAGGACCAGAGCATGGAGGTGATGATGTGAACACTGGAAGGGTGGGAGGAAGTTTACTGATGGCAGTACACTGAGCACAGGACTTAGTGACAGAATCAATAACTTGGTCAATACTAAGTGCAAAAAAATATCTCTGAAATAATTTCTTGAGCTGACAGGCAGTTGGGTGTTGTAGGCGGATATGTAAAGCTGTCAGCAGGCCAGATAGAATATGGTTTGGGACAACTATAGTGTTGAAAGCATGTTGAAATGGTGTAGTATTCTTGACTATCAGCAGGCCACCACTAATGGTGCAAACTTTCATGTATTTCTTGGCATCACGAACACCTCTAGCCTTTTTGGGAGGTCGAGTGCCCTGAGAGAGGTGCGAATAAACTCGACGCAAGGTAGGACAAGTTTGTTGGGCAGCTTGCCAAGAAGTAGCATTGAGAAACGGCATGGGGGCTGATCTGGAAAGAATATCTTCAACACTGATAGATCTGATGGTTGAATCTTCGTTTTGTGACACAAACTGACAAAGTTGACAACTACCAGATGGACACTGGGCAGAATTACGACTGAGAAAGTCAGTCAGGAGATTGTTAGAACCAGAAATATGCTTGAGAATGACTTTATACCGACTTAGGGTGGATAGGAAGAAAGAAATGCGGGCACTAGTGGAGAATTCACCTCTAGACAATTTTGAGAAAGCTTGAACACAAGGGCGGGAATCAGTCAAAATCTGGGTGGTGTTCTCAGATTCCAAGATACAGGAGCTCCAATGATTAACAGCGGAACCAAAGGCGAGTGCTTCAATCTCGCAAGTAAGCCACTTTAGTTGGTGAGGTTTCAACTTAGCAGAGTAATATCCACCAAGAAGAGTTTTACCAGCACGAAGATCAAAGAAACCTGGTGCATTTAAAAAAAATGGCCGCCATGATGGACGCCATCTTGTCTGGAGTCTCTGCGGCCACTTTTTGTTCTTGTTAACAAGTGAAAAAAATTAGAGGAGACCTTAAGGAAGAAAATTAGTGGGGTGAAGTTAAGTCCTGGGGGGGGGGGTGCAGAGGTTGACCAATATCTCCTGGACTAATAGTTAATAGTCTGGTCGTTGAATCATTGAACCTATAGAACAAATTGGTAATAATCTGTTTTTGCTATCATTGTGTCGGGCAGAATCTGGGGGGAAAATATCCAAAATCCCATAACATCCGCTTTGTGGAAAAATTTATAGAGCCATTTGAAATAGGGTCATATTTTTGGCTTTATTGTCAAAATTTCCGTTCCTAATGGAATATTCACTTAAATGACATTTATATTTAAGTTTTAGATATGGCAGAAACATGCAACAAAAACAAATTAATAGTATTGTCATGACTGACATAATTATGTCATCTCGTGTACCATTCGATTGTCAAAATCCAAAATGTCGGACAAAATGGCGCAAATTTCGCTAAAGTTCACCAAATTGTTTCCATTTAGACGAAATTTATTCGCGTGAATAGCTATTTGCCCCACCGTAAATGATGTCCAATAATAATTCGATAATAGTGAGCTATATACCGAGGATTTTCTCTTCGGTATCCAAAAATGTCTGTCGAAAGTTAAAAATTTAAGTATTCTCATTTATTTCTATCTAAATCTTCTCATATCGATTATAATTTATAGCCTATAGTCCTATATGTCACTAGATGACTGTCAAAATCAATTAGACTTACAAATACATTAAATGAATGTCCAAAACCAATTAACGAGTGATAAAGCTTAAAACCAGGCAACGGGCGTCTCAAACCACCATCATATAATATTATGCTAAAACCAACCGACGAGTGTCACTGTCCATATATAACTAGCGTTCCAAATCAGCCAGCTTGTGTCCCAAACCACCTAATAAGTATCCCAACCAACTCAACTAGAGTCCCATAACTATCTAAATCGTGTCCAAACCCACCAATGTGTGTTCCAAACCACCCAACAATTGCCAGATATATGCCACCATGCACGGATTGTCCAAAATAATACATGTATGTGATGTTACAAACAGGGATGTGGCTAGAGGGGGGTGTGGCTAGAGGGGGTGTGGGGGTGTCTCACCCCCCCCCCCAACTTTGGCAACATTTTCAACAGTTGGAAATTTCATACCTTCCAAAACATTAGTTGGAATGGTCATCAGTTGGAAATTTTCCAACCTTAGGGGGGTGACAGGTTGGAAATTTCCAACATTTAAGCTTGTGTCCTGGTCCTCCCCCGTGGCTAGTCAAAACTGCTACTAAATTTAAGAAAACAATATTGTCATACATTTGGTCAACATTGTCATTGGAATTGTCATCATTTGGAAATTTTCCAACCTAAGTGGGGGGTGTCAGGTTTGAAATTTCCAACTCTAAGAAGACTAGGGGCTAGTCTAGATGCTAGGATTTTGCGATTTTCTTGTTCAGATTTCAAAATTTTCGAACACCATGGTCGGCCCGGTGTGTCACTGTCCCTCCCCGTGACCAATACAAAACTGCTAATTAGTTTAACAAAACAATAGTTTAGTACATTCGGTCAAACTTGTGGCGTCACGTAGAGGAACTGTAGCTCTCTTATCGAACTATTTTAGTAAATATTCGAGAACACGTTTTTAGTACGAACATTTAATGCAAAAGACAAACGCATGGAAGAGGCAAGATAACTCTACTCGTACATGATAATTAACGAACTCAAGAGAGTGGCGCAGTCTCTTCTCTCCTTGTGAAATAAAGAACATACCGGTAAAAAGAATGTTAAGGTAATAAAGCAAAAATACAAAATTCCATGGAATTTGAGATAAAATGCAGAGCAGAATTGGAATGAAGGGAAAATTGCTGAGTTAGATTTACTTTACACATCCTCGGAGGTATCCCAAACACCGGATAAGAGCCAATTAGGTTTTCTAGAAGGTCGTTCAGAACGCCTGGTGGGCTTTGAACACGGGCTACCACCGGGGTTGGCCTGATTTGAGAAATCGCAATCATGAGAGGGTTGCATGTGGAATCAGGGAGCTAAATGTGTTCTAGAGTCGGGGAGCGAGTACACCGTGGAACCCTAAAGGTGAAGGTAACTGAAGAATGACCTTCACCTTATACATGCGACACGTTGTTAAAGGATGACATCGCGTTTATTTGATTTGTACATAATATCTAAATAATTTAAACTGGTGAATGAATGGGGGAATGGATTTTTGTGAGCGGGAAATTTATTTAACTAGCTGCTGTAGTTCTGGATTTTTCCAGATCAAATTTGGCTGTGGGATAACCCCGTCGTACACTTGGGAATTTATTTTTAAAAGTAAACACATGACCTATGATTTTTCTTGCATTTTCGTGATCAACTGGTGTCAATCTAGCTGGGTAAACATCACTGGTATGGCCTGCAGGCTTCAATTCGGTGAATTTGGCGGAAACGTTAACACTGTCGCCTATGGGAAACCATTTAGTTCAGTGATTCCATGTTTGGTGTAGGAAGGGTCTGCTGTGTGTGAGATTCATCATCTGAATCTGAATCTTGTGGATTGAGCAAGCTGTGTGAATCATTGGGTAATTGGCCTGAGTCATGTGTGTCAGATGGTGTTTGTTCTGATTCTGATTCTGCGTCTGAGGTGTTTGATGCAAAGGGATCAGTTTCCTTGCCGTAATCTGATGTGGATGACACCATGTTAGGGGAGCGGATAATTTCAGAAGGCTTGACGGGATATGTCTTGGATCTGAACTGTTGGCCAGCAAATTTCTGAATGTGTACATAGCTCTCATCAGATGAGGTGACAATGTATTGGGGGCGAGCATGATGTTTATCGCCTTCAGACTTGAGGAAGACAAGATCACCAGGTGAGAACTTCTGATGAAGGAAACATCCATGGGGTACTTTAGAGCGGGCGCTGGATTCGTGGTTTCTGGTGCGGAGATCAAACTGTTTGGAAGCCATGTCCTTGTCAGAGAAGTTCAACTGTTGGCCAGAGATGCCATCCCTCTGATAAAGAATCTCCTTAGCACTGAGCCCACGATTACGTATACGTGAGTTAAGGATACTGACAGCTTCAGCAAGATGAGTGGTTGACACTGGGTCTCCTGTCGGAGAGAGTCGCTTCAACTCACACTGGAGCTCTTGGATGGCCTTCTCTGCGACAGGCTTCTTGTTACAATTCTTGAGACGGCCAATCTCAATACGAATGCTACGAGCCTCCATGGTAGGATAATTGCAAAGACTTTGGAAAGCAGGAGCACCGTCTGTGCGAATAGAACAACCCTGAGGTGATTTAAGATCAGCAATGACTTCGAAAATACCATCACGCAAGGTCGAAGACCGCTCGTCAGCAATTAGGCGAGCAAATGTAAAGGAAGAGAAAGTATCCCGGACGACAAGTATCTTCTGTCTTGCTCGACACATTATGTCGCAGGCGAACTCCAATCCAGGACCAGAGCATGGAGGTGATGATGTGAACACTGGAAGGGTGGGAGGAAGTTTACTGATGGCAGTACACTGAGCACAGGACTTAGTGACAGAATCAATAACTTGGTCAATACTAAGTGCAAAAAAATATCTCTGAAATAATTTCTTGAGCTGACAGGCAGTTGGGTGTTGTAGGCGGATATGTAAAGCTGTCAGCAGACCAGATAGAATATGGTTTGGGACAACTATAGTGTTGAAAGCATGTTGAAATGGTGTAGTATTCTTGACTATCAGCAGGCCACCACTAATGGTGCAAACTTTCATGTATTTCTTGGCATCACGAACACCTCTAGCCTTTTTGGGAGGTCGAGTGCCCTGAGAGAGGTGCGAATAAACTCGACGCAAGGTAGGACAAGTTTGTTGGGCAGCTTGCCAAGAAGTAGCATTGAGAAACGGCATGGGGGCTGATCTGGAAAGAATATCTTCAACACTGATAGATCTGATGGTTGAATCTTCGTTTTGTGACACAAACTGACAAAGTTGACAACTACCAGATGGACACTGGGCAGAATTACGACTGAGAAAGTCAGTCAGGAGATTGTTAGAACCAGAAATATGCTTGAGAATGACTTTATACCGACTTAGGGTGGATAGGAAGAAAGAAATGCGGGCACTAGTGGAGAATTCACCTCTAGACAATTTTGAGAAAGCTTGAACACAAGGGCGGGAATCAGTCAAAATCTGGGTGGTGTTCTCAGATTCCAAGATACAGGAGCTCCAATGATTAACAGCGGAACCAAAGGCGAGTGCTTCAATCTCGCAAGTAAGCCACTTTAGTTGGTGAGGTTTCAACTTAGCAGAGTAATATCCACCAAGAAGAGTTTTACCAGCACGAAGATCAAAGAAACCTGGTGCATTTAAAAAAAATGGCCGCCATGATGGACGCCATCTTGTCTGGAGTCTCTGCGGCCACTTTTTGTTCTTGTTAACAAGTGAAAAAAATTAGAGGAGACCTTAAGGAAGAAAATTAGTGGGGTGAAGTTAAGTCCTGGGGGGGGGGGTGCAGAGGTTGACCAATATCTCCTGGACTAATAGTTAATAGTCTGGTCGTTGAATCATTGAACCTATAGAACAAATTGGTAATAATCTGTTTTTGCTATCATTGTGTCGGGCAGAATCTGGGGGGAAAATATCCAAAATCCCATAACATCCGCTTTGTGGAAAAATTTATAGAGCCATTTGAAATAGGGTCATATTTTTGGCTTTATTGTCAAAATTTCCGTTCCTAATGGAATATTCACTTAAATGACATTTATATTTAAGTTTTAGATATGGCAGAAACATGCAACAAAAACAAATTAATAGTATTGTCATGACTGACATAATTATGTCATCTCGTGTACCATTCGATTGTCAAAATCCAAAATGTCGGACAAAATGGCGCAAATTTCGCTAAAGTTCACCAAATTGTTTCCATTTAGACGAAATTTATTCGCGTGAATAGCTATTTGCCCCACCGTAAATGATGTCCAATAATAATTCGATAATAGTGAGCTATATACCGAGGATTTTCTCTTCGGTATCCAAAAATGTCTGTCGAAAGTTAAAAATTTAAGTATTCTCATTTATTTCTATCTAAATCTTCTCATATCGATTATAATTTATAGCCTATAGTCCTATATGTCACTAGATGACTGTCAAAATCAATTAGACTTACAAATACATTAAATGAATGTCCAAAACCAATTAACGAGTGATAAAGCTTAAAACCAGGCAACGGGCGTCTCAAACCACCATCATATAATATTATGCTAAAACCAACCGACGAGTGTCACTGTCCATATATAACTAGCGTTCCAAATCAGCCAGCTTGTGTCCCAAACCACCTAATAAGTATCCCAACCAACTCAACTAGAGTCCCATAACTATCTAAATCGTGTCCAAACCCACCAATGTGTGTTCCAAACCACCCAACAATTGCCAGATATATGCCACCATGCACGGATTGTCCAAAATAATACATGTATGTGATGTTACAAACAGGGATGTGGCTAGAGGGGTGTGTGGCTAGAGGGGGTGTGGGGGTGTCTCACCCCCCCCCCCAACTTTGGCAACATTTTCAACAGTTGGAAATTTCATACCTTCCAAAACATTAGTTGGAATGGTCATCAGTTGGAAATTTTCCAACCTTAGGGGGGTGACAGGTTGGAAGTTTCCAACATTTAAGCTTGTGTCCTGGTCCTCCCCCGTGGCTAGTCAAAACTGCTACTAAATTTAAGAAATCAATATTGTCATACATTTGGTCAACATTGTCATTGGAATTGTCATCATTTGGAAATTTTCCAACCTAAGTGGGGGGTGTCAGGTTTGAAATTTCCAACTCTAAGAAGACTAGGGGCTAGGATTTTGCGATTTTCTTGTTCAGATTTCAAAATTTTCGAACACCATGGTCGGCCCGGTGTGTCACTGTCCCTCCCCGTGACCAATACAAAACTGCTAATTAGTTTAACAAAACAATAGTTTAGTACATTCGGTCAAACTTGTGGCGTCACGTAGAGGAACTGTAGCTCTCTTATCGAACTATTTTAGTAAATATTCGAGAACACGTTTTTAGTACGAACATTTAATGCAAAAGACAAACGCATGGAAGAGGAAAGATAACTCTACTCGTACATGATAATTAACGAACTCAAGGAATCACTGAACTAAATGGTTTCCCATAGGCGACAGTGTTAACGTTTCCGCCAAATTCACTGAATTGAAGCCTGCAGGCCATACCAGTGATGTTTACCCAGCTAGATTGACACCAGTTGATCACGAAAATGCAAGAAAAATCATAGGTCATGTGTTTACTTTTAAAAATAAATCCCCAAGTGTACGACGGGGCTATCACACAGCCAAATTTGATCTGGAAAAATCCCGAACTACAGCAGCTAGTTAAATAAATTTCCCGCTCACAAAAATCCATTCCCCCATTCATTCACCAGTTTAAATTATTTAGATATTATGTACAAATCAAATAAACGCGATGTCATCCTTTAACAACGTGTCGCATGTATCAGGTGAAGGTCATTCTTCAGTTACCTTCACCTTTAGGGTTCCACGGTGTACTCGCTCCCCTACTCTAGAACACATTTAGCTCCCTGATTCCTCAAGAGAGTTGCGCAGTCTCTTCTCTCCTTGTAAAATAAAGAACATACCGGTAAAAAGAATGTTAAGGTAATAAAGCAAAAATACAAAATTCCATGGAATTTGAGATAAAATGCAGAGCAGAATTGGAATGAAGGGAAAATTGCTGAGTTAGATTTACTTTACACATCCTCGGAGGTATCCCAAACACCGGATAAGAGCCAATTAGGTTTTCTAGAAGGTCGTTCAGAACGCCTGGTGGGCTTTGAACACGGGCTACCACCGGGGTTGGCCTGATTTGAGAAATCGCAATCATGAGAGGGTTGCATGTGGAATCAGGGAGCTAAATGTGTTCTAGAGTCGGGGAGCGAGTACACCGTGGAACCCTAAAGGTGAAGGTAACTGAAGAATGACCTTCACCTTATACATGCGACACGTTGTTAAAGGATGACATCGCGTTTATTTGATTTGTACATAATATCTAAATAATTTAAACTGGTGAATGAATGGGGGAATGGATTTTTGTGAGCGGGAAATTTATTTAACTAGCTGCTGTAGTTCTGGATTTTTCCAGATCAAATTTGGCTGTGGGATAACCCCGACGTACACTTGGGGATTTATTTTTAAAAGTAAACACATGACCTATGATTTTTCTTGCATTTTCGTGATCAACTGGTGTCAATCTAGCTGGGTAAACATCACTGGTATGGCCTGCAGGCTTCAATTCAGTGAATTTGGCGGAAACGTTAACACTGTCGCCTATGGGAAACCATTTAGTTCAGTGATTCCATGTTTGGTGTAGGAAGGGTCTGCTGTGTGTGAGATTCATCATCTGAATCTGAATCTTGTGGATTGAGCAAGCTGTGTGAATCATTGGGTAATTGGCCTGAGTCATGTGTGTCAGATGGTGTTTGTTCTGATTCTGATTCTGCGTCTGAGGTGTTTGATGCAAAGGGATCAGTTTCCTTGCCGTAATCTGATGTGGATGACACCATGTTAGGGGAGCGGATAATTTCAGAAGGCTTGACGGGATATGTCTTGGATCTGAACTGTTGGCCAGCAAATTTCTGAATGTGTACATAGCTCTCATCAGATGAGGTGACAATGTATTGGGGGCGAGCATGATGTTTATCGCCTTCAGACTTGAGGAAGACAAGATCACCAGGTGAGAACTTCTGATGAAGGAAACATCCATGGGGTACTTTAGAGCGGGCGCTGGATTCGTGGTTTCTGGTGCGGAGATCAAACTGTTTGGAAGCCATGTCCTTGTCAGAGAAGTTCAACTGTTGGCCAGAGATGCCATCCCTCTGATAAAGAATCTCCTTAGCACTGAGCCCACGATTACGTATACGTGAGTTAAGGATACTGACAGCTTCAGCAAGATGAGTGGTTGACACTGGGTCTCCTGTCGGAGAGAGTCGCTTCAACTCACACTGGAGCTCTTGGATGGCCTTCTCTGCGACAGACTTCTTGTTACAATTCTTGAGACGGCCAATCTCAATACGAATGCTACGAACCTCCATGGTAGGATAAATGCAAAGACTTTGGAAAGCAGGAGCACCGTCTGTGCGAATAGAACAACCCTGAGGTGATTTAAGATCAGCAATGACTTCGAAAATACCATCACGCAAGGTCGAAGACCGCTCGTCAGCAATTAGGCGAGCAAATGCAAAGGAAGAGAAAGTATCCCGGACGACAAGTATCTTCTGTCTTGCTCGACACATTATGTCGCAGGCGAACTCCAATCCAGGACCAGAGCATGGAGGTGATGATGTGAACACTGGAAGGGTGGGAGGAAGTGTACTGATGGCAGTACACTGAGCACAGGACTTAGTGACAGAATCAATAACTTGGTCAATACTAAGTGCAAAAAAATATCTCTGAAATAATTTCTTGAGCTGACAGGCAGTTGGGTGTTGTAGGCGGATATGTAAAGCTGTCAGCAGGCCAGATAGAATATGGTTTGGGACAACTATAGTGTTGAAAGCATGTTGAAATGGTGTAGTATTCTTGACTATCAGCAGGCCACCACTAATGGTGCAAACTTTCATGTATTTCTTGGCATCACGAACACCTCTAGCCTTTTTGGGAGGTCGAGTGCCCTGAGAGAGGTGCGAATAAACTCGACGCAAGGTAGGACAAGTTTGTTGGGCAGCTTGCCAAGAAGTAGCATTGAGAAACGGCATGGGGGCTGATCTGGAAAGAATATCTTCAACACTGATAGATCTGATGGTTGAATCTTCGTTTTGTGACACAAACTGACAAAGTTGACAACTACCAGATGGACACTGGGCAGAATTACGACTGAGAAAGTCAGTCAGGAGATTGTTAGAACCAGAAATATGCTTGAGAATGACTTTAATACCGACTTAGGGTGGATAGGAAGAAAGAAATGCGGGCACTAGTGGAGAATTCACCTCTAGACAATTTTGAGAAAGCTTGAACACAAGGGCGGGAATCAGTCAAAATCTGGGTGGTGTTCTCAGATTCCAAGATACAGGAGCTCCAATGATTAACAGCGGAACCAAAGGCGAGTGCTTCAATCTCGCAAGTAAGCCACTTTAGTTGGTGAGGTTTCAACTTAGCAGAGTAATATCCACCAAGAAGAGTTTTACCAGCACGAAGATCAAAGAAACCTGGTGCATTTAAAAAAAATGGCCGCCATGATGGACGCCATCTTGTCTGGAGTCTCTGCGGCCACTTTTTTTTCTTGTTAACAAGTGAAAAAAATTAGAGGAGACCTTAAGGAAGAAAATTAGTGGGGTGAAGTTAAGTCCTGGGGGGGGGGGTGCAGAGATTGACCAATATCTCCTGGACTAATAGTTAATAGTCTGGTCGTTGAATCATTGAACCTATAGAACAAATTGGTAATAATCTGTTTTTGCTATCATTGTGTCGGGCAGAATCTGGGGGGAAAATATCCAAAATCCCATAACATCCGCTTTGTGGAAAAATTTATAGAGCCATTTGAAATAGGGTCATATTTTTGGCTTTATTGTCAAAATTTCCGTTCCTAATGGAATATTCACTTAAATGACATTTATATTTAAGTTTTAGATATGGCAGAAACATGCAACAAAAACAAATTAATAGTATTGTCATGACTGACATAATTATGTCATCTCGTGTACCATTCGATTGTCAAAATCCAAAATGTCGGACAAAATGGCGCAAATTTCGCTAAAGTTCACCCAATTGTTTCCATTTAGACGAAATTTATTCGCGTGAATAGCTATTTGCCCCACCGTAAATGATGTCCAATAATAATTCGATAATAGTGAGCTATATACCGAGGATTTTCTCTTCGGTATCCAAAAATGTCTGTCGAAAGTTAAAAATTTAAGTATTCTCATTTATTTCTATCTAAATCTTCTCATATCGATTATAATTTATAGCCTATAGTCCTATATGTCACTAGATGACTGTCAAAATCAATTAGACTTACAAATACATTAAATGAATGTCCAAAACCAATTAACGAGTGATAAAGCTTAAAACCAGGCAACGGGCGTCTCAAACCACCATCATATAATATTATGCTAAAACCAACCGACGAGTGTCACTGTCCATATATAACTAGCGTTCCAAATCAGCCAGCTTGTGTCCCAAACCACCTAATAAGTATCCCAACCAACTCAACTAGAGTCCCATAACTATCTAAATCGTGTCCAAACCCACCAATGTGTGTTCCAAACCACCCAACAATTGCCAGATATATGCCACCATGCACGGATTGTCCAAAATAATACATGTATGTGATGTTACAAACAGGGATGTGGCTAGAGGGGGGCGTGGCTAGGGGGGGTGTGGGGGTGTCTCACCCCCCCCCAACTTTGGCAACATTTTCAACAGTTGGAAATTTCATACCTTCCAAAACATTAGTTGGAATGGTCATCAGTTGGAAATTTTCCAACCTTAGGGGGGTGACAGGTTGGAAGTTTCCAACATTTAAGCTTGTGTCCTGGTCCTCCCCCGTGGCTAGTCAAAACTGCTACTAAATTTAAGAAATCAATATTGTCATACATTTGGTCAACATTGTCATTGGAATTGTCATCATTTGGAAATTTTCCAACCTAAGTGGGGGGTGTCAGGTTTGAAATTTCCAACTCTAAGAAGACTAGGGGCTAGGATTTTGCGATTTTCTTGTTCAGATTTCAAAATTTTCGAACACCATGGTCGGCCCGGTGTGTCACTGTCCCTCCCCGTGACCAATACAAAACTGCTAATTAGTTTAACAAAACAATAGTTTAGTACATTCGGTCAAACTTGTGGCGTCACGTAGAGGAACTGTAGCTCTCTTATCGAACTATTTTAGTAAATATTCGAGAACACGTTTTTAGTACGAACATTTAATGCAAAAGACAAACGCATGGAAGAGGAAAGATAACTCTACTCGTACATGATAATTAACGAACTCAAGAGAGTTGCGCAGTCTCTTCTCTCCTTGTAAAATAAAGAACATACCGGTAAAAAGAATGTTAAGGTAATAAAGCAAAAATACAAAATTCCATGGAATTTGAGATAAAATGCAGAGCAGAATTGGAATGAAGGGAAAATTGCTGAGTTAGATTTACTTTACACATCCTCGGAGGTATCCCAAACACCGGATAAGAGCCAATTAGGTTTTCTAGAAGGTCGTTCAGAACGCCTGGTGGGCTTTGAACACGGGCTACCACCGGGGTTGGCCTGATTTGAGAAATCGCAATCATGAGAGGGTTGCATGTGGAATCAGGGAGCTAAATGTGTTCTAGAGTCGGGGAGCGAGTACACCGTGGAACCCTAAAGGTGAAGGTAACTGAAGAATGACCTTCACCTTATACATGCGACACGTTGTTAAAGGATGACATCGCGTTTATTTGATTTGTACATAATATCTAAATAATTTAAACTGGTGAATGAATGGGGGAATGGATTTTTGTGAGCGGGAAATTTATTTAACTAGCTGCTGTAGTTCTGGATTTTTCCAGATCAAATTTGGCTGTGGGATAACCCCGACGTACACTTGGGGATTTATTTTTAAAAGTAAACACATGACCTATGATTTTTCTTGCATTTTCGTGATCAACTGGTGTCAATCTAGCTGGGTAAACATCACTGGTATGGCCTGCAGGCTTCAATTCAGTGAATTTGGCGGAAACGTTAACACTGTCGCCTATGGGAAACCATTTAGTTCAGTGATTCCATGTTTGGTGTAGGAAGGGTCTGCTGTGTGTGAGATTCATCATCTGAATCTGAATCTTGTGGATTGAGCAAGCTGTGTGAATCATTGGGTAATTGGCCTGAGTCATGTGTGTCAGATGGTGTTTGTTCTGATTCTGATTCTGCGTCTGAGGTGTTTGATGCAAAGGGATCAGTTTCCTTGCCGTAATCTGATGTGGATGACACCATGTTAGGGGAGCGGATAATTTCAGAAGGCTTGACGGGATATGTCTTGGATCTGAACTGTTGGCCAGCAAATTTCTGAATGTGTACATAGCTCTCATCAGATGAGGTGACAATGTATTGGGGGCGAGCATGATGTTTATCGCCTTCAGACTTGAGGAAGACAAGATCACCAGGTGAGAACTTCTGATGAAGGAAACATCCATGGGGTACTTTAGAGCGGGCGCTGGATTCGTGGTTTCTGGTGCGGAGATCAAACTGTTTGGAAGCCATGTCCTTGTCAGAGAAGTTCAACTGTTGGCCAGAGATGCCATCCCTCTGATAAAGAATCTCCTTAGCACTGAGCCCACGATTACGTATACGTGAGTTAAGGATACTGACAGCTTCAGCAAGATGAGTGGTTGACACTGGGTCTCCTGTCGGAGAGAGTCGCTTCAACTCACACTGGAGCTCTTGGATGGCCTTCTCTGCGACAGGCTTCTTGTTACAATTCTTGAGACGGCCAATCTCAATACGAATGCTACGAGCCTCCATGGTAGGATAATTGCAAAGACTTTGGAAAGCAGGAGCACCGTCTGTGCGAATAGAACAACCCTGAGGTGATTTAAGATCAGCAATGACTTCGAAAATACCATCACGCAAGGTCGAAGACCGCTCGTCAGCAATTAGGCGAGCAAATGCAAAGGAAGAGAAAGTATCCCGGACGACAAGTATCTTCTGTCTTGCTCGACACATTATGTCGCAGGCGAACTCCAATCCAGGACCAGAGCATGGAGGTGATGATGTGAACACTGGAAGGGTGGGAGGAAGTGTACTGATGGCAGTACACTGAGCACAGGACTTAGTGACAGAATCAATAACTTGGTCAATACTAAGTGCAAAAAAATATCTCTGAAATAATTTCTTGAGCTGACAGGCAGTTGGGTGTTGTAGGCGGATATGTAAAGCTGTCAGCAGGCCAGATAGAATATGGTTTGGGACAACTATAGTGTTGAAAGCATGTTGAAATGGTGTAGTATTCTTGACTATCAGCAGGCCACCACTAATGGTGCAAACTTTCATGTATTTCTTGGCATCACGAACACCTCTAGCCTTTTTGGGAGGTCGAGTGCCCTGAGAGAGGTGCGAATAAACTCGACGCAAGGTAGGACAAGTTTGTTGGGCAGCTTGCCAAGAAGTAGCATTGAGAAACGGCATGGGGGCTGATCTGGAAAGAATATCTTCAACACTGATAGATCTGATGGTTGAATCTTCGTTTTGTGACACAAACTGACAAAGTTGACAACTACCAGATGGACACTGGGCAGAATTACGACTGAGAAAGTCAGTCAGGAGATTGTTATAACCAGAAATATGCTTGAGAATGACTTTATACCGACTTAGGGTGGATAGGAAGAAAGAAATGCGGGCACTAGTGGAGAATTCACCTCTAGACAATTTTGAGAAAGCTTGAACACAAGGGCGGGAATCAGTCAAAATCTGGGTGGTGTTCTCAGATTCCAAGATACAGGAGCTCCAATGATTAACAGCGGAACCAAAGGCGAGTGCTTCAATATCGCAAGTAAGCCACTTTAGTTGGTGAGGTTTCAACTTAGCAGAGTAATATCCACCAAGAAGAGTTTTACCAGCACGAAGATCAAAGAAACCTGGTGCATTTAAAAAAAATGGCCGCCATGATGGACGCCATCTTGTCTGGAGTCTCTGCGGCCACTTTTTTTTCTTGTTAACAAGTGAAAAAAATTAGAGGAGACCTTAAGGAAGAAAATTAGTGGGGTGAAGTTAAGTCCTGGGGGGGGGGTTGCAGAGGTTGACCAATATCTCCTGGACTAATAGTTAATAGTCTGGTCGTTGAATCATTGAACCTATAGAACAAATTGGTAATAATCTGTTTTTGCTATCATTGTGTCGGGCAGAATCTGGGGGGAAAATATCCAAAATCCCATAACATCCGCTTTGTGGAAAAATTTATAGAGCCATTTGAAATAGGGTCATATTTTTGGCTTTATTGTCAAAATTTCCGTTCCTAATGGAATATTCACTTAAATTACATTTATATTTAAGTTTTAGATATGGCAGAAACATGCAACAAAAACAAATTAATAGTATTGTCATGACTGACATAATTATGTCATCTCGTGTACCATTCGATTGTCAAAATCCAAAATGTCGGACAAAATGGCGCAAATTTCGCTAAAGTTCACCAAATTGTTTCCATTTAGACGAAATTTATTCGCGTGAATAGCTATTTGCCCCACCGTAAATGATGTCCAATAATAATTCGATAATAGTGAGCTATATACCGAGGATTTTCTCTTCGGTATCCAAAAATGTCTGTCGAAAGTTAAAAATTTAAGTATTCTCATTTATTTCTATCTAAATCTTCTCATATCGATTATAATTTATAGCCTATAGTCCTATATGTCACTAGATGACTGTCAAAATCAATTAGACTTACAAATACATTAAATGAATGTCCAAAACCAATTAACGAGTGATAAAGCTTAAAACCAGGCAACGGGCGTCTCAAACCACCATCATATAATATTATGCTAAAACCAACCGACGAGTGTCACTGTCCATATATAACTAGCGTTCCAAATCAGCCAGCTTGTGTCCCAAACCACCTAATAAGTATCCCAACCAACTCAACTAGAGTCCCATAACTATCTAAATCGTGTCCAAACCCACCAATGTGTGTTCCAAACCACCCAACAATTGCCAGATATATGCCACCATGCACGGATTGTCCAAAATAATACATGTATGTGATGTTACAAACAGGGATGTGGCTAGAGGGGGGTGTGGCTAGAGGGGGTGTGGGGGTGTCTCACCCCCCCCCCCCAACTTTGGCAACATTTTCAACAGTTGGAAATTTCATACCTTCCAAAACATTAGTTGGAATGGTCATCAGTTGGAAATTTTCCAACCTTAGGGGGGTGACAGGTTGGAAATTTCCAACATTTAAGCTTGTGTCCTGGTCCTCCCCCGTGGCTAGTCAAAACTGCTACTAAATTTAAGAAAACAATATTGTCATACATTTGGTCAACATTGTCATTGTCATCATTTGGAAATTTTCCAACCTAAGTGGGGGGTGTCAGGTTTGAAATTTCCAACTCTAAGAAGACTAGGGGCTAGTCTAGATGCTAGGATTTTGCGATTTTCTTGTTCAGATTTCAAAATTTTCGAACACCATGGTCGGCCCGGTGTGTCACTGTCCCTCCCCGTGACCAATACAAAACTGCTAATTAGTTTAACAAAACAATAGTTTAGTACATTCGGTCAAACTTGTGGCGTCACGTAGAGGAACTGTAGCTCTCTTATCGAACTATTTTAGTAAATATTCGAGAACACGTTTTTAGTACGAACATTTAATGCAAAAGACAAACGCATGGAAGAGGAAAGATAACTCTACTCGTACATGATAATTAACGAACTCAAGGAATCACTGAACTAAATGGTTTCCCATAGGCGACAGTGTTAACGTTTCCGCCAAATTCACTGAATTGAAGCCTGCAGGCCATACCAGTGATGTTTACCCAGCTAGATTGACACCAGTTGATCACGAAAATGCAAGAAAAATCATAGGTCATGTGTTTACTTTTAAAAATAAATCCCCAAGTGTACGACGGGGCTATCACACAGCCAAATTTGATCTGGAAAAATCCCGAACTACAGCAGCTAGTTAAATAAATTTCCCGCTCACAAAAATCCATTCCCCCATTCATTCACCAGTTTAAATTATTTAGATATTATGTACAAATCAAATAAACGCGATGTCATCCTTTAACAACGTGTCGCATGTATCAGGTGAAGGTCATTCTTCAGTTACCTTCACCTTTAGGGTTCCACGGTGTACTCGCTCCCCTACTCTAGAACACATTTAGCTCCCTGATTCCTCAAGAGAGTTGCGCAGTCTCTTCTCTCCTTGTAAAATAAAGAACATACCGGTAAAAAGAATGTTAAGGTAATAAAGCAAAAATACAAAATTCCATGGAATTTGAGATAAAATGCAGAGCAGAATTGGAATGAAGGGAAAATTGCTGAGTTAGATTTACTTTACACATCCTCGGAGGTATCCCAAACACCGGATAAGAGCCAATTAGGTTTTCTAGAAGGTCGTTCAGAACGCCTGGTGGGCTTTGAACACGGGCTACCACCGGGGTTGGCCTGATTTGAGAAATCGCAATCATGAGAGGGTTGCATGTGGAATCAGGGAGCTAAATGTGTTCTAGAGTCGGGGAGCGAGTACACCGTGGAACCCTAAAGGTGAAGGTAACTGAAGAATGACCTTCACCTTATACATGCGACACGTTGTTAAAGGATGACATCGCGTTTATTTGATTTGTACATAATATCTAAATAATTTAAACTGGTGAATGAATGGGGGAATGGATTTTTGTGAGCGGGAAATTTATTTAACTAGCTGCTGTAGTTCTGGATTTTTCCAGATCAAATTTGGCTGTGGGATAACCCCGACGTACACTTGGGGATTTATTTTTAAAAGTAAACACATGACCTATGATTTTTCTTGCATTTTCGTGATCAACTGGTGTCAATCTAGCTGGGTAAACATCACTGGTATGGCCTGCAGGCTTCAATTCAGTGAATTTGGCGGAAACGTTAACACTGTCGCCTATGGGAAACCATTTAGTTCAGTGATTCCATGTTTGGTGTAGGAAGGGTCTGCTGTGTGTGAGATTCATCATCTGAATCTGAATCTTGTGGATTGAGCAAGCTGTGTGAATCATTGGGTAATTGGCCTGAGTCATGTGTGTCAGATGGTGTTTGTTCTGATTCTGATTCTGCGTCTGAGGTGTTTGATGCAAAGGGATCAGTTTCCTTGCCGTAATCTGATGTGGATGACACCATGTTAGGGGAGCGGATAATTTCAGAAGGCTTGACGGGATATGTCTTGGATCTGAACTGTTGGCCAGCAAATTTCTGAATGTGTACGTATAGCTCTCATCAGATGAGGTGACAATGTATTGGGGGCGAGCATGATGTTTATCGCCTTCAGACTTGAGGAAGACAAGATCACCAGGTGAGAACTTCTGATGAAGGAAACATCCATGGGGTACTTTAGAGCGGGCGCTGGATTCGTGGTTTCTGGTGCGGAGATCAAACTGTTTGGAAGCCATGTCCTTGTCAGAGAAGTTCAACTGTTGGCCAGAGATGCCATCCCTCTGATAAAGAATCTCCTTAGCACTGAGCCCACGATTACGTATACGTGAGTTAAGGATACTGACAGCTTCAGCAAGATGAGTGGTTGACACTGGGTCTCCTGTCGGAGAGAGTCGCTTCAACTCACACTGGAGCTCTTGGATGGCCTTCTCTGCGACAGGCTTCTTGTTACAATTCTTGAGACGGCCAATCTCAATACGAATGCTACGAGCCTCCATGGTAGGATAATTGCAAAGACTTTGGAAAGCAGGAGCACCGTCTGTGCGAATAGAACAACCCTGAGGTGATTTAAGATCAGCAATGACTTCGAAAATACCATCACGCAAGGTCGAAGACCGCTCGTCAGCAATTAGGCGAGCAAATGCAAAGGAAGAGAAAGTATCCCGGACGACAAGTATCTTCTGTCTTGCTCGACACATTATGTCGCAGGCGAACTCCAATCCAGGACCAGAGCATGGAGGTGATGATGTGAACACTGGAAGGGTGGGAGGAAGTGTACTGATGGCAGTACACTGAGCACAGGACTTAGTGACAGAATCAATAACTTGGTCAATACTAAGTGCAAAAAAATATCTCTGAAATAATTTCTTGAGCTGACAGGCAGTTGGGTGTTGTAGGCGGATATGTAAAGCTGTCAGCAGGCCAGATAGAATATGGTTTGGGACAACTATAGTGTTGAAAGCATGTTGAAATGGTGTAGTATTCTTGACTATCAGCAGGCCACCACTAATGGTGCAAACTTTCATGTATTTCTTGGCATCACGAACACCTCTAGCCTTTTTGGGAGGTCGAGTGCCCTGAGAGAGGTGCGAATAAACTCGACGCAAGGTAGGACAAGTTTGTTGGGCAGCTTGCCAAGAAGTAGCATTGAGAAACGGCATGGGGGCTGATCTGGAAAGAATATCTTCAACACTGATAGATCTGATGGTTGAATCTTCGTTTTGTGACACAAACTGACAAAGTTGACAACTACCAGATGGACACTGGGCAGAATTACGACTGAGAAAGTCAGTCAGGAGATTGTTATAACCAGAAATATGCTTGAGAATGACTTTATACCGACTTAGGGTGGATAGGAAGAAAGAAATGCGGGCACTAGTGGAGAATTCACCTCTAGACAATTTTGAGAAAGCTTGAACACAAGGGCGGGAATCAGTCAAAATCTGGGTGGTGTTCTCAGATTCCAAGATACAGGAGCTCCAATGATTAACAGCGGAACCAAAGGCGAGTGCTTCAATATCGCAAGTAAGCCACTTTAGTTGGTGAGGTTTCAACTTAGCGGAGTAATATCCACCAAGAAGAGTTTTACCAGCACGAAGATCAAAGAAACCTGGTGCATTTAAAAAAAATGGCCGCCATGATGGACGCCATCTTGTCTGGAGTCTCTGCGGCCACTTTTTTTTCTTGTTAACAAGTGAAAAAAATTAGAGGAGACCTTAAGGAAGAAAATTAGTGGGGTGAAGTTAAGTCCTGGGGGGGGGGTTGCAGAGGTTGACCAATATCTCCTGGACTAATAGTTAATAGTCTGGTCGTTGAATCATTGAACCTATAGAACAAATTGGTAATAATCTGTTTTTGCTATCATTGTGTCGGGCAGAATCTGGGGGGAAAATATCCAAAATCCCATAACATCCGCTTTGTGGAAAAATTTATAGAGCCATTTGAAATAGGGTCATATTTTTGGCTTTATTGTCAAAATTTCCGTTCCTAATGGAATATTCACTTAAATTACATTTATATTTAAGTTTTAGATATGGCAGAAACATGCAACAAAAACAAATTAATAGTATTGTCATGACTGACATAATTATGTCATCTCGTGTACCATTCGATTGTCAAAATCCAAAATGTCGGACAAAATGGCGCAAATTTCGCTAAAGTTCACCAAATTGTTTCCATTTAGACGAAATTTATTCGCGTGAATAGCTATTTGCCCCACCGTAAATGATGTCCAATAATAATTCGATAATAGTGAGCTATATACCGAGGATTTTCTCTTCGGTATCCAAAAATGTCTGTCGAAAGTTAAAAATTTAAGTATTCTCATTTATTTCTATCTAAATCTTCTCATATCGATTATAATTTATAGCCTATAGTCCTATATGTCACTAGATGACTGTCAAAATCAATTAGACTTACAAATACATTAAATGAATGTCCAAAACCAATTAACGAGTGATAAAGCTTAAAACCAGGCAACGGGCGTCTCAAACCACCATCATATAATATTATGCTAAAACCAACCGACGAGTGTCACTGTCCATATATAACTAGCGTTCCAAATCAGCCAGCTTGTGTCCCAAACCACCTAATAAGTATCCCAACCAACTCAACTAGAGTCCCATAACTATCTAAATCGTGTCCAAACCCACCAATGTGTGTTCCAAACCACCCAACAATTGCCAGATATATGCCACCATGCACGGATTGTCCAAAATAATACATGTATGTGATGTTACAAACAGGGATGTGGCTAGAGGGGGGTGTGGCTAGAGGGGGTGTGGGGGTGTCTCACCCCCCCCCCAACTTTGGCAACATTTTCAACAGTTGGAAATTTCATACCTTCCAAAACATTAGTTGGAATGGTCATCAGTTGGAAATTTTCCAACCTTAGGGGGGTGACAGGTTGGAAATTTCCAACATTTAAGCTTGTGTCCTGGTCCTCCCCCGTGGCTAGTCAAAACTGCTACTAAATTTAAGAAAACAATATTGTCATACATTTGGTCAACATTGTCATTGTCATCATTTGGAAATTTTCCAACCTAAGTGGGGGGTGTCAGGTTTGAAATTTCCAACTCTAAGAAGACTAGGGGCTAGTCTAGATGCTAGGATTTTGCGATTTTCTTGTTCAGATTTCAAAATTTTCGAACACCATGGTCGGCCCGGTGTGTCACTGTCCCTCCCCGTGACCAATACAAAACTGCTAATTAGTTTAACAAAACAATAGTTTAGTACATTCGGTCAAACTTGTGGCGTCACGTAGAGGAACTGTAGCTCTCTTATCGAACTATTTTAGTAAATATTCGAGAACACGTTTTTAGTACGAACATTTAATGCAAAAGACAAACGCATGGAAGAGGAAAGATAACTCTACTCGTACATGATAATTAACGAACTCAAGGAATCACTGAACTAAATGGTTTCCCATAGGCGACAGTGTTAACGTTTCCGCCAAATTCACTGAATTGAAGCCTGCAGGCCATACCAGTGATGTTTACCCAGCTAGATTGACACCAGTTGATCACGAAAATGCAAGAAAAATCATAGGTCATGTGTTTACTTTTAAAAATAAATCCCCAAGTGTACGACGGGGCTATCACACAGCCAAATTTGATCTGGAAAAATCCCGAACTACAGCAGCTAGTTAAATAAATTTCCCGCTCACAAAAATCCATTCCCCCATTCATTCACCAGTTTAAATTATTTAGATATTATGTACAAATCAAATAAACGCGATGTCATCCTTTAACAACGTGTCGCATGTATCAGGTGAAGGTCATTCTTCAGTTACCTTCACCTTTAGGGTTCCACGGTGTACTCGCTCCCCTACTCTAGAACACATTTAGCTCCCTGATTCCTCAAGAGAGTTGCGCAGTCTCTTCTCTCCTTGTAAAATAAAGAACATACCGGTAAAAAGAATGTTAAGGTAATAAAGCAAAAATACAAAATTCCATGGAATTTGAGATAAAATGCAGAGCAGAATTGGAATGAAGGGAAAATTGCTGAGTTAGATTTACTTTACACATCCTCGGAGGTATCCCAAACACCGGATAAGAGCCAATTAGGTTTTCTAGAAGGTCGTTCAGAACGCCTGGTGGGCTTTGAACACGGGCTACCACCGGGGTTGGCCTGATTTGAGAAATCGCAATCATGAGAGGGTTGCATGTTTGGTGTAGGAAGCGTCTGCTGTGTGTGAGATTCATCATCTGAATCTGAATCTTGTGGATTGAGCAAGCTGTGTGAATCATTGGGTAATTGGCCTGAGTCATGTGTGTCAGATGGTGTTTGTTCTGATTCTGATTCTGAGTCTGAGGTGTTTGATGCAAAGGGATCAGTTTCCTTGCCGTAAGCTGATGTGGATGACACCATGTTAGGGGAGCGGATAATTTCAGAAGGCTTGACGGGATATGTCTTGGATCTGAACTGTTGGCCAGCAAATTTCTGAATGTGTACGTATAGCTCTCATCAGATGAGGTGACAATGTATTGGGGGCGAGCATGATGTTTATCGCCTTCAGACTTGAGGAAGACAAGATCACCAGGTGAGAACTTCTGATGAAGGAAACATCCATGGGGTACTTTAGAGCGGGCGCTGGATTCGTGGTTTCTGGTGCGGAGATCAAACTGTTTGGAAGCCATGTCCTTGTCAGAGAAGTTCAACTGTTGGCCAGAGATGCCATCCCTCTGATAAAGAATCTCCTTAGCACTGAGCCCACCATTACGTATACGTGAGTTAAGGATACTGACAGCTTCAGCAAGATGAGTGGTTGACACTGGGTCTCCTGTCGGAGAGAGTAGCTTCAACTCACACTGGAGCTCTTGGATGGCCTTCTCTGCGACAGGCTTCTTGTTACAATTCTTGAGACGGCCAATCTCAATACGAATGCTACGAGCCTCCATGGTAGGATAATTTCAAAGACTTTGGAAAGCAGGAGCACCGTCTGTGCGAATAGAACAACCCTGAGGTGATTTAAGATCAGCAATGACTTCGAAAATACCATCACGCAAGGTCGAAGACCGCTCGTCAGCA
Organism: Siphonodentalium dalli; assembly: GCA_032622095.1. Taxonomy (NCBI): domain Eukaryota; kingdom Metazoa; phylum Mollusca; class Scaphopoda; order Gadilida; family Siphonodentaliidae; genus Siphonodentalium; species Siphonodentalium dalli. The sequence continues at coordinate 87,808,380 of CP136061.1, read as the reverse complement.
ATTAGGCGAGCAAATGTAAAGGAAGAGAAAGTATCCCGGACGACAAGTATCTTCTGTCTTGCTCGACACATTATGTCGCAGGCGAACTCCAATCCAGGACCAGAGCATGGAGGTGATGATGTGAACACTGGAAGGGTGGGAGGAAGTTTACTGATGGCAGTACACTGAGCACAGGACTTAGTGACAGAATCAATAACTTGGTCAATACTAAGTGCAAAAAAATATCTCTGAAATAATTTCTTGAGCTGACAGGCAGTTGGGTGTTGTAGGCGGATATGTAAAGCTGTCAGCAGGCCAGATAGAATATGGTTTGGGACAACTATAGTGTTGAAAGCATGTTGAAATGGTGTAGTATTCTTGACTATCAGCAGGCCACCACTAATGGTGCAAACTTTCATGTATTTCTTGGCATCACGAACACCTCTAGCCTTTTTTGGGAGGTCGAGTGCCCTGAGAGAGGTGCGAATAAACTCGACGCAAGGTAGGACAAGTTTGTTGGGCAGCTTGCCAAGAAGTAGCATTGAGAAACGGCATGGGGGCTGATCTGGAAAGAATATCTTCAACACTGATAGATCTGATGGTTGAATCTTCGTTTTGTGACACAAACTGACAAAGTTGACAACTACCAGATGGACACTGGGCAGAATTACGACTGAGAAAGTCAGTCAGGAGATTGTTAGAACCAGAAATATGCTTGAGAATGACTTTATACCGACTTAGGGTGGATAGGAAGAAAGAAATGCGGGCACTAGTGGAGAATTCACCTCTAGACAATTTTGAGAAAGCTTGAACACAAGGGCGGGAATCAGTCAAAATCTGGGTGGTGTTCTCAGATTCCAAGATACAGGAGCTCCAATGATTAACAGCGGAACCAAAGGCGAGTGCTTCAATCTCGCAAGTAAGCCACTTTAGTTGGTGAGGTTTCAACTTAGCAGAGTAATATCCACCAAGAAGAGTTTTACCAGCACGAAGATCAAAGAAACCTGGTGCATTTAAAAAAAATGGCCGCCATGATGGACGCCATCTTGTCTGGAGTCTCTGCGGCCACTTTTTTTTCTTGTTAACAAGTGAAAAAAATTAGAGGAGACCTTAAGGAAGAAAATTAGTGGGGTGAAGTTAAGTCCTGGGGGGGGGTTGCAGAGGTTGACCAATATCTCCTGGACTAATAGTTAATAGTCTGGTCGTTGAATCATTGAACCTATAGAACAAATTGGTAATAATCTGTTTTTGCTATCATTGTGTCGGGCAGAATCTGGGGGGAAAATATCCAAAATCCCATAACATCCGCTTTGTGGAAAAATTTATAGAGCCATTTGAAATAGGGTCATATTTTTGGCTTTATTGTCAAAATTTCCGTTCCTAATGGAATATTCACTTAAATGACATTTATATTTAAGTTTTAGATATGGCAGAAACATGCAACAAAAACAAATTAATAGTATTGTCATGACTGACATAATTATGTCATCTCGTGTACCATTCGATTGTCAAAATCCAAAATGTCGGACAAAATGGCGCAAATTTCGCTAAAGTTCACCAAATTGTTTCCATTTAGACGAAATTTATTCGCGTGAATAGCTATTTGCCCCACCGTAAATGATGTCCAATAATAATTCGATAATAGTGAGCTATATACCGAGGATTTTCTCTTCGGTATCCAAAAATGTCTGTCGAAAGTTAAAAATTTAAGTATTCTCATTTATTTCTATCTAAATCTTCTCATATCGATTATAATTTATAGCCTATAGTCCTATATGTCACTAGATGACTGTCAAAATCAATTAGACTTACAAATACATTAAATGAATGTCCAAAACCAATTAACGAGTGATAAAGCTTAAAACCAGGCAACGGGCGTCTCAAACCACCATCATATAATATTATGCTAAAACCAACCGACGAGTGTCACTGTCCATATATAACTAGCGTTCCAAATCAGCCAGCTTGTGTCCCAAACCACCTAATAAGTATCCCAACCAACTCAACTAGAGTCCCATAACTATCTAAATCGTGTCCAAACCCACCAATGTGTGTTCCAAACCACCCAACAATTGCCAGATATATGCCACCATGCACGGATTGTCCAAAATAATACATGTATGTGATGTTACAAACAGGGATGTGGCTAGAGGTGGGTGTGGCTAGAGGGGGTGTGGCGGTGTCTCACCCCCCCCCCCCAACTTTGGCAACATTTTCAACAGTTGGAAATTTCATACCTTCCAAAACATTAGTTGGAATGGTCATCAGTTGGAAATTTTCCAACCTTAGGGGGGTGACAGGTTGGAAATTTCCAACATTTAAGCTTGTGTCCTGGTCCTCCCCCGTGGCTAGTCAAAACTGCTACTAAATTTAAGAAAACAATATTGTCATACATTTGGTCAACATTGTCATTGTCATCATTTGGAAATTTTCCAACCTAAGTGGGGGGTGTCAGGTTTGAAATTTCCAACTCTAAGAAGACTAGGGGCTAGTCTAGATGCTAGGATTTTGCGATTTTCTTGTTCAGATTTCAAAATTTTCGAACACCATGGTCGGCCCGGTGTGTCACTGTCCCTCCCCGTGACCAATACAAAACTGCTAATTAGTTTAACAAAACAATAGTTTAGTACATTCGGTCAAACTTGTGGCGTCACGTAGAGGAACTGTAGCTCTCTTATCGAACTATTTTAGTAAATATTCGAGAACACGTTTTTAGTACGAACATTTAATGCAAAAGACAAACGCATGGAAGAGGAAAGATAACTCTACTCGTACATGATAATTAACGAACTCAAGGAATCACTGAACTAAATGGTTTCCCATAGGCGACAGTGTTAACGTTTCCGCCAAATTCACTGAATTGAAGCCTGCAGGCCATACCAGTGATGTTTACCCAGCTAGATTGACACCAGTTGATCACGAAAATGCAAGAAAAATCATAGGTCATGTGTTTACTTTTAAAAATAAATCCCCAAGTGTACGACGGGGCTATCACACAGCCAAATTTGATCTGGAAAAATCCCGAACTACAGCAGCTAGTTAAATAAATTTCCCGCTCACAAAAATCCATTCCCCCATTCATTCACCAGTTTAAATTATTTAGATATTATGTACAAATCAAATAAACGCGATGTCATCCTTTAACAACGTGTCGCATGTATCAGGTGAAGGTCATTCTTCAGTTACCTTCACCTTTAGGGTTCCACGGTGTACTCGCTCCCCTACTCTAGAACACATTTAGCTCCCTGATTCCTCAAGAGAGTTGCGCAGTCTCTTCTCTCCTTGTAAAATAAAGAACATACCGGTAAAAAGAATGTTAAGGTAATAAAGCAAAAATACAAAATTCCATGGAATTTGAGATAAAATGCAGAGCAGAATTGGAATGAAGGGAAAATTGCTGAGTTAGATTTACTTTACACATCCTCGGAGGTATCCCAAACACCGGATAAGAGCCAATTAGGTTTTCTAGAAGGTCGTTCAGAACGCCTGGTGGGCTTTGAACACGGGCTACCACCGGGGTTGGCCTGATTTGAGAAATCGCAATCATGAGAGGGTTGCATGTTTGGTGTAGGAAGCGTCTGCTGTGTGTGAGATTCATCATCTGAATCTGAATCTTGTGGATTGAGCAAGCTGTGTGAATCATTGGGTAATTGGCCTGAGTCATGTGTGTCAGATGGTGTTTGTTCTGATTCTGATTCTGAGTCTGAGGTGTTTGATGCAAAGGGATCAGTTTCCTTGCCGTAAGCTGATGTGGATGACACCATGTTAGGGGAGCGGATAATTTCAGAAGGCTTGACGGGATATGTCTTGGATCTGAACTGTTGGCCAGCAAATTTCTGAATGTGTACGTATAGCTCTCATCAGATGAGGTGACAATGTATTGGGGGCGAGCATGATGTTTATCGCCTTCAGACTTGAGGAAGACAAGATCACCAGGTGAGAACTTCTGATGAAGGAAACATCCATGGGGTACTTTAGAGCGGGCGCTGGATTCGTGGTTTCTGGTGCGGAGATCAAACTGTTTGGAAGCCATGTCCTTGTCAGAGAAGTTCAACTGTTGGCCAGAGATGCCATCCCTCTGATAAAGAATCTCCTTAGCACTGAGCCCACGATTACGTATACGTGAGTTAAGGATACTGACAGCTTCAGCAAGATGAGTGGTTGACACTGGGTCTCCTGTCGGAGAGAGTAGCTTCAACTCACACTGGAGCTCTTGGATGGCCTTCTCTGCGACAGGCTTCTTGTTACAATTCTTGAGACGGCCAATCTCAATACGAATGCTACGAACCTCCATGGTAGGATAATTTCAAAGACTTTGGAAAGCAGGAGCACCGTCTGTGCGAATAGAACAACCCTGAGGTGATTTAAGATCAGCAATGACTTCGAAAATACCATCACGCAAGGTCGAAGACCGCTCGTCAGCAATTAGGCGAGCAAATGTAAAGGAAGAGAAAGTATCCCGGACGACAAGTATCTTCTGTCTTGCTCGACACATTATGTCGCAGGCGAACTCCAATCCAGGACCAGAGCATGGAGGTGATGATGTGAACACTGGAAGGGTGGGAGGAAGTTTACTGATGGCAGTACACTGAGCACAGGACTTAGTGACAGAATCAATAACTTGGTCAATACTAAGTGCAAAAAAATATCTCTGAAATAATTTCTTGAGCTGACAGGCAGTTGGGTGTTGTAGGCGGATATGTAAAGCTGTCAGCAGGCCAGATATAATATGGTTTGGGACAACTATAGTGTTGAAAGCATGTTGAAATGGTGTAGTATTCTTGACTATCAGCAGGCCACCACTAATGGTGCAAACTTTCATGTATTTCTTGGCATCACGAACACCTCTAGCCTTTTTTGGGAGGTCGAGTGCCCTGAGAGAGGTGCGAATAAACTCGACGCAAGGTAGGACAAGTTTGTTGGGCAGCTTGCCAAGAAGTAGCATTGAGAAACGGCATGGGGGCTGATCTGGAAAGAATATCTTCAACACTGATAGATCTGATGGTTGAATCTTCGTTTTGTGACACAAACTGACAAAGTTGACAACTACCAGATGGACACTGGGCAGAATTACGACTGAGAAAGTCAGTCAGGAGATTGTTAGAACCAGAAATATGCTTGAGAATGACTTTATACCGACTTAGGGTGGATAGGAAGAAAGAAATGCGGGCACTAGTGGAGAATTCACCTCTAGACAATTTTGAGAAAGCTTGAACACAAGGGCGGGAATCAGTCAAAATCTGGGTGGTGTTCTCAGATTCCAAGATACAGGAGCTCCAATGATTAACAGCGGAACCAAAGGCGAGTGCTTCAATCTCGCAAGTAAGCCACTTTAGTTGGTGAGGTTTCAACTTAGCAGAGTAATATCCACCAAGAAGAGTTTTACCAGCACGAAGATCAAAGAAACCTGGTGCATTTAAAAAAAATGGCCGCCATGATGGACGCCATCTTGTCTGGAGTCTCTGCGGCCACTTTTTTTTCTTGTTAACAAGTGAAAAAAATTAGAGGAGACCTTAAGGAAGAAAATTAGTGGGGTGAAGTTAAGTCCTGGGGGGGGGTTGCAGAGGTTGACCAATATCTCCTGGACTAATAGTTAATAGTCTGGTCGTTGAATCATTGAACCTATAGAACAAATTGGTAATAATCTGTTTTTGCTATCATTGTGTCGGGCAGAATCTGGGGGAAAATATCCAAAATCCCATAACATCCGCTTTGTGGAAAAATTTATAGAGCCATTTGAAATAGGGTCATATTTTTGGCTTTATTGTCAAAATTTCCGTTCCTAATGGAATATTCACTTAAATGACATTTATATTTAAGTTTTAGATATGGCAGAAACATGCAACAAAAACAAATTAATAGTATTGTCATGACTGACATAATTATGTCATCTCGTGTACCATTCGATTGTCAAAATCCAAAATGTCGGACAAAATGGCGCAAATTTCGCTAAAGTTCACCAAATTGTTTCCATTTAGACGAAATTTATTCGCGTGAATAGCTATTTGCCCCACCGTAAATGATGTCCAATAATAATTCGATAATAGTGAGCTATATACCGAGGATTTTCTCTTCGGTATCCAAAAATGTCTGTCGAAAGTTAAAAATTTAAGTATTCTCATTTATTTCTATCTAAATCTTCTCATATCGATTATAATTTATAGCCTATAGTCCTATATGTCACTAGATGACTGTCAAAATCAATTAGACTTACAAATACATTAAATGAATGTCCAAAACCAATTAACGAGTGATAAAGCTTAAAACCAGGCAACGGGCGTCTCAAACCACCATCATATAATATTATGCTAAAACCAACCGACGAGTGTCACTGTCCATATATAACTAGCGTTCCAAATCAGCCAGCTTGTGTCCCAAACCACCTAATAAGTATCCCAACCAACTCAACTAGAGTCCCATAACTATCTAAATCGTGTCCAAACCCACCAATGTGTGTTCCAAACCACCCAACAATTGCCAGATATATGCCACCATGCACGGATTGTCCAAAATAATACATGTATGTGATGTTACAAACAGGGATGTGGCTAGAGGGGGGTGTGGCTAGAGGGGGTGTGGGGGTGTCTCACCCCCCCCCCCCCAACTTTGGCAACATTTTCAACAGTTGGAAATTTCATACCTTCCAAAACATTAGTTGGAATGGTCATCAGTTGGAAATTTTCCAACCTTAGGGGGGTGACAGGTTGGAAATTTCCAACATTTAAGCTTGTGTCCTGGTCCTCCCCCGTGGCTAGTCAAAACTGCTACTAAATTTAAGAAAACAATATTGTCATACATTTGGTCAACATTGTCATTGTCATCATTTGGAAATTTTCCAACCTAAGTGGGGGGTGTCAGGTTTGAAATTTCCAACTCTAAGAAGACTAGGGGCTAGTCTAGATGCTAGGATTTTGCGATTTTCTTGTTCAGATTTCAAAATTTTCGAACACCATGGTCGGCCCGGTGTGTCACTGTCCCTCCCCGTGACCAATACAAAACTGCTAATTAGTTTAACAAAACAATAGTTTAGTACATTCGGTCAAACTTGTGGCGTCACGTAGAGGAACTGTAGCTCTCTTATCGAACTATTTTAGTAAATATTCGAGAACACGTTTTTAGTACGAACATTTAATGCAAAAGACAAACGCATGGAAGAGGAAAGATAACTCTACTCGTACATGATAATTAACGAACTCAAGGAATCACTGAACTAAATGGTTTCCCATAGGCGACAGTGTTAACGTTTCCGCCAAATTCACTGAATTGAAGCCTGCATGCCATACCAGTGATGTTTACCCAGCTAGATTGACACCAGTTGATCACGAAAATGCAAGAAAAATCATAGGTCATGTGTTTACTTTTAAAAATAAATCCCCAAGTGTACGACGGGGCTATCACACAGCCAAATTTGATCTGGAAAAATCCCGAACTACAGCAGCTAGTTAAATAAATTTCCCGCTCACAAAAATCCATTCCCCCATTCATTCACCAGTTTAAATTATTTAGATATTATGTACAAATCAAATAAACGCGATGTCATCCTTTAACAACGTGTCGCATGTATCAGGTGAAGGTCATTCTTCAGTTACCTTCACCTTTAGGGTTCCACGGTGTACTCGCTCCCCTACTCTAGAACACATTTAGCTCCCTGATTCCTCAAGAGAGTTGCGCAGTCTCTTCTCTCCTTGTAAAATAAAGAACATACCGGTAAAAAGAATGTTAAGGTAATAAAGCAAAAATACAAAATTCCATGGAATTTGAGATAAAATGCAGAGCAGAATTGGAATGAAGGGAAAATTGCTGAGTTAGATTTACTTTACACATCCTCGGAGGTATCCCAAACACCGGATAAGAGCCAATTAGGTTTTCTAGAAGGTCGTTCAGAACGCCTGGTGGGCTTTGAACACGGGCTACCACCGGGGTTGGCCTGATTTGAGAAATCGCAATCATGAGAGGGTTGCATGTTTGGTGTAGGAAGCGTCTGCTGTGTGTGAGATTCATCATCTGAATCTGAATCTTGTGGATTGAGCAAGCTGTGTGAATCATTGGGTAATTGGCCTGAGTCATGTGTGTCAGATGGTGTTTGTTCTGATTCTGATTCTGCGTCTGAGGTGTTTGATGCAAAGGGATCAGTTTCCTTGCCGTAATCTGATGTGGATGACACCATGTTAGGGGAGCGGATAATTTCAGAAGGCTTGACGGGATATGTCTTGGATCTGAACTGTTGGCCAGCAAATTTCTGAATGTGTACATAGCTCTCATCAGATGAGGTGACAATGTATTGGGGGCGAGCATGATGTTTATCGCCTTCAGACTTGAGGAAGACAAGATCACCAGGTGAGAACTTCTGATGAAGGAAACATCCATGGGGTACTTTAGAGCGGGCGCTGGATTCGTGGTTTCTGGTGCGGAGATCAAACTGTTTGGAAGCCATGTCCTTGTCAGAGAAGTTCAACTGTTGGCCAGAGATGCCATCCCTCTGATAAAGAATCTCCTTAGCACTGAGCCCACGATTACGTATACGTGAGTTAAGGATACTGACAGCTTCAGCAAGATGAGTGGTTGACACTGGGTCTCCTGTCGGAGAGAGTCGCTTCAACTCACACTGGAGCTCTTGGATGGCCTTCTCTGCGACAGGCTTCTTGTTACAATTCTTGAGACGGCCAATCTCAATACGAATGCTACGAGCCTCCATGGTAGGATAATTGCAAAGACTTTGGAAAGCAGGAGCACCGTCTGTGCGAATAGAACAACCCTGAGGTGATTTAAGATCAGCAATGACTTCGAAAATACCATCACGCAAGGTCGAAGACCGCTCGTCAGCAATTAGGCGAGCAAATGCAAAGGAAGAGAAAGTATCCCGGACGACAAGTATCTTCTGTCTTGCTCGACACATTATGTCGCAGGCGAACTCCAATCCAGGACCAGAGCATGGAGGTGATGATGTGAACACTGGAAGGGTGGGAGGAAGTGTACTGATGGCAGTACACTGAGCACAGGACTTAGTGACAGAATCAATAACTTGGTCAATACTAAGTGCAAAAAAATATCTCTGAAATAATTTCTTGAGCTGACAGGCAGTTGGGTGTTGTAGGCGGATATGTAAAGCTGTCAGCAGGCCAGATAGAATATGGTTTGGGACAACTATAGTGTTGAAAGCATGTTGAAATGGTGTAGTATTCTTGACTATCAGCAGGCCACCACTAATGGTGCAAACTTTCATGTATTTCTTGGCATCACGAACACCTCTAGCCTTTTTGGGAGGTCGAGTGCCCTGAGAGAGGTGCGAATAAACTCGACGCAAGGTAGGACAAGTTTGTTGGGCAGCTTGCCAAGAAGTAGCATTGAGAAACGGCATGGGGGCTGATCTGGAAAGAATATCTTCAACACTGATAGATCTGATGGTTGAATCTTCGTTTTGTGACACAAACTGACAAAGTTGACAACTACCAGATGGACACTGGGCAGAATTACGACTGAGAAAGTCAGTCAGGAGATTGTTATAACCAGAAATATGCTTGAGAATGACTTTATACCGACTTAGGGTGGATAGGAAGAAAGAAATGCGGGCACTAGTGGAGAATTCACCTCTAGACAATTTTGAGAAAGCTTGAACACAAGGGCGGGAATCAGTCAAAATCTGGGTGGTGTTCTCAGATTCCAAGATACAGGAGCTCCAATGATTAACAGCGGAACCAAAGGCGAGTGCTTCAATCTCGCAAGTAAGCCACTTTAGTTGGTGAGGTTTCAACTTAGCAGAGTAATATCCACCAAGAAGAGTTTTACCAGCACGAAGATCAAAGAAACCTGGTGCATTTAAAAAAAATGGCCGCCATGATGGACGCCATCTTGTCTGGAGTCTCTGCGGCCACTTTTTTTTCTTGTTAACAAGTGAAAAAAATTAGAGGAGACCTTAAGGAAGAAAATTAGTGGGGTGAAGTTAAGTCCTGGGGGGGGGGTTGCAGAGGTTGACCAATATCTCCTGGACTAATAGTTAATAGTCTGGTCGTTGAATCATTGAACCTATAGAACAAATTGGTAATAATCTGTTTTTGCTATCATTGTGTCGGGCAGAATCTGGGGGGAAAATATCCAAAATCCCATAACATCCGCTTTGTGGAAAAATTTATAGAGCCATTTGAAATAGGGTCATATTTTTGGCTTTATTGTCAAAATTTCCGTTCCTAATGGAATATTCACTTAAATGACATTTATATTTAAGTTTTAGATATGGCAGAAACATGCAACAAAAACAAATTAATAGTATTGTCATGACTGACATAATTATGTCATCTCGTGTACCATTCGATTGTCAAAATCCAAAATGTCGGACAAAATGGCGCAAATTTCGCTAAAGTTCACCAAATTGTTTCCATTTAGACGAAATTTATTCGCGTGAATAGCTATTTGCCCCACCGTAAATGATGTCCAATAATAATTCGATAATAGTGAGCTATATACCGAGGATTTTCTCTTCGGTATCCAAAAATGTCTGTCGAAAGTTAAAAATTTAAGTATTCTCATTTATTTCTATCTAAATCTTCTCATATCGATTATAATTTATAGCCTATAGTCCTATATGTCACTAGATGACTGTCAAAATCAATTAGACTTACAAATACATTAAATGAATGTCCAAAACCAATTAACGAGTGATAAAGCTTAAAACCAGGCAACGGGCGTCTCAAACCACCATCATATAATATTATGCTAAAACCAACCGACGAGTGTCACTGTCCATATATAACTAGCGTTCCAAATCAGCCAGCTTGTGTCCCAAACCACCTAATAAGTATCCCAACCAACTCAACTAGAGTCCCATAACTATCTAAATCGTGTCCAAACCCACCAATGTGTGTTCCAAACCACCCAACAATTGCCAGATATATGCCACCATGCACGGATTGTCCAAAATAATACATGTATGTGATGTTACAAACAGGGATGTGGCTAGAGGGGGGTGTGGCTAGAGGGGGTGTGGGGGTGTCTCACCCCCCCCCCCCAACTTTGGCAACATTTTCAACAGTTGGAAATTTCATACCTTCCAAAACATTAGTTGGAATGGTCATCAGTTGGAAATTTTCCAACCTTAGGGGGGTGACAGGTTGGAAATTTCCAACATTTAAGCTTGTGTCCTGGTCCTCCCCCGTGGCTAGTCAAAACTGCTACTAAATTTAAGAAAACAATATTGTCATACATTTGGTCAACATTGTCATTGTCATCATTTGGAAATTTTCCAACCTAAGTGGGGGGTGTCAGGTTTGAAATTTCCAACTCTAAGAAGACTAGGGGCTAGTCTAGATGCTAGGATTTTGCGATTTTCTTGTTCAGATTTCAAAATTTTCGAACACCATGGTCGGCCCGGTGTGTCACTGTCCCTCCCCGTGACCAATACAAAACTGCTAATTAGTTTAACAAAACAATAGTTTAGTACATTCGGTCAAACTTGTGGCGTCACGTAGAGGAACTGTAGCTCTCTTATCGAACTATTTTAGTAAATATTCGAGAACACGTTTTTAGTACGAACATTTAATGCAAAAGACAAACGCATGGAAGAGGAAAGATAACTCTACTCGTACATGATAATTAACGAACTCAAGGAATCACTGAACTAAATGGTTTCCCATAGGCGACAGTGTTAACGTTTCCGCCAAATTCACTGAATTGAAGCCTGCAGGCCATACCAGTGATGTTTACCCAGCTAGATTGACACCAGTTGATCACGAAAATGCAAGAAAAATCATAGGTCATGTGTTTACTTTTAAAAATAAATCCCCAAGTGTACGACGGGGCTATCACACAGCCAAATTTGATCTGGAAAAATCCCGAACTACAGCAGCTAGTTAAATAAATTTCCCGCTCACAAAAATCCATTCCCCCATTCATTCACCAGTTTAAATTATTTAGATATTATGTACAAATCAAATAAACGCGATGTCATCCTTTAACAACGTGTCGCATGTATCAGGTGAAGGTCATTCTTCAGTTACCTTCACCTTTAGGGTTCCACGGTGTACTCGCTCCCCTACTCTAGAACACATTTAGCTCCCTGATTCCTCAAGAGAGTTGCGCAGTCTCTTCTCTCCTTGTAAAATAAAGAACATACCGGTAAAAAGAATGTTAAGGTAATAAAGCAAAAATACAAAATTCCATGGAATTTGAGATAAAATGCAGAGCAGAATTGGAATGAAGGGAAAATTGCTGAGTTAGATTTACTTTACACATCCTCGGAGGTATCCCAAACACCGGATAAGAGCCAATTAGGTTTTCTAGAAGGTCGTTCAGAACGCCTGGTGGGCTTTGAACACGGGCTACCACCGGGGTTGGCCTGATTTGAGAAATCGCAATCATGAGAGGGTTGCATGTTTGGTGTAGGAAGCGTCTGCTGTGTGTGAGATTCATCATCTGAATCTGAATCTTGTGGATTGAGCAAGCTGTGTGAATCATTGGGTAATTGGCCTGAGTCATGTGTGTCAGATGGTGTTTGTTCTGATTCTGATTCTGCGTCTGAGGTGTTTGATGCAAAGGGATCAGTTTCCTTGCCGTAATCTGATGTGGATGACACCATGTTAGGGGAGCGGATAATTTCAGAAGGCTTGACGGGATATGTCTTGGATCTGAACTGTTGGCCAGCAAATTTCTGAATGTGTACATAGCTCTCATCAGATGAGGTGACAATGTATTGGGGGCGAGCATGATGTTTATCGCCTTCAGACTTGAGGAAGACAAGATCACCAGGTGAGAACTTCTGATGAAGGAAACATCCATGGGGTACTTTAGAGCGGGCGCTGGATTCGTGGTTTCTGGTGCGGAGATCAAACTGTTTGGAAGCCATGTCCTTGTCAGAGAAGTTCAACTGTTGGCCAGAGATGCCATCCCTCTGATAAAGAATCTCCTTAGCACTGAGCCCACGATTACGTATACGTGAGTTAAGGATACTGACAGCTTCAGCAAGATGAGTGGTTGACACTGGGTCTCCTGTCGGAGAGAGTCGCTTCAACTCACACTGGAGCTCTTGGATGGCCTTCTCTGCGACAGGCTTCGTGTTACAATTCTTGAGACGGCCAATCTCAATACGAATGCTACGAACCTCCATGGTAGGATAATTGCAAAGACTTTGGAAAGCAGGAGCACCGTCTGTGCGAATAGAACAACCCTGAGGTGATTTAAGATTAGCAATGACTTCGAAAATACCATCACGCAAGGTCGAAGACCGCTCGTCAGCAATTAGGCGAGCAAATGCAAAGGAAGAGAAAGTATCCCGGACGACAAGTATCTTCTGTCTTGCTCGACACATTATGTCGCAGGCGAACTCCAATCCAGGACCAGAGCATGGAGGTGATGATGTGAACACTGGAAGGGTGGGAGGAAGTGTACTGATGGCAGTACACTGAGCACAGGACTTAGTGACAGAATCAATAACTTGGTCAATACTAAGTGCAAAAAAATATCTCTGAAATAATTTCTTGAGCTGACAGGCAGTTGGGTGTTGTAGGCGGATATGTAAAGCTGTCAGCAGGCCAGATAGAATATGGTTTGGGACAACTATAGTGTTGAAAGCATGTTGAAATGGTGTAGTATTCTTGACTATCAGCAGGCCACCACTAATGGTGCAAACTTTCATGTATTTCTTGGCATCACGAACACCTCTAGCCTTTTTGGGAGGTCGAGTGCCCTGAGAGAGGTGCGAATAAACTCGACGCAAGGTAGGACAAGTTTGTTGGGCAGCTTGCCAAGAAGTAGCATTGAGAAACGGCATGGGGGCTGATCTGGAAAGAATATCTTCAACACTGATAGATCTGATGGTTGAATCTTCGTTTTGTGACACAAACTGACAAAGTTGACAACTACCAGATGGACACTGGGCAGAATTACGACTGAGAAAGTCAGTCAGGAGATTGTTATAACCAGAAATATGCTTGAGAATGACTTTATACCGACTTAGGGTGGATAGGAAGAAAGAAATGCGGGCACTAGTGGAGAATTCACCTCTAGACAATTTTGAGAAAGCTTGAACACAAGGGCGGGAATCAGTCAAAATCTGGGTGGTGTTCTCAGATTCCAAGATACAGGAGCTCCAATGATTAACAGCGGAACCAAAGGCGAGTGCTTCAATCTCGCAAGTAAGCCACTTTAGTTGGTGAGGTTTCAACTTAGCAGAGTAATATCCACCAAGAAGAGTTTTACCAGCACGAAGATCAAAGAAACCTGGTGCATTTAAAAAAAATGGCCGCCATGATGGACGCCATCTTGTCTGGAGTCTCTGCGGCCACTTTTTTTTCTTGTTAACAAGTGAAAAAAATTAGAGGAGACCTTAAGGAAGAAAATTAGTGGGGTGAAGTTAAGTCCTGGGGGGGGGGGGGGGGGTTGCAGAGGTTGACCAATATCTCCTGGACTAATAGTTAATAGTCTGGTCGTTGAATCATTGAACCTATAGAACAAATTGGTAATAATCTGTTTTTGCTATCATTGTGTCGGGCAGAATCTGGGGGGAAAATATCCAAAATCCCATAACATCCGCTTTGTGGAAAAATTTATAGAGCCATTTGAAATAGGGTCATATTTTTGGCTTTATTGTCAAAATTTCCGTTCCTAATGGAATATTCACTTAAATGACATTTATATTTAAGTTTTAGATATGGCAGAAACATGCAACAAAAACAAATTAATAGTATTGTCATGACTGACATAATTATGTCATCTCGTGTACCATTCGATTGTCAAAATCCAAAATGTCGGACAAAATGGCGCAAATTTCGCTAAAGTTCACCAAATTGTTTCCATTTAGACGAAATTTATTCGCGTGAATAGCTATTTGCCCCACCGTAAATGATGTCCAATAATAATTCGATAATAGTGAGCTATATACCGAGGATTTTCTCTTCGGTATCCAAAAATGTCTGTCGAAAGTTAAAAATTTAAGTATTCTCATTTATTTCTATCTAAATCTTCTCATATCGATTATAATTTATAGCCTATAGTCCTATATGTCACTAGATGACTGTCAAAATCAATTAGACTTACAAATACATTAAATGAATGTCCAAAACCAATTAACGAGTGATAAAGCTTAAAACCAGGCAACGGGCGTCTCAAACCACCATCATATAATATTATGCTAAAACCAACCGACGAGTGTCACTGTCCATATATAACTAGCGTTCCAAATCAGCCAGCTTGTGTCCCAAACCACCTAATAAGTATCCCAACCAACTCAACTAGAGTCCCATAACTATCTAAATCGTGTCCAAACCCACCAATGTGTGTTCCAAACCACCCAACAATTGCCAGATATATGCCACCATGCACGGATTGTCCAAAATAATACATGTATGTGATGTTACAAACAGGGATGTGGCTAGAGGGGGGTGTGGCTAGAGGGGGTGTGGGGGTGTCTCACCCCCCCCCCCCAACTTTGGCAACATTTTCAACAGTTGGAAATTTCATACCTTCCAAAACATTAGTTGGAATGGTCATCAGTTGGAAATTTTCCAACCTTAGGGGGGTGACAGGTTGGAAATTTCCAACATTTAAGCTTGTGTCCTGGTCCTCCCCCGTGGCTAGTCAAAACTGCTACTAAATTTAAGAAAACAATATTGTCATACATTTGGTCAACATTGTCATTGTCATCATTTGGAAATTTTCCAACCTAAGTGGGGGGTGTCAGGTTTGAAATTTCCAACTCTAAGAAGACTAGGGGCTAGTCTAGATGCTAGGATTTTGCGATTTTCTTGTTCAGATTTCAAAATTTTCGAACACCATGGTCGGCCCGGTGTGTCACTGTCCCTCCCCGTGACCAATACAAAACTGCTAATTAGTTTAACAAAACAATAGTTTAGTACATTCGGTCAAACTTGTGGCGTCACGTAGAGGAACTGTAGCTCTCTTATCGAACTATTTTAGTAAATATTCGAGAACACGTTTTTAGTACGAACATTTAATGCAAAAGACAAACGCATGGAAGAGGAAAGATAACTCTACTCGTACATGATAATTAACGAACTCAAGGAATCACTGAACTAAATGGTTTCCCATAGGCGACAGTGTTAACGTTTCCGCCAAATTCACTGAATTGAAGCCTGCAGGCCATACCAGTGATGTTTACCCAGCTAGATTGACACCAGTTGATCACGAAAATGCAAGAAAAATCATAGGTCATGTGTTTACTTTTAAAAATAAATCCCCAAGTGTACGACGGGGCTATCACACAGCCAAATTTGATCTGGAAAAATCCCGAACTACAGCAGCTAGTTAAATAAATTTCCCGCTCACAAAAATCCATTCCCCCATTCATTCACCAGTTTAAATTATTTAGATATTATGTACAAATCAAATAAACGCGATGTCATCCTTTAACAACGTGTCGCATGTATCAGGTGAAGGTCATTCTTCAGTTACCTTCACCTTTAGGGTTCCACGGTGTACTCGCTCCCCTACTCTAGAACACATTTAGCTCCCTGATTCCTCAAGAGAGTTGCGCAGTCTCTTCTCTCCTTGTAAAATAAAGAACATACCGGTAAAAAGAATGTTAAGGTAATAAAGCAAAAATACAAAATTCCATGGAATTTGAGATAAAATGCAGAGCAGAATTGGAATGAAGGGAAAATTGCTGAGTTAGATTTACTTTACACATCCTCGGAGGTATCCCAAACACCGGATAAGAGCCAATTAGGTTTTCTAGAAGGTCGTTCAGAACGCCTGGTGGGCTTTGAACACGGGCTACCACCGGGGTTGGCCTGATTTGAGAAATCGCAATCATGAGAGGGTTGCATGTTTGGTGTAGGAAGCGTCTGCTGTGTGTGAGATTCATCATCTGAATCTGAATCTTGTGGATTGAGCAAGCTGTGTGAATCATTGGGTAATTGGCCTGAGTCATGTGTGTCAGATGGTGTTTGTTCTGATTCTGATTCTGAGTCTGAGGTGTTTGATGCAAAGGGATCAGTTTCCTTGCCGTAAGCTGATGTGGATGACACCATGTTAGGGGAGCGGATAATTTCAGAAGGCTTGACGGGATATGTCTTGGATCTGAACTGTTGGCCAGCAAATTTCTGAATGTGTACGTATAGCTCTCATCAGATGAGGTGACAATGTATTGGGGGCGAGCATGATGTTTATCGCCTTCAGACTTGAGGAAGACAAGATCACCAGGTGAGAACTTCTGATGAAGGAAACATCCATGGGGTACTTTAGAGCGGGCGCTGGATTCGTGGTTTCTGGTGCGGAGATCAAACTGTTTGGAAGCCATGTCCTTGTCAGAGAAGTTCAACTGTTGGCCAGAGATGCCATCCCTCTGATAAAGAATCTCCTTAGCACTGAGCCCACCATTACGTATACGTGAGTTAAGGATACTGACAGCTTCAGCAAGATGAGTGGTTGACACTGGGTCTCCTGTCGGAGAGAGTAGCTTCAACTCACACTGGAGCTCTTGGATGGCCTTCTCTGCGACAGGCTTCTTGTTACAATTCTTGAGACGGCCAATCTCAATACGAATGCTACGAGCCTCCATGGTAGGATAATTTCAAAGACTTTGGAAAGCAGGAGCACCGTCTGTGTGAATAGAACAACCCTGAGGTGATTTAAGATCAGCAATGACTTCGAAAATACCATCACGCAAGGTCGAAGACCGCTCGTCAGCAATTAGGCGAGCAAATGTAAAGGAAGAGAAAGTATCCCGGACGACAAGTATCTTCTGTCTTGCTCGACACATTATGTCGCAGGCGAACTCCAATCCAGGACCAGAGCATGGAGGTGATGATGTGAACACTGGAAGGGTGGGAGGAAGTTTACTGATGGCAGTACACTGAGCACAGGACTTAGTGACAGAATCAATAACTTGGTCAATACTAAGTGCAAAAAAATATCTCTGAAATAATTTCTTGAGCTGACAGGCAGTTGGGTGTTGTAGGCGGATATGTAAAGCTGTCAGCAGGCCAGATAGAATATGGTTTGGGACAACTATAGTGTTGAAAGCATGTTGAAATGGTGTAGTATTCTTGACTATCAGCAGGCCACCACTAATGGTGCAAACTTTCATGTATTTCTTGGCATCACGAACACCTCTAGCCTTTTTTGGGAGGTCGAGTGCCCTGAGAGAGGTGCGAATAAACTCGACGCAAGGTAGGACAAGTTTGTTGGGCAGCTTGCCAAGAAGTAGCATTGAGAAACGGCATGGGGGCTGATCTGGAAAGAATATCTTCAACACTGATAGATCTGATGGTTGAATCTTCGTTTTGTGACACAAACTGACAAAGTTGACAACTACCAGATGGACACTGGGCAGAATTACGACTGAGAAAGTCAGTCAGGAGATTGTTAGAACCAGAAATATGCTTGAGAATGACTTTATACCGACTTAGGGTGGATAGGAAGAAAGAAATGCGGGCACTAGTGGAGAATTCACCTCTAGACAATTTTGAGAAAGCTTGAACACAAGGGCGGGAATCAGTCAAAATCTGGGTGGTGTTCTCAGATTCCAAGATACAGGAGCTCCAATGATTAACAGCGGAACCAAAGGCGAGTGCTTCAATCTCGCAAGTAAGCCACTTTAGTTGGTGAGGTTTCAACTTAGCAGAGTAATATCCACCAAGAAGAGTTTTACCAGCACGAAGATCAAAGAAACCTGGTGCATTTAAAAAAAATGGCCGCCATGATGGACGCCATCTTGTCTGGAGTCTCTGCGGCCACTTTTTTTTCTTGTTAACAAGTGAAAAAAATTAGAGGAGACCTTAAGGAAGAAAATTAGTGGGGTGAAGTTAAGTCCTGGGGGGGGGGGTGCAGAGGTTGACCAATATCTCCTGGACTAATAGTTAATAGTCTGGTCGTTGAATCATTGAACCTATAGAACAAATTGGTAATAATCTGTTTTTGCTATCATTGTGTCGGGCAGAATCTGGGGGGAAAATATCCAAAATCCCATAACATCCGCTTTGTGGAAAAATTTATAGAGCCATTTGAAATAGGGTCATATTTTTGGCTTTATTGTCAAAATTTCCGTTCCTAATGGAATATTCACTTAAATGACATTTATATTTAAGTTTTAGATATGGCAGAAACATGCAACAAAAACAAATTAATAGTATTGTCATGACTGACATAATTATGTCATCTCGTGTACCATTCGATTGTCAAAATCCAAAATGTCGGACAAAATGGCGCAAATTTCGCTAAAGTTCACCAAATTGTTTCCATTTAGACGAAATTTATTCGCGTGAATAGCTATTTGCCCCACCGTAAATGATGTCCAATAATAATTCGATAATAGTGAGCTATATACCGAGGATTTTCTCTTCGGTATCCAAAAATGTCTGTCGAAAGTTAAAAATTTAAGTATTCTCATTTATTTCTATCTAAATCTTCTCATATCGATTATAATTTATAGCCTATAGTCCTATATGTCACTAGATGACTGTCAAAATCAATTAGACTTACAAATACATTAAATGAATGTCCAAAACCAATTAACGAGTGATAAAGCTTAAAACCAGGCAACGGGCGTCTCAAACCACCATCATATAATATTATGCTAAAACCAACCGACGAGTGTCACTGTCCATATATAACTAGCGTTCCAAATCAGCCAGCTTGTGTCCCAAACCACCTAATAAGTATCCCAACCAACTCAACTAGAGTCCCATAACTATCTAAATCGTGTCCAAACCCACCAATGTGTGTTCCAAACCACCCAACAATTGCCAGATATATGCCACCATGCACGGATTGTCCAAAATAATACATGTATGTGATGTTACAAACAGGGATGTGGCTAGAGGGGGGTGTGGCTAGAGGGGGTGTGGGGGGTGTCTCACCCCCCCCCCCCAACTTTGGCAACATTTTCAACAGTTGGAAATTTCATACCTTCCAAAACATTAGTTGGAATGGTCATCAGTTGGAAATGTTCCAACCTTAGGGGGGTGACAGGTTGGAAATTTCCAACATTTAAGCTTGTGTCCTGGTCCTCCCCCGTGGCTAGTCAAAACAGCTACTAAATTTAAGAAAACAATATTGTCATACATTTGGTCAACATTGTCATTGGAATTGTCATCATTTGGAAATTTTCCAACCTAAGTGGGGGGTGTCAGGTTTGAAATTTCCAACTCTAAGAAGACTAGGGGCTAGTCTAGATGCTAGGATTTTGCGATTTTCTTGTTCAGATTTCAAAATTTTCGAACACCATGGTCGGCCCGGTGTGTCACTGTCCCTCCCCGTGACCAATACAAAACTGCTAATTAGTTTAACAAAACAATAGTTTAGTACATTCGGTCAAACTTGTGGCGTCACGTAGAGGAACTGTAGCTCTCTTATCGAACTATTTTAGTAAATATTCGAGAACACGTTTTTAGTACGAACATTTAATGCAAAAGACAAACGCATGGAAGAGGAAAGATAACTCTACTCGTACATGATAATTAACGAACTCAAGAGAGTGGCGCAGTCTCTTCTCTCCTTGTGAAATAAAGAACATACCGGTAAAAAGAATGTTAAGGTAATAAAGCAAAAATACAAAATTCCATGGAATTTGAGATAAAATGCAGAGCAGAATTGGAATGAAGGGAAAATTGCTGAGTTAGATTTACTTTACACATCCTCGGAGGTATCCCAAACACCGGATAAGAGCCAATTAGGTTTTCTAGAAGGTCGTTCAGAACGCCTGGTGGGCTTTGAACACGGGCTACCACCGGGGTTGGCCTGATTTGAGAAATCGCAATCATGAGAGGGTTGCATGTGGAATCAGGGAGCTAAATGTGTTCTAGAGTCGGGGAGCGAGTACACCGTGGAACCCTAAAGGTGAAGGTAACTGAAGAATGACCTTCACCTGATACATGCGACACGTTGTTAAAGGATGACATCGCGTTTATTTGATTTGTACATAATATCTAAATAATTTAAACTGGTGAATGAATGGGGGAATGGATTTTTGTGAGCGGGAAATTTATTTAACTAGCTGCTGTAGTTCTGGATTTTTCCAGATCAAATTTGGCTGTGGGATAACCCCGTCGTACACTTGGGGATTTATTTTTAAAAGTAAACACATGACCTATGATTTTTCTTGCATTTTCGTGATCAACTGGTGTCAATCTAGCTGGGTAAACATCACTGGTATGGCCTGCAGGCTTCAATTCAGTGAATTTGGCGGAAACGTTAACACTGTCGCCTATGGGAAACCATTTAGTTCAGTGATTCCATGTTTGGTGTAGGAAGGGTCTGCTGTGTGTGAGATTCATCATCTGAATCTGAATCTTGTGGATTGAGCAAGCTGTGTGAATCATTGGGTAATTGGCCTGAGTCATGTGTGTCAGATGGTGTTTGTTCTGATTCTGATTCTGCGTCTGAGGTGTTTGATGCAAAGGGATCAGTTTCCTTGCCGTAATCTGATGTGGATGACACCATGTTAGGGGAGCGGATAATTTCAGAAGGCTTGACGGGATATGTCTTGGATCTGAACTGTTGGCCAGCAAATTTCTGAATGTGTACATAGCTCTCATCAGATGAGGTGACAATGTATTGGGGGCGAGCATGATGTTTATCGCCTTCAGACTTGAGAAAGACAAGATCACCAGGTGAGAACTTCTGATGAAGGAAACATCCATGGGGTACTTTAGAGCGGGCGCTGGATTCGTGGTTTCTGGTGCGGAGATCAAACTGTTTGGAAGCCATGTCCTTGTCAGAGAAGTTCAACTGTTGGCCAGAGATGCCATCCCTCTGATAAAGAATCTCCTTAGCACTGAGCCCACGATTACGTATACGTGAGTTAAGGATACTGACAGCTTCAGCAAGATGAGTGGTTGACACTGGGTCTCCTGCCGGAGAGAGTCGCTTCAACTCACACTGGAGCTCTTGGATGGCCTTCTCTGCGACAGGCTTCGTGTTACAATTCTTGAGACGGCCAATCTCAATACGAATGCTACGAGCCTCCATGGTAGGATAATTGCAAAGACTTTGGAAAGCAGGAGCACCGTCTGTGCGAATAGAACAACCCTGAGGTGATTTAAGATCAGCAATGACTTCGAAAATACCATCACGCAAGGTCGAAGACCGCTCGTCAGCAATTAGGCGAGCAAATGTAAAGGAAGAGAAAGTATCCCGGACGACAAGTATCTTCTGTCTTGCTCGACACATTATGTCGCAGGCGAACTCCAATCCAGGACCAGAGCATGGAGGTGATGATGTGAACACTGGAAGGGTGGGAGGATGTGTACTGATGGCAGTACACTGAGCACAGGACTTAGTGACAGAATCAATAACTTGGTCAATACTAAGTGCAAAAAAATATCTCTGAAATAATTTCTTGAGCTGACAGGCAGTTGGGTGTTGTAGGCGGATATGTAAAGCTGTCAGCAGGCCAGATAGAATATGGTTTGGGACAACTATAGTGTTGAAAGCATGTTGAAATGGTGTAGTATTCTTGACTATCAGCAGGCCACCACTAATGGTGCAAACTTTCATGTATTTCTTGGCATCACGAACACCTCTAGCCTTTTTGGGAGGTCGAGTGCCCTGAGAGAGGTGCGAATAAACTCGACGCAAGGTAGGACAAGTTTGTTGGGCAGCTTGCCAAGAAGTAGCATTGAGAAACGGCATGGGGGCTGATCTGGAAAGAATATCTTCAACACTGATAGATCTGATGGTTGAATCTTCGTTTTGTGACACAAACTGACAAAGTTGACAACTACTAGATGGACACTGGGCAGAATTACGACTGAGAAAGTCAGTCAGGAGATTGTTAGAACCAGAAATATGCTTGAGAATGACTTTATACCGACTTAGGGTGGATAGGAAGAAAGAAATGCGGGCACTAGTGGAGAATTCACCTCTAGACAATTTTGAGAAAGCTTGAACACAAGGGCGGGAATCAGTCAAAATCTGGGTGGTGTTCTCAGATTCCAAGATACAGGAGCTCCAATGATTAACAGCGGAACCAAAGGCGAGTGCTTCAATCTCGCAAGTAAGCCACTTTAGTTGGTGAGGTTTCAACTTAGCAGAGTAATATCCACCAAGAAGAGTTTTACCAGCACGAAGATCAAAGAAACCTGGTGCATTTAAAAAAAATGGCCGCCATGATGGACGCCATCTTGTCTGGAGTCTCTGCGGCCACTTTTTTTTCTTGTTAACAAGTGAAAAAAATTAGAGGAGACCTTAAGGAAGAAAATTAGTGGGGTGAAGTTAAGTCCTGGGGGGGGTGCAGAGATTGATCAATATCTCCTGGACTAATAGTTAATAGTCTGGTCGTTGAATCATTGAACCTATAGAACAAATTGGTAATAATCTGTTTTTGCTATCATTGTGTCGGGCAGAATCTGGGGGGAAAATATCCAAAATCCCATAACATCCGCTTTGTGGAAAAATTTATAGAGCCATTTGAAATAGGGTCATATTTTTGGCTTTATTGTCAAAATTTCCGTTCCTAATGGAATATTCACTTAAATGACATTTATATTTAAGTTTTAGATATGGCAGAAACATGCAACAAAAACAAATTAATAGTATTGTCATGACTGACATAATTATGTCATCTCGTGTACCATTCGATTGTCAAAATCCAAAATGTCGGACAAAATGGCGCAAATTTCGCTAAAGTTCACCAAATTGTTTCCATTTAGACGAAATTTATTCGCGTGAATAGCTATTTGCCCCACCGTAAATGATGTCCAATAATAATTCGATAATAGTGAGCTATATACCGAGGATTTTCTCTTCGGTATCCAAAAATGTCTGTCGAAAGTTAAAAATTTAAGTATTCTCATTTATTTCTATCTAAATCTTCTCATATCGATTATAATTTATAGCCTATAGTCCTATATGTCACTAGATGACTGTCAAAATCAATTAGACTTACAAATACATTAAATGAATGTCCAAAACCAATTAACGAGTGATAAAGCTTAAAACCAGGCAACGGGCGTCTCAAACCACCATCATATAATATTATGCTAAAACCAACCGACGAGTGTCACTGTCCATATATAACTAGCGTTCCAAATCAGCCAGCTTGTGTCCCAAACCACCTAATAAGTATCCCAACCAACTCAACTAGAGTCCCATAACTATCTAAATCGTGTCCAAACCCACCAATGTGTGTTCCAAACCACCCAACAATTGCCAGATATATGCCACCATGCACGGATTGTCCAAAATAATACATGTATGTGATGTTACAAACAGGGATGTGGCTAGAGGGGGGTGTGGCTAGAGGGGGTGTGGGGTGTCTCACCCCCCCCCCCCCCCCCAACTTTGGCAACATTTTCAACAGTTGGAAATTTCATACCTTCCAAAACATTAGTTGGAATGGTCATCAGTTGGAAATTTTCCAACCTTAGGGGGGTGACAGGTTGGAAGTTTCCAACATTTAAGCTTGTGTCCTGGTCCTCCCCCGTGGCTAGTCAAAACTGCTACTAAATTTAAGAAATCAATATTGTCATACATTTGGTCAACATTGTCATTGGAATTGTCATCATTTGGAAATTTTCCAACCTAAGTGGGGGGTGTCAGGTTTGAAATTTCCAACTCTAAGAAGACTAGGGGCTAGGATTTTGCGATTTTCTTGTTCAGATTTCAAAATTTTCGAACACCATGGTCGGCCCGGTGTGTCACTGTCCCTCCCCGTGACCAATACAAAACTGCTAATTAGTTTAACAAAACAATAGTTTAGTACATTCGGTCAAACTTGTGGCGTCACGTAGAGGAACTGTAGCTCTCTTATCGAACTATTTTAGTAAATATTCGAGAACACGTTTTTAGTACGAACATTTAATGCAAAAGACAAACGCATGGAAGAGGAAAGATAACTCTACTCGTACATGATAATTAACGAACTCAAGAGAGTTGCGCAGTCTCTTCTCTCCTTGTAAAATAAAGAACATACCGGTAAAAAGAATGTTAAGGTAATAAAGCAAAAATACAAAATTCCATGGAATTTGAGATAAAATGCAGAGCAGAATTGGAATGAAGGGAAAATTGCTGAGTTAGATTTACTTTACACATCCTCGGAGGTATCCCAAACACCGGATAAGAGCCAATTAGGTTTTCTAGAAGGTCGTTCAGAACGCCTGGTGGGCTTTGAACACGGGCTACCACCGGGGTTGGCCTGATTTGAGAAATCGCAATCATGAGAGGGTTGCATGTGGAATCAGGGAGCTAAATGTGTTCTAGAGTCGGGGAGCGAGTACACCGTGGAAACCTAAAGGTGAAGGTAACTGAAGAATGACCTTCACCTTATACATGCGACACGTTGTTAAAGGATGACATCGCGTTTATTTGATTTGTACATAATATCTAAATAATTTAAACTGGTGAATGAATGGGGGAATGGATTTTTGTGAGCGGGAAATTTATTTAACTAGCTGCTGTAGTTCTGGATTTTTCCAGATCAAATTTGGCTGTGGGATAACCCCGTCGTACACTTGGGGATTTATTTTTAAAAGTAAACACATGACCTATGATTTTTCTTGCATTTTCGTGATCAACTGGTGTCAATCTAGCTGGGTAAACATCACTGGTATGGCCTGCAGGCTTCAATTCAGTGAATTTGGCGGAAACGTTAACACTGTCGCCTATGGGAAACCATTTAGTTCAGTGATTCCATGTTTGGTGTAGGAAGGGTCTGCTGTGTGTGAGATTCATCATCTGAATCTGAATCTTGTGGATTGAGCAAGCTGTGTGAATCATTGGGTAATTGGCCTGAGTCATGTGTGTCAGATGGTGTTTGTTCTGATTCTGATTCTGCGTCTGAGGTGTTTGATGCAAAGGGATCAGTTTCCTTGCCGTAATCTGATGTGGATGACACCATGTTAGGGGAGCGGATAATTTCAGAAGGCTTGACGGGATATGTCTTGGATCTGAACTGTTGGCCAGCAAATTTCTGAATGTGTACATAGCTCTCATCAGATGAGGTGACAATGTATTGGGGGCGAGCATGATGTTTATCGCCTTCAGACTTGAGGAAGACAAGATCACCAGGTGAGAACTTCTGATGAAGGAAACATCCATGGGGTACTTTAGAGCGGGCGCTGGATTCGTGGTTTCTGGTGCGGAGATCAAACTGTTTGGAAGCCATGTCCTTGTCAGAGAAGTTCAACTGTTGGCCAGAGATGCCATCCCTCTGATAAAGAATCTCCTTAGCACTGAGCCCACGATTACGTATACGTGAGTTAAGGATACTGACAGCTTCAGCAAGATGAGTGGTTGACACTGGGTCTCCTGCCGGAGAGAGTCGCTTCAACTCACACTGGAGCTCTTGGATGGCCTTCTCTGCGACAGGCTTCGTGTTACAATTCTTGAGACGGCCAATCTCAATACGAATGCTACGAACCTCCATGGTAGGATAATTGCAAAGACTTTGGAAAGCAGGAGCACCGTCTGTGCGAATAGAACAACCCTGAGGTGATTTAAGATCAGCAATGACTTCGAAAATACCATCACGCAAGGTCGAAGACCGCTCGTCAGCAATTAGGCGAGCAAATGTAAAGGAAGAGAAAGTATCCCGGACGACAAGTATCTTCTGTCTTGCTCGACACATTATGTCGCAGGCGAACTCCAATCCAGGACCAGAGCATGGAGGTGATGATGTGAACACTGGAAGGGTGGGAGAAAGTTTACTGATGGCAGTACACTGAGCACAGGACTTAGTGACAGAATCAATAACTTGGTCAATACTAAGTGCAAAAAAATATCTCTGAAATAATTTCATGAGCTGACAGGCAGTTGGGTGTTGTAGGCGGATATGTAAAGCTGTCAGCAGGCCAGATAGAATATGGTTTGGGACAACTATAGTGTTGAAAGCATGTTGAAATGGTGTAGTATTCTTGACTATCAGCAGGCCACCACTAATGGTGCAAACTTTCATGTATTTCTTGGCATCACGAACACCTCTAGCCTTTTTGGGAGGTCGAGTGCCCTGAGAGAGGTGCGAATAAACTCGACGCAAGGTAGGACAAGTTTGTTGGGCAGCTTGCCAAGAAGTAGCATTGAGAAACGGCATGGGGGCTGATCTGGAAAGAATATCTTCAACACTGATAGATCTGATGGTTGAATCTTCGTTTTGTGACACAAAATGACAAAGTTGACAACAACCAGATGGACACTGGGCAGAATTACGACTGAGAAAGTCAGTCAGGAGATTGTTAGAACCAGAAATATGCTTGAGAATGACTTTATACCGACTTAGGGTGGATAGGAAGAAAGAAATGCGGGCACTAGTGGAGAATTCACCTCTAGACAATTTTGAGAAAGCTTGAACACAAGGGCGGGAATCAGTCAAAATCTGGGTGGTGTTCTCAGATTCCAAGATACAGGAGCTCCAATGATTAACAGCGGAACCAAAGGCGAGTGCTTCAATCTCGCAAGTAAGCCACTTTAGTTGGTGAGGTTTCAACTTAGCAGAGTAATATCCACCAAGAAGAGTTTTACCAGCACGAAGATCAAAGAAACCTGGTGCATTTAAAAAAAATGGCCGCCATGATGGACGCCATCTTGTCTGGAGTCTCTGCGGCCACTTTTTTTTCTTGTTAACAAGTGAAAAAAATTAGAGGAGACCTTAAGGAAGAAAATTAGTGGGGTGAAGTTAAGTCCTGGGGGGGGGGTGCAGAGGTTGACCAATATCTCCTGGACTAATAGTTAATAGTCTGGTCGTTGAATCATTGAACCTATAGAACAAATTGGTAATAATCTGTTTTTGCTATCATTGTGTCGGGCAGAATCTGGGGGGAAAATATCCAAAATCCCATAACATCCGCTTTGTGGAAAAATTTATAGAGCCATTTGAAATAGGGTCATATTTTTGGCTTTATTGTCAAAATTTCCGTTCCTAATGGAATATTCACTTAAATGACATTTATATTTAAGTTTTAGATATGGCAGAAACATGCAACAAAAACAAATTAATAGTATTGTCATGACTGACATAATTATGTCATCTCGTGTACCATTCGATTGTCAAAATCCAAAATGTCGGACAAAATGGCGCAAATTTCGCTAAAGTTTACCAAATTGTTTCCATTTAGACGAAATTTATTCGCGTGAATAGCTATTTGCCCCACCGTAAATGATGTCCAATAATAATTCGATAATAGTAAGCTATATACCGAGGATTTTCTCTTCGGTATCCAAAAATGTCTGTCGAAAGTTAAAAATTTAAGTATTCTCATTTATTTCTATCTAAATCTTCTCATATCGATTATAATTTATAGCCTATAGTCCTATATGTCACTAGATGACTGTCAAAATCAATTAGACTTACAAATACATTAAATGAATGTCCAAAACCAATTAACGAGTGATAAAGCTTAAAACCAGGCAACGGGCGTCTCAAACCACCATCATATAATATTATGCTAAAACCAACCGACGAGTGTCACTGTCCATATATAACTAGCGTTCCAAATCAGCCAGCTTGTGTCCCAAACCACCTAATAAGTATCCCAACCAACTCAACTAGAGTCCCATAACTATCTAAATCGTGTCCAAACCCACCAATGTGTGTTCCAAACCACCCAACAATTGCCAGATATATGCCACCATGCACGGATTGTCCAAAATAATACATGTATGTGATGTTACAAACAGGGATGTGGCTAGAGGGGGGTGTGGCTAGAGGGGGTGTGGGGGTGTCTCACCCCCCCCCCCCAACTTTGGCAACATTTTCAACAGTTGGAAATTTCATACCTTCCAAAACATTAGTTGGAATGGTCATCAGTTGGAAATTTTCCAACCTTAGGGGGGTGACAGGTTGGAAATTTCCAACATTTAAGCTTGTGTCCTGGTCCTCCCCCGTGGCTAGTCAAAACTGCTACTAAATTTAAGAAAACAATATTGTCATACATTTGGTCAACATTGTCATTGGAATTGTCATCATTTGGAAATTTTCCAACCTAAGTGGGGGGTGTCAGGTTTGAAATTTCCAACTCTAAGAAGACTAGGGGCTAGTCTAGATGCTAGGATTTTGCGATTTTCTTGTTCAGATTTCAAAATTTTCGAACACCATGGTCGGCCCGGTGTGTCACTGTCCCTCCCCGTGACCAATACAAAACTGCTAATTAGTTTAACAAAACAATAGTTTAGTACATTCGGTCAAACTTGTGGCGTCACGTAGAGGAACTGTAGCTCTCTTATCGAACTATTTTAGTAAATATTCGAGAACACGTTTTTAGTACGAACATTTAATGCAAAAGACAAATGCATGGAAGAGGCAAGATAACTCTACTCGTACATGATAATTAACGAACTCAAGAGAGTGGCGCAGTCGGAATCAGGGAGCTAAATGTGTTCTAGAGTCGGGGAGCGAGTACACCGTGGAACCCTAAAGGTGAAGGTAACTGAAGAATGACCTTCACCTGATACATGCGACACGTTGTTAAAGGATGACATCGCGTTTATTTGATTTGTACATAATATCTAAATAATTTAAACTGGTGAATGAATGGGGGAATGGATTTTTGTGAGCGGGAAATTTATTTAACTAGCTGCTGTAGTTCGGGATTTTTCCAGATCAAATTTGGCTGTGTGATAGCCCCGTCGTACACTTGGGGATTTATTTTTAAAAGTAAACACATGACCTATGATTTTTCTTGCATTTTCGTGATCAACTGGTGTCAATCTAGCTGGGTAAACATCACTGGTATGGCCTGCAGGCTTCAATTCAGTGAATTTGGCGGAAACGTTAACACTGTCGCCTATGGGAAACCATTTAGTTCAGTGATTCCAGTCTCTTCTCTCCTTGTAAAATAAAGAACATACCGGTAAAAAGAATGTTAAGGTAATAAAGCAAAAATACAAAATTCCATGGAATTTGAGATAAAATGCAGAGCAGAATTGGAATGAAGGGAAAATTGCTGAGTTAGATTTACTTTACACATCCTCGGAGGTATCCCAAACACCGGATAAGAGCCAATTAGGTTTTCTAGAAGGTCGTTCAGAACGCCTGGTGGGCTTTGAACACGGGCTACCACCGGGGTTGGCCTGATTTGAGAAATCGCAATCATGAGAGGGTTGCATGTTTGGTGTAGGAAGGGTCTGCTGTGTGTGAGATTCATCATCTGAATCTGAATCTTGTGGATTGAGCAAGCTGTGTGAATCATTGGGTAATTGGCCTGAGTCATGTGTGTCAGATGGTGTTTGTTCTGATTCTGATTCTGCGTCTGAGGTGTTTGATGCAAAGGGATCAGTTTCCTTGCCGTAATCTGATGTGGATGACACCATGTTAGGGGAGCGGATAATTTCAGAAGGCTTGACGGGATATGTCTTGGATCTGAACTGTTGGCCAGCAAATTTCTGAATGTGTACATAGCTCTCATCAGATGAGGTGACAATGTATTGGGGGCGAGCATGATGTTTATCGCCTTCAGACTTGAGGAAGACAAGATCACCAGGTGAGAACTTCTGATGAAGGAAACATCCATGGGGTACTTTAGAGCGGGCGCTGGATTCGTGGTTTCTGGTGCGGAGATCAAACTGTTTGGAAGCCATGTCCTTGTCAGAGAAGTTCAACTGTTGGCCAGAGATGCCATCCCTCTGATAAAGAATCTCCTTAGCACTGAGCCCACGATTACGTATACGTGAGTTAAGGATACTGACAGCTTCAGCAAGATGAGTGGTTGACACTGGGTCTCCTGTCGGAGAGAGTCGCTTCAACTCACACTGGAGCTCTTGGATGGCCTTCTCTGCGACAGGCTTCTTGTTACAATTCTTGAGACGGCCAATCTCAATACGAATGCTACGAGCCTCCATGGTAGGATAATTGCAAAGACTTTGGAAAGCAGGAGCACCGTCTGTGCGAATAGAACAACCCTGAGGTGATTTAAGATCAGCAATGACTTCGAAAATACCATCACGCAAGGTCGAAGACCGCTCGTCAGCAATTAGGCGAGCAAATGCAAAGGAAGAGAAAGTATCCCGGACGACAAGTATCTTCTGTCTTGCTCGACACATTATGTCGCAGGCGAACTCCAATCCAGGACCAGAGCATGGAGGTGATGATGTGAACACTGGAAGGTGGGAGAAAGTTTACTGATGGCAGTACACTGAGCACAGGACTTAGTGACAGAATCAATAACTTGGTCAATACTAAGTGCAAAAAAATATCTCTGAAATAATTTCATGAGCTGACAGGCAGTTGGGTGTTGTAGGCGGATATGTAAAGCTGTCAGCAGGCCAGATAGAATATGGTTTGGGACAACTATAGTGTTGAAAGCATGTTGAAATGGTGTAGTATTCTTGACTATCAGCAGGCCACCACTAATGGTGCAAACTTTCATGTATTTCTTGGCATCACGAACACCTCTAGCCTTTTTGGGAGGTCGAGTGCCCTGAGAGAGGTGCGAATAAACTCGACGCAAGGTAGGACAAGTTTGTTGGGCAGCTTGCCAAGAAGTAGCATTGAGAAACGGCATGGGGGCTGATCTGGAAAGAATATCTTCAACACTGATAGATCTGATGGTTGAATCTTCGTTTTGTGACACAAAATGACAAAGTTGACAACAACCAGATGGACACTGGGCAGAATTACGACTGAGAAAGTCAGTCAGGAGATTGTTAGAACCAGAAATATGCTTGAGAATGACTTTATACCGACTTAGGGTGGATAGGAAGAAAGAAATGCGGGCACTAGTGGAGAATTCACCTCTAGACAATTTTGAGAAAGCTTGAACACAAGGGCGGGAATCAGTCAAAATCTGGGTGGTGTTCTCAGATTCCAAGATACAGGAGCTCCAATGATTAACAGCGGAACCAAAGGCGAGTGCTTCAATCTCGCAAGTAAGCCACTTTAGTTGGTGAGGTTTCAACTTAGCAGAGTAATATCCACCAAGAAGAGTTTTACCAGCACGAAGATCAAAGAAACCTGGTGCATTTAAAAAAAATGGCCGCCATGATGGACGCCATCTTGTCTGGAGTCTCTGCGGCCACTTTTTTTTCTTGTTAACAAGTGAAAAAAATTAGAGGAGACCTTAAGGAAGAAAATTAGTGGGGTGAAGTTAAGTCCTGGGGGGGGGGGTGCAGAGGTTGACCAATATCTCCTGGACTAATAGTTAATAGTCTGGTCGTTGAATCATTGAACCTATAGAACAAATTGGTAATAATCTGTTTTTGCTATCATTGTGTCGGGCAGAATCTGGGGGGAAAATATCCAAAATCCCATAACATCCGCTTTGTGGAAAAATTTATAGAGCCATTTGAAATAGGGTCATATTTTTGGCTTTATTGTCAAAATTTCCGTTCCTAATGGAATATTCACTTAAATGACATTTATATTTAAGTTTTAGATATGGCAGAAACATGCAACAAAAACAAATTAATAGTATTGTCATGACTGACATAATTATGTCATCTCGTGTACCATTCGATTGTCAAAATCCAAAATGTCGGACAAAATGGCGCAAATTTCGCTAAAGTTTACCAAATTGTTTCCATTTAGACGAAATTTATTCGCGTGAATAGCTATTTGCCCCACCGTAAATGATGTCCAATAATAATTCGATAATAGTGAGCTATATACCGAGGATTTTCTCTTCGGTATCCAAAAATGTCTGTCGAAAGTTAAAAATTTAAGTATTCTCATTTATTTCTATCTAAATCTTCTCATATCGATTATAATTTATAGCCTATAGTCCTATATGTCACTAGATGACTGTCAAAATCAATTAGACTTACAAATACATTAAATGAATGTCCAAAACCAATTAACGAGTGATAAAGCTTAAAACCAGGCAACGGGCGTCTCAAACCACCATCATATAATATTATGCTAAAACCAACCGACGAGTGTCACTGTCCATATATAACTAGCGTTCCAAATCAGCCAGCTTGTGTCCCAAACCACCTAATAAGTATCCCAACCAACTCAACTAGAGTCCCATAACTATCTAAATCGTGTCCAAACCCACCAATGTGTGTTCCAAACCACCCAACAATTGCCAGATATATGCCACCATGCACGGATTGTCCAAAATAATACATGTATGTGATGTTACAAACAGGGATGTGGCTAGAGGGGGGTGTGGCTAGAGGGGGTGTGGGGGTGTCTCACCCCCCCCCCCCAACTTTGGCAACATTTTCAACAGTTGGAAATTTCATACCTTCCAAAACATTAGTTGGAATGGTCATCAGTTGGAAATTTTCCAACCTTAGGGGGGTGACAGGTTGGAAATTTCCAACATTTAAGCTTGTGTCCTGGTCCTCCCCCGTGGCTAGTCAAAACTGCTACTAAATTTAAGAAAACAATATTGTCATACATTTGGTCAACATTGTCATTGGAATTGTCATCATTTGGAAATTTTCCAACCTAAGTGGGGGGTGTCAGGTTTGAAATTTCCAACTCTAAGAAGACTAGGGGCTAGTCTAGATGCTAGGATTTTGCGATTTTCTTGTTCAGATTTCAAAATTTTCGAACACCATGGTCGGCCCGGTGTGTCACTGTCCCTCCCCGTGACCAATACAAAACTGCTAATTAGTTTAACAAAACAATAGTTTAGTACATTCGGTCAAACTTGTGGCGTCACGTAGAGGAACTGTAGCTCTCTTATCGAACTATTTTAGTAAATATTCGAGAACACGTTTTTAGTACGAACATTTAATGCAAAAGACAAATGCATGGAAGAGGCAAGATAACTCTACTCGTACATGATAATTAACGAACTCAAGAGAGTGGCGCAGTCGGAATCAGGGAGCTAAATGTGTTCTAGAGTCGGGGAGCGAGTACACCGTGGAACCCTAAAGGTGAAGGTAACTGAAGAATGACCTTCACCTGATACATGCGACACGTTGTTAAAGGATGACATCGCGTTTATTTGATTTGTACATAATATCTAAATAATTTAAACTGGTGAATGAATGGGGGAATGGATTTTTGTGAGCGGGAAATTTATTTAACTAGCTGCTGTAGTTCGGGATTTTTCCAGATCAAATTTGGCTGTGTGATAGCCCCGTCGTACACTTGGGGATTTATTTTTAAAAGTAAACACATGACCTATGATTTTTCTTGCATTTTCGTGATCAACTGGTGTCAATCTAGCTGGGTAAACATCACTGGTATGGCCTGCAGGCTTCAATTCAGTGAATTTGGCGGAAACGTTAACACTGTCGCCTATGGGAAACCATTTAGTTCAGTGATTCCAGTCTCTTCTCTCCTTGTAAAATAAAGAACATACCGGTAAAAAGAATGTTAAGGTAATAAAGCAAAAATACAAAATTCCATGGAATTTGAGATAAAATGCAGAGCAGAATTGGAATGAAGGGAAAATTGCTGAGTTAGATTTACTTTACACATCCTCGGAGGTATCCCAAACACCGGATAAGAGCCAATTAGGTTTTCTAGAAGGTCGTTCAGAACGCCTGGTGGGCTTTGAACACGGGCTACCACCGGGGTTGGCCTGATTTGAGAAATCGCAATCATGAGAGGGTTGCATGTTTGGTGTAGGAAGGGTCTGCTGTGTGTGAGATTCATCATCTGAATCTGAATCTTGTGGATTGAGCAAGCTGTGTGAATCATTGGGTAATTGGCCTGAGTCATGTGTGTCAGATGGTGTTTGTTCTGATTCTGATTCTGCGTCTGAGGTGTTTGATGCAAAGGGATCAGTTTCCTTGCCGTAATCTGATGTGGATGACACCATGTTAGGGGAGCGGATAATTTCAGAAGGCTTGACGGGATATGTCTTGGATCTGAACTGTTGGCCAGCAAATTTCTGAATGTGTACATAGCTCTCATCAGATGAGGTGACAATGTATTGGGGGCGAGCATGATGTTTATCGCCTTCAGACTTGAGGAAGACAAGATCACCAGGTGAGAACTTCTGATGAAGGAAACATCCATGGGGTACTTTAGAGCGGGCGCTGGATTCGTGGTTTCTGGTGCGGAGATCAAACTGTTTGGAAGCCATGTCCTTGTCAGAGAAGTTCAACTGTTGGCCAGAGATGCCATCCCTCTGATAAAGAATCTCCTTAGCACTGAGCCCACGATTACGTATACGTGAGTTAAGGATACTGACAGCTTCAGCAAGATGAGTGGTTGACACTGGGTCTCCTGTCGGAGAGAGTCGCTTCAACTCACACTGGAGCTCTTGGATGGCCTTCTCTGCGACAGGCTTCTTGTTACAATTCTTGAGACGGCCAATCTCAATACGAATGCTACGAGCCTCCATGGTAGGATAATTGCAAAGACTTTGGAAAGCAGGAGCACCGTCTGTGCGAATAGAACAACCCTGAGGTGATTTAAGATCAGCAATGACTTCGAAAATACCATCACGCAAGGTCGAAGACCGCTCGTCAGCAATTAGGCGAGCAAATGCAAAGGAAGAGAAAGTATCCCGGACGACAAGTATCTTCTGTCTTGCTCGACACATTATGTCGCAGGCGAACTCCAATCCAGGACCAGAGCATGGAGGTGATGATGTGAACACTGGAAGGTGGGAGAAAGTTTACTGATGGCAGTACACTGAGCACAGGACTTAGTGACAGAATCAATAACTTGGTCAATACTAAGTGCAAAAAAATATCTCTGAAATAATTTCATGAGCTGACAGGCAGTTGGGTGTTGTAGGCGGATATGTAAAGCTGTCAGCAGGCCAGATAGAATATGGTTTGGGACAACTATAGTGTTGAAAGCATGTTGAAATGGTGTAGTATTCTTGACTATCAGCAGGCCACCACTAATGGTGCAAACTTTCATGTATTTCTTGGCATCACGAACACCTCTAGCCTTTTTGGGAGGTCGAGTGCCCTGAGAGAGGTGCGAATAAACTCGACGCAAGGTAGGACAAGTTTGTTGGGCAGCTTGCCAAGAAGTAGCATTGAGAAACGGCATGGGGGCTGATCTGGAAAGAATATCTTCAACACTGATAGATCTGATGGTTGAATCTTCGTTTTGTGACACAAAATGACAAAGTTGACAACAACCAGATGGACACTGGGCAGAATTACGACTGAGAAAGTCAGTCAGGAGATTGTTAGAACCAGAAATATGCTTGAGAATGACTTTATACCGACTTAGGGTGGATAGGAAGAAAGAAATGCGGGCACTAGTGGAGAATTCACCTCTAGACAATTTTGAGAAAGCTTGAACACAAGGGCGGGAATCAGTCAAAATCTGGGTGGTGTTCTCAGATTCCAAGATACAGGAGCTCCAATGATTAACAGCGGAACCAAAGGCGAGTGCTTCAATCTCGCAAGTAAGCCACTTTAGTTGGTGAGGTTTCAACTTAGCAGAGTAATATCCACCAAGAAGAGTTTTACCAGCACGAAGATCAAAGAAACCTGGTGCATTTAAAAAAAATGGCCGCCATGATGGACGCCATCTTGTCTGGAGTCTCTGCGGCCACTTTTTTTTCTTGTTAACAAGTGAAAAAAATTAGAGGAGACCTTAAGGAAGAAAATTAGTGGGGTGAAGTTAAGTCCTGGGGGGGGGGGTGCAGAGGTTGACCAATATCTCCTGGACTAATAGTTAATAGTCTGGTCGTTGAATCATTGAACCTATAGAACAAATTGGTAATAATCTGTTTTTGCTATCATTATGTCGGGCAGAATCTGGGGGGAAAATATCCAAAATCCCATAACATCCGCTTTGTGGAAAAATTTATAGAGCCATTTGAAATAGGGTCATATTTTTGGCTTTATTGTCAAAATTTCCGTTCCTAATGGAATATTCACTTAAATGACATTTATATTTAAGTTTTAGATATGGCAGAAACATGCAACAAAAACAAATTAATAGTATTGTCATGACTGACATAATTATGTCATCTCGTGTACCATTCGATTGTCAAAATCCAAAATGTCGGACAAAATGGCGCAAATTTCGCTAAAGTTTACCAAATTGTTTCCATTTAGACGAAATTTATTCGCGTGAATAGCTATTTGCCCCACCGTAAATGATGTCCAATAATAATTCGATAATAGTGAGCTATATACCGAGGATTTTCTCTTCGGTATCCAAAAATGTCTGTCGAAAGTTAAAAATTTAAGTATTCTCATTTATTTCTATCTAAATCTTCTCATATCGATTATAATTTATAGCCTATAGTCCTATATGTCACTAGATGACTGTCAAAATCAATTAGACTTACAAATACATTAAATGAATGTCCAAAACCAATTAACGAGTGATAAAGCTTAAAACCAGGCAACGGGCGTCTCAAACCACCATCATATAATATTATGCTAAAACCAACCGACGAGTGTCACTGTCCATATATAACTAGCGTTCCAAATCAGCCAGCTTGTGTCCCAAACCACCTAATAAGTATCCCAACCAACTCAACTAGAGTCCCATAACTATCTAAATCGTGTCCAAACCCACCAATGTGTGTTCCAAACCACCCAACAATTGCCAGATATATGCCACCATGCACGGATTGTCCAAAATAATACATGTATGTGATGTTACAAACAGGGATGTGGCTAGAGGGGGGTGTGGCTAGAGGGGGTGTGGGGGTGTCTCACCCCCCCCCCCCCCCAACTTTGGCAACATTTTCAACAGTTGGAAATTTCATACCTTCCAAAACATTAGTTGGAATGGTCATCAGTTGGAAATTTTCCAACCTTAGGGGGGTGACAGGTTGGAAATTTCCAACATTTAAGCTTGTGTCCTGGTCCT
The DNA here is from genome assembly GCA_032622095.1 of Siphonodentalium dalli. Lineage (NCBI taxonomy): Eukaryota > Metazoa > Mollusca > Scaphopoda > Gadilida > Siphonodentaliidae > Siphonodentalium > Siphonodentalium dalli. The sequence continues at coordinate 87,770,828 of CP136061.1, read as the reverse complement.
CCCCCGTGGCTAGTCAAAACTGCTACTAAATTTAAGAAAACAATATTGTCATACATTTGGTCAACATTGTCATTGGAATTGTCATCATTTGGAAATTTTCCAACCTAAGTGGGGGGTGTCAGGTTTGAAATTTCCAACTCTAAGAAGACTAGGGGCTAGTCTAGATGCTAGGATTTTGCGATTTTCTTGTTCAGATTTCAAAATTTTCGAACACCATGGTCGGCCCGGTGTGTCACTGTCCCTCCCCGTGACCAATACAAAACTGCTAATTAGTTTAACAAAACAATAGTTTAGTACATTCGGTCAAACTTGTGGCGTCACGTAGAGGAACTGTAGCTCTCTTATCGAACTATTTTAGTAAATATTCGAGAACACGTTTTTAGTACGAACATTTAATGCAAAAGACAAATGCATGGAAGAGGCAAGATAACTCTACTCGTACATGATAATTAACGAACTCAAGAGAGTGGCGCAGTCGGAATCAGGGAGCTAAATGTGTTCTAGAGTCGGGGAGCGAGTACACCGTGGAACCCTAAAGGTGAAGGTAACTGAAGAATGACCTTCACCTGATACATGCGACACGTTGTTAAAGGATGACATCGCGTTTATTTGATTTGTACATAATATCTAAATAATTTAAACTGGTGAATGAATGGGGGAATGGATTTTTGTGAGCGGGAAATTTATTTAACTAGCTGCTGTAGTTCGGGATTTTTCCAGATCAAATTTGGCTGTGTGATAGCCCCGTCGTACACTTGGGGATTTATTTTTAAAAGTAAACACATGACCTATGATTTTTCTTGCATTTTCGTGATCAACTGGTGTCAATCTAGCTGGGTAAACATCACTGGTATGGCCTGCAGGCTTCAATTCAGTGAATTTGGCGGAAACGTTAACACTGTCGCCTATGGGAAACCATTTAGTTCAGTGATTCCAGTCTCTTCTCTCCTTGTAAAATAAAGAACATACCGGTAAAAAGAATGTTAAGGTAATAAAGCAAAAATACAAAATTCCATGGAATTTGAGATAAAATGCAGAGCAGAATTGGAATGAAGGGAAAATTGCTGAGTTAGATTTACTTTACACATCCTCGGAGGTATCCCAAACACCGGATAAGAGCCAATTAGGTTTTCTAGAAGGTCGTTCAGAACGCCTGGTGGGCTTTGAACACGGGCTACCACCGGGGTTGGCCTGATTTGAGAAATCGCAATCATGAGAGGGTTGCATGTTTGGTGTAGGAAGGGTCTGCTGTGTGTGAGATTCATCATCTGAATCTGAATCTTGTGGATTGAGCAAGCTGTGTGAATCATTGGGTAATTGGCCTGAGTCATGTGTGTCAGATGGTGTTTGTTCTGATTCTGATTCTGCGTCTGAGGTGTTTGATGCAAAGGGATCAGTTTCCTTGCCGTAATCTGATGTGGATGACACCATGTTAGGGGAGCGGATAATTTCAGAAGGCTTGACGGGATATGTCTTGGATCTGAACTGTTGGCCAGCAAATTTCTGAATGTGTACATAGCTCTCATCAGATGAGGTGACAATGTATTGGGGGCGAGCATGATGTTTATCGCCTTCAGACTTGAGGAAGACAAGATCACCAGGTGAGAACTTCTGATGAAGGAAACATCCATGGGGTACTTTAGAGCGGGCGCTGGATTCGTGGTTTCTGGTGCGGAGATCAAACTGTTTGGAAGCCATGTCCTTGTCAGAGAAGTTCAACTGTTGGCCAGAGATGCCATCCCTCTGATAAAGAATCTCCTTAGCACTGAGCCCACGATTACGTATACGTGAGTTAAGGATACTGACAGCTTCAGCAAGATGAGTGGTTGACACTGGGTCTCCTGTCGGAGAGAGTCGCTTCAACTCACACTGGAGCTCTTGGATGGCCTTCTCTGCGACAGGCTTCTTGTTACAATTCTTGAGACGGCCAATCTCAATACGAATGCTACGAGCCTCCATGGTAGGATAATTGCAAAGACTTTGGAAAGCAGGAGCACCGTCTGTGCGAATAGAACAACCCTGAGGTGATTTAAGATCAGCAATGACTTCGAAAATACCATCACGCAAGGTCGAAGACCGCTCGTCAGCAATTAGGCGAGCAAATGCAAAGGAAGAGAAAGTATCCCGGACGACAAGTATCTTCTGTCTTGCTCGACACATTATGTCGCAGGCGAACTCCAATCCAGGACCAGAGCATGGAGGTGATGATGTGAACACTGGAAGGTGGGAGAAAGTTTACTGATGGCAGTACACTGAGCACAGGACTTAGTGACAGAATCAATAACTTGGTCAATACTAAGTGCAAAAAAATATCTCTGAAATAATTTCATGAGCTGACAGGCAGTTGGGTGTTGTAGGCGGATATGTAAAGCTGTCAGCAGGCCAGATAGAATATGGTTTGGGACAACTATAGTGTTGAAAGCATGTTGAAATGGTGTAGTATTCTTGACTATCAGCAGGCCACCACTAATGGTGCAAACTTTCATGTATTTCTTGGCATCACGAACACCTCTAGCCTTTTTGGGAGGTCGAGTGCCCTGAGAGAGGTGCGAATAAACTCGACGCAAGGTAGGACAAGTTTGTTGGGCAGCTTGCCAAGAAGTAGCATTGAGAAACGGCATGGGGGCTGATCTGGAAAGAATATCTTCAACACTGATAGATCTGATGGTTGAATCTTCGTTTTGTGACACAAAATGACAAAGTTGACAACAACCAGATGGACACTGGGCAGAATTACGACTGAGAAAGTCAGTCAGGAGATTGTTAGAACCAGAAATATGCTTGAGAATGACTTTATACCGACTTAGGGTGGATAGGAAGAAAGAAATGCGGGCACTAGTGGAGAATTCACCTCTAGACAATTTTGAGAAAGCTTGAACACAAGGGCGGGAATCAGTCAAAATCTGGGTGGTGTTCTCAGATTCCAAGATACAGGAGCTCCAATGATTAACAGCGGAACCAAAGGCGAGTGCTTCAATCTCGCAAGTAAGCCACTTTAGTTGGTGAGGTTTCAACTTAGCAGAGTAATATCCACCAAGAAGAGTTTTACCAGCACGAAGATCAAAGAAACCTGGTGCATTTAAAAAAAATGGCCGCCATGATGGACGCCATCTTGTCTGGAGTCTCTGCGGCCACTTTTTTTTCTTGTTAACAAGTGAAAAAAATTAGAGGAGACCTTAAGGAAGAAAATTAGTGGGGTGAAGTTAAGTCCTGGGGGGGGGGGTGCAGAGGTTGACCAATATCTCCTGGACTAATAGTTAATAGTCTGGTCGTTGAATCATTGAACCTATAGAACAAATTGGTAATAATCTGTTTTTGCTATCATTATGTCGGGCAGAATCTGGGGGGAAAATATCCAAAATCCCATAACATCCGCTTTGTGGAAAAATTTATAGAGCCATTTGAAATAGGGTCATATTTTTGGCTTTATTGTCAAAATTTCCGTTCCTAATGGAATATTCACTTAAATGACATTTATATTTAAGTTTTAGATATGGCAGAAACATGCAACAAAAACAAATTAATAGTATTGTCATGACTGACATAATTATGTCATCTCGTGTACCATTCGATTGTCAAAATCCAAAATGTCGGACAAAATGGCGCAAATTTCGCTAAAGTTTACCAAATTGTTTCCATTTAGACGAAATTTATTCGCGTGAATAGCTATTTGCCCCACCGTAAATGATGTCCAATAATAATTCGATAATAGTGAGCTATATACCGAGGATTTTCTCTTCGGTATCCAAAAATGTCTGTCGAAAGTTAAAAATTTAAGTATTCTCATTTATTTCTATCTAAATCTTCTCATATCGATTATAATTTATAGCCTATAGTCCTATATGTCACTAGATGACTGTCAAAATCAATTAGACTTACAAATACATTAAATGAATGTCCAAAACCAATTAACGAGTGATAAAGCTTAAAACCAGGCAACGGGCGTCTCAAACCACCATCATATAATATTATGCTAAAACCAACCGACGAGTGTCACTGTCCATATATAACTAGCGTTCCAAATCAGCCAGCTTGTGTCCCAAACCACCTAATAAGTATCCCAACCAACTCAACTAGAGTCCCATAACTATCTAAATCGTGTCCAAACCCACCAATGTGTGTTCCAAACCACCCAACAATTGCCAGATATATGCCACCATGCACGGATTGTCCAAAATAATACATGTATGTGATGTTACAAACAGGGATGTGGCTAGAGGGGGGTGTGGCTAGAGGGGGTGTGGGGGTGTCTCACCCCCCCCCCCCCCCAACTTTGGCAACATTTTCAACAGTTGGAAATTTCATACCTTCCAAAACATTAGTTGGAATGGTCATCAGTTGGAAATTTTCCAACCTTAGGGGGGTGACAGGTTGGAAATTTCCAACATTTAAGCTTGTGTCCTGGTCCTCCCCCGTGGCTAGTCAAAACTGCTACTAAATTTAAGAAAACAATATTGTCATACATTTGGTCAACATTGTCATTGGAATTGTCATCATTTGGAAATTTTCCAACCTAAGTGGGGGGTGTCAGGTTTGAAATTTCCAACTCTAAGAAGACTAGGGGCTAGTCTAGATGCTAGGATTTTGCGATTTTCTTGTTCAGATTTCAAAATTTTCGAACACCATGGTCGGCCCGGTGTGTCACTGTCCCTCCCCGTGACCAATACAAAACTGCTAATTAGTTTAACAAAACAATAGTTTAGTACATTCGGTCAAACTTGTGGCGTCACGTAGAGGAACTGTAGCTCTCTTATCGAACTATTTTAGTAAATATTCGAGAACACGTTTTTAGTACGAACATTTAATGCAAAAGACAAATGCATGGAAGAGGCAAGATAACTCTACTCGTACATGATAATTAACGAACTCAAGAGAGTGGCGCAGTCGGAATCAGGGAGCTAAATGTGTTCTAGAGTCGGGGAGCGAGTACACCGTGGAACCCTAAAGGTGAAGGTAACTGAAGAATGACCTTCACCTGATACATGCGACACGTTGTTAAAGGATGACATCGCGTTTATTTGATTTGTACATAATATCTAAATAATTTAAACTGGTGAATGAATGGGGGAATGGATTTTTGTGAGCGGGAAATTTATTTAACTAGCTGCTGTAGTTCGGGATTTTTCCAGATCAAATTTGGCTGTGTGATAGCCCCGTCGTACACTTGGGGATTTATTTTTAAAAGTAAACACATGACCTATGATTTTTCTTGCATTTTCGTGATCAACTGGTGTCAATCTAGCTGGGTAAACATCACTGGTATGGCCTGCAGGCTTCAATTCAGTGAATTTGGCGGAAACGTTAACACTGTCGCCTATGGGAAACCATTTAGTTCAGTGATTCCAGTCTCTTCTCTCCTTGTAAAATAAAGAACATACCGGTAAAAAGAATGTTAAGGTAATAAAGCAAAAATACAAAATTCCATGGAATTTGAGATAAAATGCAGAGCAGAATTGGAATGAAGGGAAAATTGCTGAGTTAGATTTACTTTACACATCCTCGGAGGTATCCCAAACACCGGATAAGAGCCAATTAGGTTTTCTAGAAGGTCGTTCAGAACGCCTGGTGGGCTTTGAACACGGGCTACCACCGGGGTTGGCCTGATTTGAGAAATCGCAATCATGAGAGGGTTGCATGTTTGGTGTAGGAAGGGTCTGCTGTGTGTGAGATTCATCATCTGAATCTGAATCTTGTGGATTGAGCAAGCTGTGTGAATCATTGGGTAATTGGCCTGAGTCATGTGTGTCAGATGGTGTTTGTTCTGATTCTGATTCTGCGTCTGAGGTGTTTGATGCAAAGGGATCAGTTTCCTTGCCGTAATCTGATGTGGATGACACCATGTTAGGGGAGCGGATAATTTCAGAAGGCTTGACGGGATATGTCTTGGATCTGAACTGTTGGCCAGCAAATTTCTGAATGTGTACATAGCTCTCATCAGATGAGGTGACAATGTATTGGGGGCGAGCATGATGTTTATCGCCTTCAGACTTGAGGAAGACAAGATCACCAGGTGAGAACTTCTGATGAAGGAAACATCCATGGGGTACTTTAGAGCGGGCGCTGGATTCGTGGTTTCTGGTGCGGAGATCAAACTGTTTGGAAGCCATGTCCTTGTCAGAGAAGTTCAACTGTTGGCCAGAGATGCCATCCCTCTGATAAAGAATCTCCTTAGCACTGAGCCCACGATTACGTATACGTGAGTTAAGGATACTGACAGCTTCAGCAAGATGAGTGGTTGACACTGGGTCTCCTGTCGGAGAGAGTCGCTTCAACTCACACTGGAGCTCTTGGATGGCCTTCTCTGCGACAGGCTTCTTGTTACAATTCTTGAGACGGCCAATCTCAATACGAATGCTACGAGCCTCCATGGTAGGATAATTGCAAAGACTTTGGAAAGCAGGAGCACCGTCTGTGCGAATAGAACAACCCTGAGGTGATTTAAGATCAGCAATGACTTCGAAAATACCATCACGCAAGGTCGAAGACCGCTCGTCAGCAATTAGGCGAGCAAATGCAAAGGAAGAGAAAGTATCCCGGACGACAAGTATCTTCTGTCTTGCTCGACACATTATGTCGCAGGCGAACTCCAATCCAGGACCAGAGCATGGAGGTGATGATGTGAACACTGGAAGGTGGGAGAAAGTTTACTGATGGCAGTACACTGAGCACAGGACTTAGTGACAGAATCAATAACTTGGTCAATACTAAGTGCAAAAAAATATCTCTGAAATAATTTCATGAGCTGACAGGCAGTTGGGTGTTGTAGGCGGATATGTAAAGCTGTCAGCAGGCCAGATAGAATATGGTTTGGGACAACTATAGTGTTGAAAGCATGTTGAAATGGTGTAGTATTCTTGACTATCAGCAGGCCACCACTAATGGTGCAAACTTTCATGTATTTCTTGGCATCACGAACACCTCTAGCCTTTTTGGGAGGTCGAGTGCCCTGAGAGAGGTGCGAATAAACTCGACGCAAGGTAGGACAAGTTTGTTGGGCAGCTTGCCAAGAAGTAGCATTGAGAAACGGCATGGGGGCTGATCTGGAAAGAATATCTTCAACACTGATAGATCTGATGGTTGAATCTTCGTTTTGTGACACAAAATGACAAAGTTGACAACAACCAGATGGACACTGGGCAGAATTACGACTGAGAAAGTCAGTCAGGAGATTGTTAGAACCAGAAATATGCTTGAGAATGACTTTATACCGACTTAGGGTGGATAGGAAGAAAGAAATGCGGGCACTAGTGGAGAATTCACCTCTAGACAATTTTGAGAAAGCTTGAACACAAGGGCGGGAATCAGTCAAAATCTGGGTGGTGTTCTCAGATTCCAAGATACAGGAGCTCCAATGATTAACAGCGGAACCAAAGGCGAGTGCTTCAATCTCGCAAGTAAGCCACTTTAGTTGGTGAGGTTTCAACTTAGCAGAGTAATATCCACCAAGAAGAGTTTTACCAGCACGAAGATCAAAGAAACCTGGTGCATTTAAAAAAAATGGCCGCCATGATGGACGCCATCTTGTCTGGAGTCTCTGCGGCCACTTTTTTTTCTTGTTAACAAGTGAAAAAAATTAGAGGAGACCTTAAGGAAGAAAATTAGTGGGGTGAAGTTAAGTCCTGGGGGGGGGGGTGCAGAGGTTGACCAATATCTCCTGGACTAATAGTTAATAGTCTGGTCGTTGAATCATTGAACCTATAGAACAAATTGGTAATAATCTGTTTTTGCTATCATTATGTCGGGCAGAATCTGGGGGGAAAATATCCAAAATCCCATAACATCCGCTTTGTGGAAAAATTTATAGAGCCATTTGAAATAGGGTCATATTTTTGGCTTTATTGTCAAAATTTCCGTTCCTAATGGAATATTCACTTAAATGACATTTATATTTAAGTTTTAGATATGGCAGAAACATGCAACAAAAACAAATTAATAGTATTGTCATGACTGACATAATTATGTCATCTCGTGTACCATTCGATTGTCAAAATCCAAAATGTCGGACAAAATGGCGCAAATTTCGCTAAAGTTTACCAAATTGTTTCCATTTAGACGAAATTTATTCGCGTGAATAGCTATTTGCCCCACCGTAAATGATGTCCAATAATAATTCGATAATAGTGAGCTATATACCGAGGATTTTCTCTTCGGTATCCAAAAATGTCTGTCGAAAGTTAAAAATTTAAGTATTCTCATTTATTTCTATCTAAATCTTCTCATATCGATTATAATTTATAGCCTATAGTCCTATATGTCACTAGATGACTGTCAAAATCAATTAGACTTACAAATACATTAAATGAATGTCCAAAACCAATTAACGAGTGATAAAGCTTAAAACCAGGCAACGGGCGTCTCAAACCACCATCATATAATATTATGCTAAAACCAACCGACGAGTGTCACTGTCCATATATAACTAGCGTTCCAAATCAGCCAGCTTGTGTCCCAAACCACCTAATAAGTATCCCAACCAACTCAACTAGAGTCCCATAACTATCTAAATCGTGTCCAAACCCACCAATGTGTGTTCCAAACCACCCAACAATTGCCAGATATATGCCACCATGCACGGATTGTCCAAAATAATACATGTATGTGATGTTACAAACAGGGATGTGGCTAGAGGGGGGTGTGGCTAGAGGGGGTGTGGGGGTGTCTCACCCCCCCCCCCAACTTTGGCAACATTTTCAACAGTTGGAAATTTCATACCTTCCAAAACATTAGTTGGAATGGTCATCAGTTGGAAATTTTCCAACCTTAGGGGGGTGACAGGTTGGAAATTTCCAACATTTAAGCTTGTGTCCTGGTCCTCCCCCGTGGCTAGTCAAAACTGCTACTAAATTTAAGAAAACAATATTGTCATACATTTGGTCAACATTGTCATTGGAATTGTCATCATTTGGAAATTTTCCAACCTAAGTGGGGGGTGTCAGGTTTGAAATTTCCAACTCTAAGAAGACTAGGGGCTAGTCTAGATGCTAGGATTTTGCGATTTTCTTGTTCAGATTTCAAAATTTTCGAACACCATGGTCGGCCCGGTGTGTCACTGTCCCTCCCCGTGACCAATACAAAACTGCTAATTAGTTTAACAAAACAATAGTTTAGTACATTCGGTCAAACTTGTGGCGTCACGTAGAGGAACTGTAGCTCTCTTATCGAACTATTTTAGTAAATATTCGAGAACACGTTTTTAGTACGAACATTTAATGCAAAAGACAAATGCATGGAAGAGGCAAGATAACTCTACTCGTACATGATAATTAACGAACTCAAGAGAGTGGCGCAGTCGGAATCAGGGAGCTAAATGTGTTCTAGAGTCGGGGAGCGAGTACACCGTGGAACCCTAAAGGTGAAGGTAACTGAAGAATGACCTTCACCTGATACATGCGACACGTTGTTAAAGGATGACATCGCGTTTATTTGATTTGTACATAATATCTAAATAATTTAAACTGGTGAATGAATGGGGGAATGGATTTTTGTGAGCGGGAAATTTATTTAACTAGCTGCTGTAGTTCGGGATTTTTCCAGATCAAATTTGGCTGTGTGATAGCCCCGTCGTACACTTGGGGATTTATTTTTAAAAGTAAACACATGACCTATGATTTTTCTTGCATTTTCGTGATCAACTGGTGTCAATCTAGCTGGGTAAACATCACTGGTATGGCCTGCAGGCTTCAATTCAGTGAATTTGGCGGAAACGTTAACACTGTCGCCTATGGGAAACCATTTAGTTCAGTGATTCCAGTCTCTTCTCTCCTTGTAAAATAAAGAACATACCGGTAAAAAGAATGTTAAGGTAATAAAGCAAAAATACAAAATTCCATGGAATTTGAGATAAAATGCAGAGCAGAATTGGAATGAAGGGAAAATTGCTGAGTTAGATTTACTTTACACATCCTCGGAGGTATCCCAAACACCGGATAAGAGCCAATTAGGTTTTCTAGAAGGTCGTTCAGAACGCCTGGTGGGCTTTGAACACGGGCTACCACCGGGGTTGGCCTGATTTGAGAAATCGCAATCATGAGAGGGTTGCATGTTTGGTGTAGGAAGGGTCTGCTGTGTGTGAGATTCATCATCTGAATCTGAATCTTGTGGATTGAGCAAGCTGTGTGAATCATTGGGTAATTGGCCTGAGTCATGTGTGTCAGATGGTGTTTGTTCTGATTCTGATTCTGCGTCTGAGGTGTTTGATGCAAAGGGATCAGTTTCCTTGCCGTAATCTGATGTGGATGACACCATGTTAGGGGAGCGGATAATTTCAGAAGGCTTGACGGGATATGTCTTGGATCTGAACTGTTGGCCAGCAAATTTCTGAATGTGTACATAGCTCTCATCAGATGAGGTGACAATGTATTGGGGGCGAGCATGATGTTTATCGCCTTCAGACTTGAGGAAGACAAGATCACCAGGTGAGAACTTCTGATGAAGGAAACATCCATGGGGTACTTTAGAGCGGGCGCTGGATTCGTGGTTTCTGGTGCGGAGATCAAACTGTTTGGAAGCCATGTCCTTGTCAGAGAAGTTCAACTGTTGGCCAGAGATGCCATCCCTCTGATAAAGAATCTCCTTAGCACTGAGCCCACGATTACGTATACGTGAGTTAAGGATACTGACAGCTTCAGCAAGATGAGTGGTTGACACTGGGTCTCCTGTCGGAGAGAGTCGCTTCAACTCACACTGGAGCTCTTGGATGGCCTTCTCTGCGACAGGCTTCTTGTTACAATTCTTGAGACGGCCAATCTCAATACGAATGCTACGAGCCTCCATGGTAGGATAATTGCAAAGACTTTGGAAAGCAGGAGCACCGTCTGTGCGAATAGAACAACCCTGAGGTGATTTAAGATCAGCAATGACTTCGAAAATACCATCACGCAAGGTCGAAGACCGCTCGTCAGCAATTAGGCGAGCAAATGCAAAGGAAGAGAAAGTATCCCGGACGACAAGTATCTTCTGTCTTGCTCGACACATTATGTCGCAGGCGAACTCCAATCCAGGACCAGAGCATGGAGGTGATGATGTGAACACTGGAAGGTGGGAGAAAGTTTACTGATGGCAGTACACTGAGCACAGGACTTAGTGACAGAATCAATAACTTGGTCAATACTAAGTGCAAAAAAATATCTCTGAAATAATTTCATGAGCTGACAGGCAGTTGGGTGTTGTAGGCGGATATGTAAAGCTGTCAGCAGGCCAGATAGAATATGGTTTGGGACAACTATAGTGTTGAAAGCATGTTGAAATGGTGTAGTATTCTTGACTATCAGCAGGCCACCACTAATGGTGCAAACTTTCATGTATTTCTTGGCATCACGAACACCTCTAGCCTTTTTGGGAGGTCGAGTGCCCTGAGAGAGGTGCGAATAAACTCGACGCAAGGTAGGACAAGTTTGTTGGGCAGCTTGCCAAGAAGTAGCATTGAGAAACGGCATGGGGGCTGATCTGGAAAGAATATCTTCAACACTGATAGATCTGATGGTTGAATCTTCGTTTTGTGACACAAAATGACAAAGTTGACAACAACCAGATGGACACTGGGCAGAATTACGACTGAGAAAGTCAGTCAGGAGATTGTTAGAACCAGAAATATGCTTGAGAATGACTTTATACCGACTTAGGGTGGATAGGAAGAAAGAAATGCGGGCACTAGTGGAGAATTCACCTCTAGACAATTTTGAGAAAGCTTGAACACAAGGGCGGGAATCAGTCAAAATCTGGGTGGTGTTCTCAGATTCCAAGATACAGGAGCTCCAATGATTAACAGCGGAACCAAAGGCGAGTGCTTCAATCTCGCAAGTAAGCCACTTTAGTTGGTGAGGTTTCAACTTAGCAGAGTAATATCCACCAAGAAGAGTTTTACCAGCACGAAGATCAAAGAAACCTGGTGCATTTAAAAAAAATGGCCGATATGATGGACGCCATCTTGTCTGGAGTCTCTGCGGCCACTTTTTTTTCTTGTTAACAAGTGAAAAAAATTAGAGGAGACCTTAAGGAAGAAAATTAGTGGGGTGAAGTTAAGTCCTGGGGGGGGGGGTGCAGAGGTTGACCAATATCTCCTGGACTAATAGTTAATAGTCTGGTCGTTGAATCATTGAACCTATAGAACAAATTGGTAATAATCTGTTTTTGCTATCATTATGTCGGGCAGAATCTGGGGGGAAAATATCCAAAATCCCATAACATCCGCTTTGTGGAAAAATTTATAGAGCCATTTGAAATAGGGTCATATTTTTGGCTTTATTGTCAAAATTTCCGTTCCTAATGGAATATTCACTTAAATGACATTTATATTTAAGTTTTAGATATGGCAGAAACATGCAACAAAAACAAATTAATAGTATTGTCATGACTGACATAATTATGTCATCTCGTGTACCATTCGATTGTCAAAATCCAAAATGTCGGACAAAATGGCGCAAATTTCGCTAAAGTTTACCAAATTGTTTCCATTTAGACGAAATTTATTCGCGTGAATAGCTATTTGCCCCACCGTAAATGATGTCCAATAATAATTCGATAATAGTGAGCTATATACCGAGGATTTTCTCTTCGGTATCCAAAAATGTCTGTCGAAAGTTAAAAATTTAAGTATTCTCATTTATTTCTATCTAAATCTTCTCATATCGATTATAATTTATAGCCTATAGTCCTATATGTCACTAGATGACTGTCAAAATCAATTAGACTTACAAATACATTAAATGAATGTCCAAAACCAATTAACGAGTGATAAAGCTTAAAACCAGGCAACGGGCGTCTCAAACCACCATCATATAATATTATGCTAAAACCAACCGACGAGTGTCACTGTCCATATATAACTAGCGTTCCAAATCAGCCAGCTTGTGTCCCAAACCACCTAATAAGTATCCCAACCAACTCAACTAGAGTCCCATAACTATCTAAATCGTGTCCAAACCCACCAATGTGTGTTCCAAACCACCCAACAATTGCCAGATATATGCCACCATGCACGGATTGTCCAAAATAATACATGTATGTGATGTTACAAACAGGGATGTGGCTAGAGGGGGGTGTGGCTAGAGGGGGTGTGGGGGTGTCTCACCCCCCCCCCCCCCCAACTTTGGCAACATTTTCAACAGTTGGAAATTTCATACCTTCCAAAACATTAGTTGGAATGGTCATCAGTTGGAAATTTTCCAACCTTAGGGGGGTGACAGGTTGGAAATTTCCAACATTTAAGCTTGTGTCCTGGTCCTCCCCCGTGGCTAGTCAAAACTGCTACTAAATTTAAGAAAACAATATTGTCATACATTTGGTCAACATTGTCATTGGAATTGTCATCATTTGGAAATTTTCCAACCTAAGTGGGGGGTGTCAGGTTTGAAATTTCCAACTCTAAGAAGACTAGGGGCTAGTCTAGATGCTAGGATTTTGCGATTTTCTTGTTCAGATTTCAAAATTTTCGAACACCATGGTCGGCCCGGTGTGTCACTGTCCCTCCCCGTGACCAATACAAAACTGCTAATTAGTTTAACAAAACAATAGTTTAGTACATTCGGTCAAACTTGTGGCGTCACGTAGAGGAACTGTAGCTCTCTTATCGAACTATTTTAGTAAATATTCGAGAACACGTTTTTAGTACGAACATTTAATGCAAAAGACAAATGCATGGAAGAGGCAAGATAACTCTACTCGTACATGATAATTAACGAACTCAAGAGAGTGGCGCAGTCGGAATCAGGGAGCTAAATGTGTTCTAGAGTCGGGGAGCGAGTACACCGTGGAACCCTAAAGGTGAAGGTAACTGAAGAATGACCTTCACCTGATACATGCGACACGTTGTTAAAGGATGACATCGCGTTTATTTGATTTGTACATAATATCTAAATAATTTAAACTGGTGAATGAATGGGGGAATGGATTTTTGTGAGCGGGAAATTTATTTAACTAGCTGCTGTAGTTCGGGATTTTTCCAGATCAAATTTGGCTGTGTGATAGCCCCGTCGTACACTTGGGGATTTATTTTTAAAAGTAAACACATGACCTATGATTTTTCTTGCATTTTCGTGATCAACTGGTGTCAATCTAGCTGGGTAAACATCACTGGTATGGCCTGCAGGCTTCAATTCAGTGAATTTGGCGGAAACGTTAACACTGTCGCCTATGGGAAACCATTTAGTTCAGTGATTCCAGTCTCTTCTCTCCTTGTAAAATAAAGAACATACCGGTAAAAAGAATGTTAAGGTAATAAAGCAAAAATACAAAATTCCATGGAATTTGAGATAAAATGCAGAGCAGAATTGGAATGAAGGGAAAATTGCTGAGTTAGATTTACTTTACACATCCTCGGAGGTATCCCAAACACCGGATAAGAGCCAATTAGGTTTTCTAGAAGGTCGTTCAGAACGCCTGGTGGGCTTTGAACACGGGCTACCACCGGGGTTGGCCTGATTTGAGAAATCGCAATCATGAGAGGGTTGCATGTTTGGTGTAGGAAGGGTCTGCTGTGTGTGAGATTCATCATCTGAATCTGAATCTTGTGGATTGAGCAAGCTGTGTGAATCATTGGGTAATTGGCCTGAGTCATGTGTGTCAGATGGTGTTTGTTCTGATTCTGATTCTGCGTCTGAGGTGTTTGATGCAAAGGGATCAGTTTCCTTGCCGTAATCTGATGTGGATGACACCATGTTAGGGGAGCGGATAATTTCAGAAGGCTTGACGGGATATGTCTTGGATCTGAACTGTTGGCCAGCAAATTTCTGAATGTGTACATAGCTCTCATCAGATGAGGTGACAATGTATTGGGGGCGAGCATGATGTTTATCGCCTTCAGACTTGAGGAAGACAAGATCACCAGGTGAGAACTTCTGATGAAGGAAACATCCATGGGGTACTTTAGAGCGGGCGCTGGATTCGTGGTTTCTGGTGCGGAGATCAAACTGTTTGGAAGCCATGTCCTTGTCAGAGAAGTTCAACTGTTGGCCAGAGATGCCATCCCTCTGATAAAGAATCTCCTTAGCACTGAGCCCACGATTACGTATACGTGAGTTAAGGATACTGACAGCTTCAGCAAGATGAGTGGTTGACACTGGGTCTCCTGTCGGAGAGAGTCGCTTCAACTCACACTGGAGCTCTTGGATGGCCTTCTCTGCGACAGGCTTCTTGTTACAATTCTTGAGACGGCCAATCTCAATACGAATGCTACGAGCCTCCATGGTAGGATAATTGCAAAGACTTTGGAAAGCAGGAGCACCGTCTGTGCGAATAGAACAACCCTGAGGTGATTTAAGATCAGCAATGACTTCGAAAATACCATCACGCAAGGTCG
This sequence comes from Siphonodentalium dalli, assembly GCA_032622095.1. Lineage (NCBI taxonomy): Eukaryota > Metazoa > Mollusca > Scaphopoda > Gadilida > Siphonodentaliidae > Siphonodentalium > Siphonodentalium dalli. Next base: position 87,755,533 of record CP136061.1, on the reverse strand, counting down.
AAGACCGCTCGTCAGCAATTAGGCGAGCAAATGCAAAGGAAGAGAAAGTATCCCGGACGACAAGTATCTTCTGTCTTGCTCGACACATTATGTCGCAGGCGAACTCCAATCCAGGACCAGAGCATGGAGGTGATGATGTGAACACTGGAAGGTGGGAGAAAGTTTACTGATGGCAGTACACTGAGCACAGGACTTAGTGACAGAATCAATAACTTGGTCAATACTAAGTGCAAAAAAATATCTCTGAAATAATTTCATGAGCTGACAGGCAGTTGGGTGTTGTAGGCGGATATGTAAAGCTGTCAGCAGGCCAGATAGAATATGGTTTGGGACAACTATAGTGTTGAAAGCATGTTGAAATGGTGTAGTATTCTTGACTATCAGCAGGCCACCACTAATGGTGCAAACTTTCATGTATTTCTTGGCATCACGAACACCTCTAGCCTTTTTGGGAGGTCGAGTGCCCTGAGAGAGGTGCGAATAAACTCGACGCAAGGTAGGACAAGTTTGTTGGGCAGCTTGCCAAGAAGTAGCATTGAGAAACGGCATGGGGGCTGATCTGGAAAGAATATCTTCAACACTGATAGATCTGATGGTTGAATCTTCGTTTTGTGACACAAAATGACAAAGTTGACAACAACCAGATGGACACTGGGCAGAATTACGACTGAGAAAGTCAGTCAGGAGATTGTTAGAACCAGAAATATGCTTGAGAATGACTTTATACCGACTTAGGGTGGATAGGAAGAAAGAAATGCGGGCACTAGTGGAGAATTCACCTCTAGACAATTTTGAGAAAGCTTGAACACAAGGGCGGGAATCAGTCAAAATCTGGGTGGTGTTCTCAGATTCCAAGATACAGGAGCTCCAATGATTAACAGCGGAACCAAAGGCGAGTGCTTCAATCTCGCAAGTAAGCCACTTTAGTTGGTGAGGTTTCAACTTAGCAGAGTAATATCCACCAAGAAGAGTTTTACCAGCACGAAGATCAAAGAAACCTGGTGCATTTAAAAAAAATGGCCGCCATGATGGACGCCATCTTGTCTGGAGTCTCTGCGGCCACTTTTTTTTCTTGTTAACAAGTGAAAAAAATTAGAGGAGACCTTAAGGAAGAAAATTAGTGGGGTGAAGTTAAGTCCTGGGGGGGGGGGTGCAGAGGTTGACCAATATCTCCTGGACTAATAGTTAATAGTCTGGTCGTTGAATCATTGAACCTATAGAACAAATTGGTAATAATCTGTTTTTGCTATCATTATGTCGGGCAGAATCTGGGGGGAAAATATCCAAAATCCCATAACATCCGCTTTGTGGAAAAATTTATAGAGCCATTTGAAATAGGGTCATATTTTTGGCTTTATTGTCAAAATTTCCGTTCCTAATGGAATATTCACTTAAATGACATTTATATTTAAGTTTTAGATATGGCAGAAACATGCAACAAAAACAAATTAATAGTATTGTCATGACTGACATAATTATGTCATCTCGTGTACCATTCGATTGTCAAAATCCAAAATGTCGGACAAAATGGCGCAAATTTCGCTAAAGTTTACCAAATTGTTTCCATTTAGACGAAATTTATTCGCGTGAATAGCTATTTGCCCCACCGTAAATGATGTCCAATAATAATTCGATAATAGTGAGCTATATACCGAGGATTTTCTCTTCGGTATCCAAAAATGTCTGTCGAAAGTTAAAAATTTAAGTATTCTCATTTATTTCTATCTAAATCTTCTCATATCGATTATAATTTATAGCCTATAGTCCTATATGTCACTAGATGACTGTCAAAATCAATTAGACTTACAAATACATTAAATGAATGTCCAAAACCAATTAACGAGTGATAAAGCTTAAAACCAGGCAACGGGCGTCTCAAACCACCATCATATAATATTATGCTAAAACCAACCGACGAGTGTCACTGTCCATATATAACTAGCGTTCCAAATCAGCCAGCTTGTGTCCCAAACCACCTAATAAGTATCCCAACCAACTCAACTAGAGTCCCATAACTATCTAAATCGTGTCCAAACCCACCAATGTGTGTTCCAAACCACCCAACAATTGCCAGATATATGCCACCATGCACGGATTGTCCAAAATAATACATGTATGTGATGTTACAAACAGGGATGTGGCTAGAGGGGGGTGTGGCTAGAGGGGGTGTGGGGGTGTCTCACCCCCCCCCCCCCCCAACTTTGGCAACATTTTCAACAGTTGGAAATTTCATACCTTCCAAAACATTAGTTGGAATGGTCATCAGTTGGAAATTTTCCAACCTTAGGGGGGTGACAGGTTGGAAATTTCCAACATTTAAGCTTGTGTCCTGGTCCTCCCCCGTGGCTAGTCAAAACTGCTACTAAATTTAAGAAAACAATATTGTCATACATTTGGTCAACATTGTCATTGGAATTGTCATCATTTGGAAATTTTCCAACCTAAGTGGGGGGTGTCAGGTTTGAAATTTCCAACTCTAAGAAGACTAGGGGCTAGTCTAGATGCTAGGATTTTGCGATTTTCTTGTTCAGATTTCAAAATTTTCGAACACCATGGTCGGCCCGGTGTGTCACTGTCCCTCCCCGTGACCAATACAAAACTGCTAATTAGTTTAACAAAACAATAGTTTAGTACATTCGGTCAAACTTGTGGCGTCACGTAGAGGAACTGTAGCTCTCTTATCGAACTATTTTAGTAAATATTCGAGAACACGTTTTTAGTACGAACATTTAATGCAAAAGACAAATGCATGGAAGAGGCAAGATAACTCTACTCGTACATGATAATTAACGAACTCAAGAGAGTGGCGCAGTCGGAATCAGGGAGCTAAATGTGTTCTAGAGTCGGGGAGCGAGTACACCGTGGAACCCTAAAGGTGAAGGTAACTGAAGAATGACCTTCACCTGATACATGCGACACGTTGTTAAAGGATGACATCGCGTTTATTTGATTTGTACATAATATCTAAATAATTTAAACTGGTGAATGAATGGGGGAATGGATTTTTGTGAGCGGGAAATTTATTTAACTAGCTGCTGTAGTTCGGGATTTTTCCAGATCAAATTTGGCTGTGTGATAGCCCCGTCGTACACTTGGGGATTTATTTTTAAAAGTAAACACATGACCTATGATTTTTCTTGCATTTTCGTGATCAACTGGTGTCAATCTAGCTGGGTAAACATCACTGGTATGGCCTGCAGGCTTCAATTCAGTGAATTTGGCGGAAACGTTAACACTGTCGCCTATGGGAAACCATTTAGTTCAGTGATTCCAGTCTCTTCTCTCCTTGTAAAATAAAGAACATACCGGTAAAAAGAATGTTAAGGTAATAAAGCAAAAATACAAAATTCCATGGAATTTGAGATAAAATGCAGAGCAGAATTGGAATGAAGGGAAAATTGCTGAGTTAGATTTACTTTACACATCCTCGGAGGTATCCCAAACACCGGATAAGAGCCAATTAGGTTTTCTAGAAGGTCGTTCAGAACGCCTGGTGGGCTTTGAACACGGGCTACCACCGGGGTTGGCCTGATTTGAGAAATCGCAATCATGAGAGGGTTGCATGTTTGGTGTAGGAAGGGTCTGCTGTGTGTGAGATTCATCATCTGAATCTGAATCTTGTGGATTGAGCAAGCTGTGTGAATCATTGGGTAATTGGCCTGAGTCATGTGTGTCAGATGGTGTTTGTTCTGATTCTGATTCTGCGTCTGAGGTGTTTGATGCAAAGGGATCAGTTTCCTTGCCGTAATCTGATGTGGATGACACCATGTTAGGGGAGCGGATAATTTCAGAAGGCTTGACGGGATATGTCTTGGATCTGAACTGTTGGCCAGCAAATTTCTGAATGTGTACATAGCTCTCATCAGATGAGGTGACAATGTATTGGGGGCGAGCATGATGTTTATCGCCTTCAGACTTGAGGAAGACAAGATCACCAGGTGAGAACTTCTGATGAAGGAAACATCCATGGGGTACTTTAGAGCGGGCGCTGGATTCGTGGTTTCTGGTGCGGAGATCAAACTGTTTGGAAGCCATGTCCTTGTCAGAGAAGTTCAACTGTTGGCCAGAGATGCCATCCCTCTGATAAAGAATCTCCTTAGCACTGAGCCCACGATTACGTATACGTGAGTTAAGGATACTGACAGCTTCAGCAAGATGAGTGGTTGACACTGGGTCTCCTGTCGGAGAGAGTCGCTTCAACTCACACTGGAGCTCTTGGATGGCCTTCTCTGCGACAGGCTTCTTGTTACAATTCTTGAGACGGCCAATCTCAATACGAATGCTACGAGCCTCCATGGTAGGATAATTGCAAAGACTTTGGAAAGCAGGAGCACCGTCTGTGCGAATAGAACAACCCTGAGGTGATTTAAGATCAGCAATGACTTCGAAAATACCATCACGCAAGGTCGAAGACCGCTCGTCAGCAATTAGGCGAGCAAATGCAAAGGAAGAGAAAGTATCCCGGACGACAAGTATCTTCTGTCTTGCTCGACACATTATGTCGCAGGCGAACTCCAATCCAGGACCAGAGCATGGAGGTGATGATGTGAACACTGGAAGGTGGGAGAAAGTTTACTGATGGCAGTACACTGAGCACAGGACTTAGTGACAGAATCAATAACTTGGTCAATACTAAGTGCAAAAAAATATCTCTGAAATAATTTCATGAGCTGACAGGCAGTTGGGTGTTGTAGGCGGATATGTAAAGCTGTCAGCAGGCCAGATAGAATATGGTTTGGGACAACTATAGTGTTGAAAGCATGTTGAAATGGTGTAGTATTCTTGACTATCAGCAGGCCACCACTAATGGTGCAAACTTTCATGTATTTCTTGGCATCACGAACACCTCTAGCCTTTTTGGGAGGTCGAGTGCCCTGAGAGAGGTGCGAATAAACTCGACGCAAGGTAGGACAAGTTTGTTGGGCAGCTTGCCAAGAAGTAGCATTGAGAAACGGCATGGGGGCTGATCTGGAAAGAATATCTTCAACACTGATAGATCTGATGGTTGAATCTTCGTTTTGTGACACAAAATGACAAAGTTGACAACAACCAGATGGACACTGGGCAGAATTACGACTGAGAAAGTCAGTCAGGAGATTGTTAGAACCAGAAATATGCTTGAGAATGACTTTATACCGACTTAGGGTGGATAGGAAGAAAGAAATGCGGGCACTAGTGGAGAATTCACCTCTAGACAATTTTGAGAAAGCTTGAACACAAGGGCGGGAATCAGTCAAAATCTGGGTGGTGTTCTCAGATTCCAAGATACAGGAGCTCCAATGATTAACAGCGGAACCAAAGGCGAGTGCTTCAATCTCGCAAGTAAGCCACTTTAGTTGGTGAGGTTTCAACTTAGCAGAGTAATATCCACCAAGAAGAGTTTTACCAGCACGAAGATCAAAGAAACCTGGTGCATTTAAAAAAAATGGCCGCCATGATGGACGCCATCTTGTCTGGAGTCTCTGCGGCCACTTTTTTTTCTTGTTAACAAGTGAAAAAAATTAGAGGAGACCTTAAGGAAGAAAATTAGTGGGGTGAAGTTAAGTCCTGGGGGGGGGGGTGCAGAGGTTGACCAATATCTCCTGGACTAATAGTTAATAGTCTGGTCGTTGAATCATTGAACCTATAGAACAAATTGGTAATAATCTGTTTTTGCTATCATTGTGTCGGGCAGAATCTGGGGGGAAAATATCCAAAATCCCATAACATCCGCTTTGTGGAAAAATTTATAGAGCCATTTGAAATAGGGTCATATTTTTGGCTTTATTGTCAAAATTTCCGTTCCTAATGGAATATTCACTTAAATGACATTTATATTTAAGTTTTAGATATGGCAGAAACATGCAACAAAAACAAATTAATAGTATTGTCATGACTGACATAATTATGTCATCTCGTGTACCATTCGATTGTCAAAATCCAAAATGTCGGACAAAATGGCGCAAATTTCGCTAAAGTTTACCAAATTGTTTCCATTTAGACGAAATTTATTCGCGTGAATAGCTATTTGCCCCACCGTAAATGATGTCCAATAATAATTCGATAATAGTGAGCTATATACCGAGGATTTTCTCTTCGGTATCCAAAAATGTCTGTCGAAAGTTAAAAATTTAAGTATTCTCATTTATTTCTATCTAAATCTTCTCATATCGATTATAATTTATAGCCTATAGTCCTATATGTCACTAGATGACTGTCAAAATCAATTAGACTTACAAATACATTAAATGAATGTCCAAAACCAATTAACGAGTGATAAAGCTTAAAACCAGGCAACGGGCGTCTCAAACCACCATCATATAATATTATGCTAAAACCAACCGACGAGTGTCACTGTCCATATATAACTAGCGTTCCAAATCAGCCAGCTTGTGTCCCAAACCACCTAATAAGTATCCCAACCAACTCAACTAGAGTCCCATAACTATCTAAATCGTGTCCAAACCCACCAATGTGTGTTCCAAACCACCCAACAATTGCCAGATATATGCCACCATGCACGGATTGTCCAAAATAATACATGTATGTGATGTTACAAACAGGGATGTGGCTAGAGGGGGGTGTGGCTAGAGGGGGTGTGGGGGTGTCTCACCCCCCCCCCCCAACTTTGGCAACATTTTCAACAGTTGGAAATTTCATACCTTCCAAAACATTAGTTGGAATGGTCATCAGTTGGAAATTTTCCAACCTTAGGGGGGTGACAGGTTGGAAATTTCCAACATTTAAGCTTGTGTCCTGGTCCTCCCCCGTGGCTAGTCAAAACTGCTACTAAATTTAAGAAAACAATATTGTCATACATTTGGTCAACATTGTCATTGGAATTGTCATCATTTGGAAATTTTCCAACCTAAGTGGGGGGTGTCAGGTTTGAAATTTCCAACTCTAAGAAGACTAGGGGCTAGTCTAGATGCTAGGATTTTGCGATTTTCTTGTTCAGATTTCAAAATTTTCGAACACCATGGTCGGCCCGGTGTGTCACTGTCCCTCCCCGTGACCAATACAAAACTGCTAATTAGTTTAACAAAACAATAGTTTAGTACATTCGGTCAAACTTGTGGCGTCACGTAGAGGAACTGTAGCTCTCTTATCGAACTATTTTAGTAAATATTCGAGAACACGTTTTTAGTACGAACATTTAATGCAAAAGACAAATGCATGGAAGAGGCAAGATAACTCTACTCGTACATGATAATTAACGAACTCAAGAGAGTGGCGCAGTCGGAATCAGGGAGCTAAATGTGTTCTAGAGTCGGGGAGCGAGTACACCGTGGAACCCTAAAGGTGAAGGTAACTGAAGAATGACCTTCACCTGATACATGCGACACGTTGTTAAAGGATGACATCGCGTTTATTTGATTTGTACATAATATCTAAATAATTTAAACTGGTGAATGAATGGGGGAATGGATTTTTGTGAGCGGGAAATTTATTTAACTAGCTGCTGTAGTTCGGGATTTTTCCAGATCAAATTTGGCTGTGTGATAGCCCCGTCGTACACTTGGGGATTTATTTTTAAAAGTAAACACATGACCTATGATTTTTCTTGCATTTTCGTGATCAACTGGTGTCAATCTAGCTGGGTAAACATCACTGGTATGGCCTGCAGGCTTCAATTCAGTGAATTTGGCGGAAACGTTAACACTGTCGCCTATGGGAAACCATTTAGTTCAGTGATTCCAGTCTCTTCTCTCCTTGTAAAATAAAGAACATACCGGTAAAAAGAATGTTAAGGTAATAAAGCAAAAATACAAAATTCCATGGAATTTGAGATAAAATGCAGAGCAGAATTGGAATGAAGGGAAAATTGCTGAGTTAGATTTACTTTACACATCCTCGGAGGTATCCCAAACACCGGATAAGAGCCAATTAGGTTTTCTAGAAGGTCGTTCAGAACGCCTGGTGGGCTTTGAACACGGGCTACCACCGGGGTTGGCCTGATTTGAGAAATCGCAATCATGAGAGGGTTGCATGTTTGGTGTAGGAAGGGTCTGCTGTGTGTGAGATTCATCATCTGAATCTGAATCTTGTGGATTGAGCAAGCTGTGTGAATCATTGGGTAATTGGCCTGAGTCATGTGTGTCAGATGGTGTTTGTTCTGATTCTGATTCTGCGTCTGAGGTGTTTGATGCAAAGGGATCAGTTTCCTTGCCGTAATCTGATGTGGATGACACCATGTTAGGGGAGCGGATAATTTCAGAAGGCTTGACGGGATATGTCTTGGATCTGAACTGTTGGCCAGCAAATTTCTGAATGTGTACATAGCTCTCATCAGATGAGGTGACAATGTATTGGGGGCGAGCATGATGTTTATCGCCTTCAGACTTGAGGAAGACAAGATCACCAGGTGAGAACTTCTGATGAAGGAAACATCCATGGGGTACTTTAGAGCGGGCGCTGGATTCGTGGTTTCTGGTGCGGAGATCAAACTGTTTGGAAGCCATGTCCTTGTCAGAGAAGTTCAACTGTTGGCCAGAGATGCCATCCCTCTGATAAAGAATCTCCTTAGCACTGAGCCCACGATTACGTATACGTGAGTTAAGGATACTGACAGCTTCAGCAAGATGAGTGGTTGACACTGGGTCTCCTGTCGGAGAGAGTCGCTTCAACTCACACTGGAGCTCTTGGATGGCCTTCTCTGCGACAGGCTTCTTGTTACAATTCTTGAGACGGCCAATCTCAATACGAATGCTACGAGCCTCCATGGTAGGATAATTGCAAAGACTTTGGAAAGCAGGAGCACCGTCTGTGCGAATAGAACAACCCTGAGGTGATTTAAGATCAGCAATGACTTCGAAAATACCATCACGCAAGGTCGAAGACCGCTCGTCAGCAATTAGGCGAGCAAATGTAAAGGAAGAGAAAGTATCCCGGACGACAAGTATCTTCTGTCTTGCTCGACACATTATGTCGCAGGCGAACTCCAATCCAGGACCAGAGCATGGAGGTGATGATGTGAACACTGGAAGGTGGGAGAAAGTTTACTGATGGCAGTACACTGAGCACAGGACTTAGTGACAGAATCAATAACTTGGTCAATACTAAGTGCAAAAAAATATCTCTGAAATAATTTCATGAGCTGACAGGCAGTTGGGTGTTGTAGGCGGATATGTAAAGCTGTCAGCAGGCCAGATAGAATATGGTTTGGGACAACTATAGTGTTGAAAGCATGTTGAAATGGTGTAGTATTCTTGACTATCAGCAGGCCACCACTAATGGTGCAAACTTTCATGTATTTCTTGGCATCACGAACACCTCTAGCCTTTTTGGGAGGTCGAGTGCCCTGAGAGAGGTGCGAATAAACTCGACGCAAGGTAGGACAAGTTTGTTGGGCAGCTTGCCAAGAAGTAGCATTGAGAAACGGCATGGGGGCTGATCTGGAAAGAATATCTTCAACACTGATAGATCTGATGGTTGAATCTTCGTTTTGTGACACAAAATGACAAAGTTGACAACAACCAGATGGACACTGGGCAGAATTACGACTGAGAAAGTCAGTCAGGAGATTGTTAGAACCAGAAATATGCTTGAGAATGACTTTATACCGACTTAGGGTGGATAGGAAGAAAGAAATGCGGGCACTAGTGGAGAATTCACCTCTAGACAATTTTGAGAAAGCTTGAACACAAGGGCGGGAATCAGTCAAAATCTGGGTGGTGTTCTCAGATTCCAAGATACAGGAGCTCCAATGATTAACAGCGGAACCAAAGGCGAGTGCTTCAATCTCGCAAGTAAGCCACTTTAGTTGGTGAGGTTTCAACTTAGCAGAGTAATATCCACCAAGAAGAGTTTTACCAGCACGAAGATCAAAGAAACCTGGTGCATTTAAAAAAAATGGCCGCCATGATGGACGCCATCTTGTCTGGAGTCTCTGCGGCCACTTTTTTTTCTTGTTAACAAGTGAAAAAAATTAGAGGAGACCTTAAGGAAGAAAATTAGTGGGGTGAAGTTAAGTCCTGGGGGGGGGGGTGCAGAGGTTGACCAATATCTCCTGGACTAATAGTTAATAGTCTGGTCGTTGAATCATTGAACCTATAGAACAAATTGGTAATAATCTGTTTTTGCTATCATTGTGTCGGGCAGAATCTGGGGGGAAAATATCCAAAATCCCATAACATCCGCTTTGTGGAAAAATTTATAGAGCCATTTGAAATAGGGTCATATTTTTGGCTTTATTGTCAAAATTTCCGTTCCTAATGGAATATTCACTTAAATGACATTTATATTTAAGTTTTAGATATGGCAGAAACATGCAACAAAAACAAATTAATAGTATTGTCATGACTGACATAATTATGTCATCTCGTGTACCATTCGATTGTCAAAATCCAAAATGTCGGACAAAATGGCGCAAATTTCGCTAAAGTTTACCAAATTGTTTCCATTTAGACGAAATTTATTCGCGTGAATAGCTATTTGCCCCACCGTAAATGATGTCCAATAATAATTCGATAATAGTGAGCTATATACCGAGGATTTTCTCTTCGGTATCCAAAAATGTCTGTCGAAAGTTAAAAATTTAAGTATTCTCATTTATTTCTATCTAAATCTTCTCATATCGATTATAATTTATAGCCTATAGTCCTATATGTCACTAGATGACTGTCAAAATCAATTAGACTTACAAATACATTAAATGAATGTCCAAAACCAATTAACGAGTGATAAAGCTTAAAACCAGGCAACGGGCGTCTCAAACCACCATCATATAATATTATGCTAAAACCAACCGACGAGTGTCACTGTCCATATATAACTAGCGTTCCAAATCAGCCAGCTTGTGTCCCAAACCACCTAATAAGTATCCCAACCAACTCAACTAGAGTCCCATAACTATCTAAATCGTGTCCAAACCCACCAATGTGTGTTCCAAACCACCCAACAATTGCCAGATATATGCCACCATGCACGGATTGTCCAAAATAATACATGTATGTGATGTTACAAACAGGGATGTGGCTAGAGGGGGGTGTGGCTAGAGGGGGTGTGGGGGTGTCTCACCCCCCCCCCCCAACTTTGGCAACATTTTCAACAGTTGGAAATTTCATACCTTCCAAAACATTAGTTGGAATGGTCATCAGTTGGAAATTTTCCAACCTTAGGGGGGTGACAGGTTGGAAATTTCCAACATTTAAGCTTGTGTCCTGGTCCTCCCCCGTGGCTAGTCAAAACTGCTACTAAATTTAAGAAAACAATATTGTCATACATTTGGTCAACATTGTCATTGGAATTGTCATCATTTGGAAATTTTCCAACCTAAGTGGGGGGGTGTCAGGTTTGAAATTTCCAACTCTAAGAAGACTAGGGGCTAGTCTAGATGCTAGGATTTTGCGATTTTCTTGTTCAGATTTCAAAATTTTCGAACACCATGGTCGGCCCGGTGTGTCACTGTCCCTCCCCGTGACCAATACAAAACTGCTAATTAGTTTAACAAAACAATAGTTTAGTACATTCGGTCAAACTTGTGGCGTCACGTAGAGGAACTGTAGCTCTCTTATCGAACTATTTTAGTAAATATTCGAGAACACGTTTTTAGTACGAACATTTAATGCAAAAGACAAATGCATGGAAGAGGCAAGATAACTCTACTCGTACATGATAATTAACGAACTCAAGAGAGTGGCGCAGTCGGAATCAGGGAGCTAAATGTGTTCTAGAGTCGGGGAGCGAGTACACCGTGGAACCCTAAAGGTGAAGGTAACTGAAGAATGACCTTCACCTGATACATGCGACACGTTGTTAAAGGATGACATCGCGTTTATTTGATTTGTACATAATATCTAAATAATTTAAACTGGTGAATGAATGGGGGAATGGATTTTTGTGAGCGGGAAATTTATTTAACTAGCTGCTGTAGTTCGGGATTTTTCCAGATCAAATTTGGCTGTGTGATAGCCCCGTCGTACACTTGGGGATTTATTTTTAAAAGTAAACACATGACCTATGATTTTTCTTGCATTTTCGTGATCAACTGGTGTCAATCTAGCTGGGTAAACATCACTGGTATGGCCTGCAGGCTTCAATTCAGTGAATTTGGCGGAAACGTTAACACTGTCGCCTATGGGAAACCATTTAGTTCAGTGATTCCAGTCTCTTCTCTCCTTGTAAAATAAAGAACATACCGGTAAAAAGAATGTTAAGGTAATAAAGCAAAAATACAAAATTCCATGGAATTTGAGATAAAATGCAG